>BSBK01003850.1:210000-365000 GCA_027943335.1 Chamaecyparis obtusa | reverse complement strand
ATCTATGAAAGGAAAGTACAAGCTAGACTATGAAAGGAAAGTACAAACTAGAATATGAAAGGTAAGTAAAAGTCTTATAATCCCTCCTAATTAAGCTATGTGAGACTAATCTATTGCATAAAGGAAATCTATGCTAAGAATGCCATGATTATGCAACTATGAAAGCAAACTAAATGAGATGCAACAATAATGTCTTCAAAGCTTGGATGCAAGGATGTCTTCAAAGAGCTCCAAATGACCTAGAAAACCTATAGCATAACATTAGCATAAAAGATGAATGATATCTATATGCAAATGAGGAAGAGAGCTCTCTTTTATAGGAAATGAGAAGGAATGGACCATGGAGATTAAGAGGCAAAAGACTTAATCAACGATGGAGTATCAAAGAAGAGCAATCCATGTGCACAAGTATCCTCCAATGAGAAAATAAGAGTTAACTTTTGTGTCCATATAAGACAAAAAGTGCTTTTTCCCTTTTTATAAGATAAGAATAATACTTTATTTGTGCAACTTAGGATAAGAGGAAAAGTGTGGCTTTTTATTTAATAAAAGGGGAGGAAATTCCTTTTAATTAAATAAAGACTTTAGGATAAAATGGTTAGCCCAAGGAAAATAATAAAAATGATAAAATAGGATTTCATCAAGGAAATTGATATAATTGGAAAATGCTGATTTTTGAAAATCTTGATTCAGAGATTTGATAAATTACTGAATGGGGACCCAAAGTCTAGGCGACCATTTTAGGGTGCATATAGGACCTATATTAAGAAATTTTTTGTTTACAAATAGGTTTAGATAGATTTTATAAAAATAACCATCACACCTAGACTATCGACTACCTCATTGTCTTGTCGAAAAGTATGTTAGAATATAAAGTTATCCATCATGTTCAGTAATCATTTACCTTTCATTATGATGTCACTAGTTTCCCATCCCAAGATACTAGCACTTGTGAGCATCATAATTATATTGAGGGCATCACCCTCAATGATAACCTTTTTGAAACCATGTGTGACCACCAACTCAATGACATGGTAAATAGACACAACCTCTTCCATGTGGGTTGTTTGTGTCCCAAAATTTACCTTGAAGTTTAAAAGTATTTCACCTAGCATGTCTATAATGATACCACCAATTGTAGCCCGACTTGAGTTAGTTAATGTTGAGCCATCAAAACTATTCTTGAAACATCTAGGTTTAGGGGATAAGTAATATTACTTCTAAGTCCCTGACAAGGAGATTTATAGTTACTAAGACATGAGGAAAGGAACCAAACCCTAGAAATAGCCCTATCTAAAGAGGAATTGGGAGACTTATGATTAATATGAGTAATGATATTCATATTTTCCTTAATTTTATTGAGAAATGAAAATAAAATAATCTCCCAACTAACTTATTTATCCATGAAAATTCAGTTATTTCATACAATACATAAAGCCTAGCCAATATAAAAAAGAGACTACCAGGACAACTCTTGAGTGAAAAGATGAGATGTGGGAGACATCCATCTAGAGGAAGCCATCTCAGGCTCTAAAAACTAAACACATTTCCTATTAAATAGTGTCATTAATTTCTATCTCAGTTTTCAAGAATAATGATAGGAAAATAGAAGGTTTCCAGCATACTCAACATATCTTTTGGCCAACTATTTTCCTTTCCTCTGTAAATTTTCCAATGTGAGGATTTCTCTATGAAAAATTGTCCACTAGAAAAAATTGAGAATTAGACATCACTTTACAATTCCACACCTTTGACAAATAAAATAATTGAGTCCACTATGGAGAAAGTAGATTATAACCATATTTGACCATGTAAATCCCATCCATATTGAGCCCACAAAAATATTATCATATTGGTTCAATTTGTAAAATTTGAGGGAGTTGAGAAGATGGAGTAGTTAGATGGCCACAACCTTGAGAGGATCCTTAAACCAAAGAGGATCAATATTCCAAGTAGGAGTATAAGAAGAATCATCTATGATGTTGAAATTAGCTAGGGGTGCAATTTTTGCACAATTCTGAGATATTTTGAAAATTAGGTCAAAAAGTCAAAATGCTATATAAGGGGCAAAAGTGTCATTTTCAAAATCATTTGACTCTTATTGATTTGAGAATTTTGAGATCTTAGAGAGAGAAATGGCTTAGCAAGTAGGTGTCCTGGTCCACTGACATCTATTTGAGAACTCCTAGTTGCACAACCGGCCTCCACACTATGGTGCCCTGGTATGTTTTCAGAAAAGCTTGCCCCTTTTTGAGTCATTATGAGTATTTAATACATTTTAAACATTTTTTTAAATTTTTAGATTAGGGTGAACTTTTAATACCCCAAAATTGGCACCTATTTAATTTCATCAATTTTGGTGTATTATCTCAATTTTACATCAGCAAAGTCCTAGTTCCCTAGGCAATTTTCTCTCTCCTACCTAACTTAATTTGACTTGATGTCAATTGCAAAGACCATAAATTGCAATAATCAAATGCTAAATTAATTCCTAAAGTCTTAGACTTAATTGGCTAAATTACCCCTATGATAAATTAATTTAATTATAAAGTCCTAAGTGCTTTCTAATTAAATTAAAATCTACCCTCTTTAGCTAGTTACCCATAAAAAGGAATTAATAATTACTTGATATTCGAATGGACACACTTTTTTGAATTGATAATTCAAGATATTCGAAAGGTCACTTGTGTGGAATTTTCCATTCTTTTTATTAAGTAATTCTTGCATTTTTGTCTCAATGTGGGAATGAAGAGTCATGAGTTACAAATCAAGAAACTCTTCATTCCTCTCCTGAGCTTTTCTATTTAATGAGCCTCTTCTTCTCATTCAAAAAAAGGCAATTTGGAGAGTAATTGAACTATAGCATTTTTTTTATCTCATCTTATTTAAAGTTTTTTTGTTGCATATTTAGTCTATCATTTTAGTATAATTGCATCTCATATTAGATTAAATTTGATTACTTGTTCTTAGTCTAGTATCATGTTTATTTCAAAATCTTAAAAAAAAATTGCACTTCATATTTCCTTTCAAGCAATTTAGATTAATTGCATACATTTTAGTTTGATTTTAGCTTGCATATCATCTTTATGGCTTTGCTTTCAAATCCTCCATTGTAGTAGCGGTCTTATGGTTGTTGGCTCTTCAATCTGAGAGCAATTAAACACCCCGCCTACATAGGAGGCAACGAGTCACTTCTCCATGAATTTCAGATTGAGTAATTCATACTCTCTCTTGTAATTCGATCATGAGAATAATGACTATGTTGCATTTGTGCCTGATTTAGAGGCCCACATTCAAGCACATACATTTTGGCGCCCACCGTGGGGTAGAAAATATGATTTTTGGCCTCATTTTTTTTAATCTTTTCTGGGAACTAAAATCTGCTCTGTCGTGCATCTGCACTGTCTGTGTACGGATCTTCGCGTGAGAATCTAGAGCGTCCTGCGTGAAGTTTTGCTCCTGTAGCACTCTTTTGCGTGAGATTTCACTGTCTCGTCCCAGGCTTTGCACTTTCTCGCGTGCACTAGAGTACTTCCTCACGTGAGATTTTAGTTATCTCGCATTGAAACTGCACTTTCTCGCGTAGCTTTGTACTTTCTCACATGAAGTTTCATCACAATTTTTCCAGTTTCTAGTTTTCTTGTTCTTTTTGCTCTTAATTTTTTATAATTTCTAATAACTATTGATTTTTATCTCTCTGATATTTTATAGCATTAACAGTTTCTGTAGGACGCTTGTCAAAGAATTTGAAAACATACTAATGGTTTGATTGCAAGACAAATAGTTGAAGATTGCTAAAACGTTGTGTTTTTTTTCCTGCTTTTATTCACATAGTATAAATAGGGCTCCGTTAAAATTTCTTGAGAATTTTGATAGTGAGTAGGAATTTTGGCTCTTCATTACATGGAGATGATGACCATGAATGAATCTGGAATTCTAATGATCTTACTAATATGACAAATTCTTGTGGAAGTGGAGAAAGTTAGCGAATCTTTAACATTTCTATTCGTCACGGAATTATGCTCTTCTCTCCTTGAGAGAGAATCAGAAACCCAAAAGCGTATAGATTTGGTGAGGTGAAACTAACTTGGTGATGAACTTTCTTGATGTGTTTGGGTGAGGAAATGGGATAGAGAAGTATGCTCTTCTCCTTTTGGGAGAATCAAAAAATCAGACCCCCGAATCTAAACCAAGTCTAGTGTCACCTTTAGAGGGCCTGCCAGTATTGAACCTCCGGGAATGACCCAAGTGAGTACACACCTATTGCTGGTGAATCCACCTCACTATAATAAAGAAGGTTTTTTTGAGTCTAAAGACTCCAAAACCATGGTAACTTCCTTTTCATGACTTTGACGATCATCATGGAAAGGCCTTGTCTATTACACTGAGCGGTGCCGCTCCAAGCCCTGCTTGCGGGGGTGTGTGATTTTTAGGTGTTGGTGTGGCTGCGAGGCCTCAACCCTGTATCAGGGGCATTAAAGGTTATTGTGAATGGAAGCCTAGTAAAAAACCTTCTTAGCTAGTGGCCTACCTAGTTCACTTCTGAAAGGAGTCATTATCTTTGCGTAAGGAGGGGGAAGAATCTCTCCGTATGTTTATCATACACAGATTCCCATCATAGGCATACACCTGGATGTTTGGAGGTGGTTGTGACATTTACCCCTGCTACAAGGGTAACCTTTGAACGTACAGTGTTGAGTCCTTGGAAACACTGAAAACACGGGCACCCTCTAGGGAGTGACACGGCTGTGTGAGGTGCACATATGCATTCAAGCAATGGGGCAAAGGTTTTGGCTTCTCACCATTTTTTTTGTAGGACTAGGCTATGTGCTTGTTATTGAGTCTTAAACATTGTCCATACATTATCAAACAAAGACTCCCCTGATGCTATCAAGTTGCTTTGTCCTTGATAGGTCTATTAATGACTACTTCTTGCTTCACAAGTGCTTGATCTAAACCATTGTGTCTTTAAACAAATGCTTGGAATCCTAAAATGAGTGTGTTGATTAAACAATTCTTTCAACTTGTCAGGAAATTGGATTTTTTGTCAGATATCAGTTCAGACTGTACCTCAAAATTCAACTCAAACTTCAAAAATTGCATCAAAACTGTTAGATTTTGCCTGTTTCCCGCGCGAGCTTTTAGCTTCAGAGCATTTCCTTGCGTGAGATTGTATTTTCTCACGTGAAGTTCTGTGTTCTCTCATGTGAGCTTGTATTTTCTCGTGCAGTCAGGCATTTTCTCACGTGAACCTGTAGCACAGTTTTCCAAAATAGAGACCTATTTGCAGTTCACTGTTTGACTTTTTATCTGGTCTGCTTTTTGCCTGGGGTCTATTTTTCTACTCCCCTATTGTTTACCGTCATAAACTGGTTGTGTTGAGTTAGGAATCAATCGATCCTTGCTTTGGCTCATGTTGTCTCTCATCTATTCATCTTATCTCTTTATGCCTTTTGTACCTCGCATTGTGATTGTCTTATCTCAGCTATTCTAGCCATCTCTTTTTGATAATTTGTACCAGGTTCATCTTGCATCTTGGCTGTTCTAGCCATTTATCTCCTTTTCATTATCTTAGAGATAGAGTCTAGCTTTATCTTGAATCTTTTCTCATTACATCTTCGTCTATGACTATCACGACTCAAAGTGGTAAGACTTATCCTATCCAGAACGTTGATCAAGATCAAAGTAAATCTCGTAATCAAGATGTAGGTCATTTCCAATTTGTTGAGAAGTCTAAACTTTGTAAGAGTTCTTCAAATTCGTCATTAAGCAATCCATAAGATAATTTGTCTCAAACATCTCCTCCAGTTTTCCAAGAGTACTTTAATCCTTTATTTTCACAATCTAGTTCGTCTCTCCAAGAACAAGACAACTCCTATTTTCAAAACAATTCATTGTTTTGTGGCTTTGGGAGATCATTTCCTTGGATAGAACCTATTATTGAAACTATTGATCCCACTGAAGATAGTGATTCATCTGAAGCTATTCACACACCAAAAGTTACATTGGCTGCACCTTTTCGACATTGTTCTCATCACTTTACTAAAGCTTCAACTGCAGCACAAATTCATCTTGACAAGATGGGAACCAAGAACCCATTTGACTTTCAATCAGGCCAATACAGCCAAATTTATAATCAATACCATGGTCAATCTTCTCATGACCAAAATCAAACTCATCACAATCAGTCTCATACTGATGATCAATCTCACAACAAAACTCAAGCTGATCAACAAGCAGCACATAACTATCACCCTCCTCCTTATGATCAAAATCAAGATGATCAACAAGATCAAACACAAAGCATATATGAGACTCTTGGTAACGAGGATGATGTAATTACTCAGAATGATATAAATTGCTATAAAAGCTAACAAGAGTTTCATTAAAATGATGAAAATTATTCTTTTGGAAGATAAGGAAAAGTATTTTCTTGAGTTGGCTAAGCAAGGAGCCAAACTACCCCCGAATTTCCAAGTGGAAACTATTGTAGCTAAAGAAGAAGAAACTGAAACCACTAAGCTACAAAAGATGATTCAAAGTATGCAAGATCAAATTACTCAACTGACAAAAGAAAAGGATAAGCCCATGCAACAATTTACATTGGAGAATATATGTCCTTTTCCTTTTGATAAGAATGTTCACATGCCTCCTTTTCCAAGAGGAGTAGAGTTACCCAAATATGACAAGTACATGGGTACAAGTAATCCTCAAGATCATCTAAGAGAGTTTGGCATGCTGTCCATGGAATTCATGCATGATCAAACATATCTTATGAGACTCTTCCCCCGTAGCTTGGGTGGGCCAGCTATGGAATGGTTTTGCCGATTACATCCTGGTATTCAAACTTTTGACGAGATTGCCAATCTTTTTCTTCATCATTATTCTCACAACATCCAACACCCTGTCAACATTCATGACTTGTGTAATTTGAAACAAAGATAGGGAGAACCTTTCTTGCCTTTTCTCCAAAGGTGGAGACAACTTTGTACAAAGTATCCTCGTAAATTGCCTCAATCTGAAAAACTTGATATCTTTTTAGACAACCTTCTTCCAGACTTTGGATATCAAGTACAATTACAAGGTCCTTTGACATTTGATAGCATGCTCAAACAAGCTATGAGGATAGAAGCCTTTATGGTCAAAAAGGGAGAATTAACTCTAAATAAAGACAATAAACAAGGATTCTCAATGAACAAGGATAAAGGGAAGTCTGTAAACAAGAATAGAGAGGTGGTAAATGATGGAGTGGTCCATAATGTCACCACAAAGCCTTCAAAGCCTATCTTTAATCTTACTTCTAGCATACAAGCGGCTAAGGCTATCGAAAAGAATACAACAGATAATCAGCAAAGTTTAAGATTTTCTAGAAACAAACCGTGGGCTCCTCGATCTAAGTGTGATTTCACTTCTTTGGGAGAGCCTCTTGATGTAGTCTTTAAAACTCTCATACAAAATCAGATTCTCACTCCTTTGGAAAAGTGAACTTATGACCCACAACCAAGACCTCACTGGTGGAATGACAATGATTATTGTGACTATCATCAAAATATTGGTCATAAGACATCCACTTGTCTTCAGTTGAGACATAAAGTTCAAGATTTGATTGACAACAGTGATATTGTTGTGGATGGTCATAATAAGAATTATGATCATCAGGCATTTAAGGATCCTTTTCCTCCTTATGAGAAAGGAGAGTCTTCCACAACTAAGAACAACAATGCTAAGGTGAATTACAATTACCCTTCTACCAATAATGTTATTAAAATGATTGAACCTATGGGAGTTGAATATTATGATGTGATCACTTTTAAGGGGAGTGGTGATGCTCCCAAGCCTAGAGTTCCTTTCATCTTACAAAATTCCACATCTTGTTCATCTGAATCTAAACAAACTCAAGATTGTGCAAATGTTGTCACTCGATCATGTGAAAGAGTTGTTTTGAAAGGTCTCGATCCTCTGAAGAAAACTGTAGACAAGGATACTTTGAGAAAAAGAACATATAAGGTTGCTCCAAAACAAATGATGGATAAGATTATCACTGGCCCTACCAACAAAGCTTCTAAATTGACTCCCACATCTAGCGTTACTAGTTATAGTATCTTAGATCAACTCCAGTGAACCAATGCTCAGATTACTATTTTTGAGTAGTTAAAAATCTCCCCTGCTCATAGGAAAATTTTGGATAAAGCCCTCGCTGAAGCAAATGTCCCCAAGGATCTTGATCTAAACCGGTTCCAATCTATAGTGGGTCATTTTACTTCACCACATTATTTGTCCTTCTCAGAGGAAGATGATCATTCTTTGAACCACCCACATAATGCTCCCTTACACATAGAGGTTATGATAGGTCCCAAACATGTCCATCATGTGCTTATTGATAATGGCACTGGTCTTAACATTTGTTCTACTAAATTGCTCACTCAGCTAGGTTATGATAAGGATTGCATAGACTCCCATAAGAAGATTACCATAAAAGCTTATGATGAAGAAGAATGCAAGTCCCAAGGTTTAGTTGTGCTACCTATCCACGTAGGTCCTGTTGAGAGAGATGTTACTTTCCAAGTGCTCGACATTCCTTTAGCATACAACATTTTGTTGGGTAGGCCTTGGATTCATGAGATGTAGGCTATTCCATCCACATATCATCAATGCATCAAGTTCCCATTTCATGTGGCGAAAGTCATTGTACCTGCAAACACCAACCTCTCTTGTAATACTCTCATGCAAACTACAGATAGTTTTGTTCTAGCAAATAGGGACTCCACTGAGTTCTATGACACTAAGCTTAGAGAAATGGAGCAAACTTTGAAAATTAAAGATACGGGCATGGGAGAATATCAAATGGAACCTATGCTATCTCTAGCAGCTTTACCTCCCTCTCCACGCTCTTATGGGAGACCTTCAGAAACTCATGGAATTTTTGATAATCCTCCTCAAACAATCTATGATGGTGCTTTTGTGTGAGCCTCCATACCTTTAGAAGATGAAGATGAGGAAAGAGCTATCAAAGCTTGGATCTATAAAGGAAAGGAGATATCTGAAACAACTACTCCTCCAGAGTTAGAACAAGAACCTTATAGTGAAGGTTTCAAAATCATGAAGTGCTTTGGATACAAGGGAAGTGGTCCTATAGGGGTAAATGATAATGGATTGTTGAAGCCTATTGAAGCTGTAGGTCATCACCCAAAGGACACTACTAGCTTAGGCTTTAAAAAGACTCCCTTTCATGTGGGGACCAAGAAATTTATGTCGGCTCCTACATCTGATTCCAAGCTTGAACCTGAGCATGAACAAGAAATTGAAGATACCACTCCAAAGATGAATCCAGAAAATAGCTTTGATGAAGATACATTTCCATATCCTATCCCTTTGGATATTGTGACACTCCTTGTTGAACCTGATGAGCCTATCATACCTGTTCATATGGTAGAGACTGATACTAACACATGCTCCGAGGCTGATTCTGATAAAACTTCTTCAGTACATCAAGTTACATATGAGGAATGGAAAGCAGCATTAAATGATGATCCCAATTTTATAGGTGAGTGATATAGGCCACCATATTTTCAAAAATACTATGAACAAGAACAACTTCAGCAAGCCATCAATGACACAAGGAATAATAATGAGACTAATGATGCTGCTAATGAAATTCCTACATCAAGTATGGACTCACATGAATATGAGTTTGAATCTACATCCGATGCCACTTATGATGTAGACATAGATACTGTTCATGAGTATGAAAGACTCCTCAAAGTAGGTGAAGGGTTTGGCACTAGAACACACGAATTTGATTTTGTAGATGTCAACTTGTCTTCTGCTTTGAACGTAGGATCTCATAGGGATTCAAACCCTCCTTTGGATGAGACTGCTCTAGGTCTTGACTTGCTTGTTAATGCTTTTGAGGGTTATACCATGAAAATAGTTGAACCAGCCACTACTTCCCTTTCACTCCACTGTCTTGATCTAATAAACTAGAACTCCCCTCTCGCATCCAATAAAGTCCTTACGTTCCAGAATGATTATGAACTAGCCTATTACCTCCCTGCTCTTGAACCTATAATGTCTTCCACCAGTGAATACAGTATCAGCATGACAGAAGGGGATATCAAGTATCTTAGTCAAAAAATAAAAAATAGAAAAAATAAGAGCTCTGATGGTGAAAACCACATTGTGGTAGTATCAGAGCCAAAAATAGTAAAAATAAAAGATGTATCTGAGGGTGAAAACCTCTCTGAGGCACCCAAGGATGAGATACTTGATACTCTACCAAGCCATTTTCAAGAAACATCATCAGTTCTGATTGAATCAACACAGCCAATGAACTTGGGCACTGAGGCTACTCCATACATTATACATTTAGCACAGTCATTATCTACTAAAGA
Source organism: Chamaecyparis obtusa (assembly GCA_027943335.1). Classification (NCBI taxonomy): domain Eukaryota; kingdom Viridiplantae; phylum Streptophyta; class Pinopsida; order Cupressales; family Cupressaceae; genus Chamaecyparis; species Chamaecyparis obtusa. Next base: position 354,609 of record BSBK01003850.1, on the reverse strand, counting down.
AAAAGAAGAGTTCACTAGATTCTTCCAACAAAAGAAAATAAAATTTGCATGGGGTTATTCTAATATGCCTAGATTGGATCCCAATCTAATCATGCATCATTTGTCCATTGCACCAGATGTGAAACCTGTTAAGCAGAAGCTTCGAAAGATGCACCCTCATGTGGCACTGTTGGTTAAAACTAAACTAGAAAATCTCCTTAAAGCTAGTTTCATAAGAGCAATTGATTATGTTGAATGGATTTCAAACATTTTTATAGTTACTAAACATGATAAATCCATTTGTGTGTGTACGGATTTTAGAGATCTCAATAAGGCATGTCCAAAAGATGATTTCCCACTGCCTAATATTGATATACTAGTAGACATGACAGCAGGATATGAGATGTACTCCTTGATGGATGGCTTCTCTAGCTATAATCAAATTAAAATTGCACTAGAAGACCAAGAAAAAACCACCTTCACATGTGCTTGGGGCACTTTCTGCTAGAATGTTATGCCTTTTGGGCTTAAGAATGCTAGAGCAACATATCAGAGAGCTGTTACTACTATCTTCCATGATATGATGCACAAAACTATGGAGGACTATGTGGATGATACTTTAGCCAAGAGTATGCAGCGAAGAACTCACCTTGAAGATTTGGGTCCCATCCTTGACCGCATGGAGCAGTTTAGTCTTAGACTTAATCCCAAGAAATGTGCATTTGGAGTCACTTCTGGAAAACTCTTGGGTTACATTATCTCAGCCAAAGGCATAGAAGTTGATCTAGAGAAAGTTCAAGCTATTATGGGCATGCCTCCTCCTAAGAACATAAGTCAGATGAGAAGTCTACAAGGAAGGTTGCAATCCATTCGGCGGTTCATCTCATAGCTAGCTGATAAGTCACAGACGTTCACTAAAACTCTGCATAAAGGTGTCACCTATGAATGGAATGAGGAACGTGACAAGGGACTCAATCAAATAAAACAATATCTTTCCAATCCACCCATTTTGATGCCTCCTATCCATGGGAAGCCACTTATATTATATATTTTAACCACAAGTACATCTTTGGGTGCTCTCTTAGCTCAAGAAGATCAAAACAATAAAGAAAGAGCTATTTATTACATCAGTAGAACATTGGTGTCCTATGAAATGAACTACTCTGCTATTGAAAAAGCTTGTCTAGCTGTAGTGTTTTCCTCACAGAAACTGTGACATTATATGTTGGCTTACACTACAAAGCTTATTACAAAAATTGACCTGCTAAAATACTTATTAAGCAAGGCTGCTCTCACGGGTAGGTTGGCTAAATGGGTCATGATCCTTAGTGAGTTTGATATTGAATATGTGGAAAGGAAAGCTATTAAGGGACAAGTGATTGCTGATCAGTTGGAAGAGGCTCCTCTACATGATCACCAACCTTTGAACATTGAATTTCTAGATGAATCCATTCTGCATCTCACACATCAGTCTTGGAGTATGTTTTTTGATGGCTCATTCACTCAACAAGGATCAGGTGCGATTATTCTATTTATAACACCTCAACGCTATTCTTTGCCTAAGGCCTACAAAATGATGTTTTCTTGCACCAACAACATAGCTGAATATGAGGCTCTTATCAATGGTATGAAATTAGCCCTTGAATGGTGTATAGATGAGCTCAAGGTCTTTGGCGATTCTCAGTTGATCATTAATCAAGTTAATATGTATATCAAACAAAGGATGACAAGCTAATACCCTACAAAAGAATGGTGGATGATCTTAAGTTATACTTTGCACATATTTCCTTCCAGAAGATTCCAAGAACAGATAATAAGGCAGCTGATGCTATGGCTACTTTGGCCTCAATATTACAAATGCCAGAAAATGACTTCAAGCATGAATTCCTGGTGGAAACATTATGCTGCCCTACCTATGACAATCCTGAATCCAAGATGATCTATTCAGTCATTGGACATGACTCATCCTGCTACCACCATATCTACTCTTATCTTCGGGACCAAATTATCCCCAATACCTATACCCAGAATTAGAAACGTCACCTCATTCATACTGCTTCACAGTATGTCCTTATAGAAAATGACTTGTATAGACGGGGCCTAGATGGTACTCTACTTAGGTGTCTAGAACCCGATGAGTCCAAATGTGCATTAGCTGAGGTACACGAAGGTATTTGTGGCTCTCATTTGAGTGGTTTGATGTTAGCTCGTAAACTTATTAGAGCTGGATACTACTGGCCGGATATGGAAAAAGAAGTTGTCCAATATGTCAAGACTTGCAAGCAGTGTCAATATCATGGGAATCTGATCCACGCTCCTGCTAAGGAGCTCAGTCCTCTCATTAGTTTTTGGCCATTTCAACAATGGGCTTTTGACTTGGTTGGTCAGATACACCCTTCTTCTTCAAGAGGACATAAATTCATAATCACTACTACAGATTACTTTACCAAATGGGTCGAGGTAGTCCCTCTGACTATAGCTAATGGAAGGACTATTGCTAAGTTCATTTTGAACTATATTATTTGTAGATATTGTGTACCTTCATCTATTATCACTGGCAATGGAGGACAGTTTAAGAACAAGGATTTGACAGACTTATGCACTAAATTTAGGATCATTCAGCATTGGTCATCTATTTATTATCCTCAGGGTAATGGACAAGTAGAAGCTTCTAATAAGACAATCCTAAAAATTTTGCACAAAATAGTTCATAAATCTGGTAGAGATTGGCATCTCCAGATTAATCCGACTTTGTGGGCTTATAGAAAAAGTATCCGAACACCAACAGGAGCCACTCCTTTTTCCTTAGTCTATGGGGCAGAAGCAGTATTGCTAATTAAGGTCAAGATTCTGACATTGCGAATCTCTCTGAAGGGCCTCATCACTAATGAAGATACCAGAATGTCTAGGTTGCAAGAGCTTGAACTATTAGATGAACGTCGAAGGGTGGCATTCGATCATCTTCGAGCATATCAAAAGAGAATGTCAAAAACATATAACAAGAAAGTCAAACAAAGGGAATTCCAAGTGGGTGACCTTGTCTTGAGGGAGAACCCCAAGAATCAGTAGTAGAGAGCCCAGAAAGGAAAGTTTGAACCAAACTGGCTTGGTCCATACATTATTACTGTAGTATTTGGATCTGGTACTTGCCACCTCTCCACCACTGAAGGAGAGCAACTCAAAGAGCCCATCAATGCTCTTCATCTGAAGAAGTTCTACAGCTGACATTCTCTATGTGCTTATGTACATATTTATTGATCCGGAAAAAATCCTAAAAATTGATATATTGCAAAAAATCTTAAAAATTGCAAAATGTCCTGAAAAAATGATCATCTTAGTGAAAACCTGGCAAACAGGCACTTTGATGTATCTATTATCCTAGTGAAAACCTGGTAAATAGGCACCTTGATAATACAAAAAAAAATAGAAAATGTGAAAAATACAAAAAAATGAAATATTCAAAAAAATACAAAAAAATCAAAAAAAGAGAAGTACAAAAAAATTGAAAAAGAAAAAAAATGTGCCATTGATGAAAACCTGGTAAACAGGCATCATGGTAGCAAAAATAGAATCTCTACCAAGATCATGAAAACCTGGTAAATAGGTGCCTCTTGTTTTCCTGAAGTAACATCTCATCTCAGCGTCGCTTGGCTCTTAGTTTCCTACTTTAGTTTCCTTCCTTTCCTGCTTTAGTTTGTTTTCCCACTTTCCTGCTTTAGTTTGTTTCCTGCTTTGGTTTGCTAGCTCATGCGCTTATCTTTGAGTCTTCCTCAACTCTTCAGAGATTAGAACTGGTTCACACTTGGGGGCACCTACCTGGTCTAGGGGGCATTGTCCTATTGCTTTCAAAAACTCTTTTGAGCATTGGTCACCAGTGGTTCGCACTATGCCTGCCTACGGATACCTAGCTTTCGTTCGATCTCTCTTTTTGGGATTTCTCCCTTATATCAATCACCAGTGATTCTCACTACGTCTACCTACTGTCATTATCTCATTTAGACTTTGAACATTATCTTTCCAAATTGTCTTCAATCCACTTGAACATGAACTTAAACTGAAACTAAAACTAAATGTGTGTTACTTTGGGCATGTTGAGCTTTGTTTTCTTTGAGTGCTTGTTTGTTTACTTTGCTTTTTCTTTGCTTTCTGCTTGTTGGTTTAGTTCCAATGATCCAAAGAATTCATATAAGAGGGGTGTATGTCTGTAATTTCCTTCATCTCATATTGGATGGCCATGCGTACCTCGACTCCTTTTATATGAACACTTTGGTGAGGTTGGTTCTTCTCCTTGTCTTTTGAGTGACTTCTTTCTGCTACTGGTGAAATTGTAAATGCTTGCCCTATTGAGTGAACATAAGGGTCACTGTGAGAAATCTTTGGCAAAAGAAGGAACTCCTACGTGCTTGGTGTGTTTGTTCGCAAGAGACATTTAGGTCATTCTAGCATTTATGCTCTAATGCTTATGTTAACTTGCTAGATTAAAAGGAATAGGTGTTCAGGTCATTCTGGCTCCTTGTGCCTTAATGCTTACATCTTATTCTGACAAACCTAAGACTCATGTCATATTAATATTCTCATAATAGCGATATTAGTGAGGATTGTATGACATCTTGCGATTGTCTGAACTTGAAAGGCTCTATGATGATTGTATACACCTAAAAATGGTCACCTAGACTATTAGCCCCTTTTGCTAAATCATAAATTGCTTATTCTTGATCAAATCCTAGCTCTATCATTTATTCAATTATTTTCTATGGGCTAACCATCTTATCCTAAGTCTTTATTTATTAAAAGGAATATTTCCTCCCCTTTTAATAAATAAAAAGCCCACCTTTTCCTCTTATCCTAGGTTGCACAAATAAAGCATTATTCTTATTTTATAAAAAGAGAAAAGTACTTTTTGTCTCATATGGACACAAAAGTCAACTCTTATTTTCCTATTGGAGGATACTTGTGCACATGGACTGCTCCTCTTTCAAGCTCCACCGTTGATTAAATCTTTTGCCTCTTAATCTCCATGGCCCATTCCTTTTTCATTCCCTATAAAAGGAGAGCTCTCTTCCTCATTTGCACACACAATTTTTATGCTATTGTTATGCTACAGGTTTTTTAGGTCATCTTGGAGCTTTTGGAGACATTCTTGCATCTAGGGTTTGAAGATTTGGAGCATTGTTGGCATTCATCTTGGATCTTCATCAACACTCTATCTTCTTGTCTTCATTCTTGCATCATGGCTTTCTTGCTTCATAGTTAGATTTCATTTCTTGCATAGTAGCTTCATTTTCATGGCATTCTTAGCTTAGATTTCCTTTATGCTTTAGATTAATTCATCTAGTTTAACTAGGAGGCTTTGTAATACTTGCATCTTTCATTTCCATAGTTTAGCTTGCATTTCCATTCTTAAACTAGCTTGCATTGCATTTCATTCTTGATTCTTGAGGATATTGGCATTCTTGCCCTTGTCTTCATTGAATCTCCCATTGCATGGTTTACTAGCAAGGTTATTGGCTAAATAGCTCTAGCTGAGAGCATTCTTAAAACCCTTGCACTCCATGCCTAGGGAGCTATGGATCGATTTGTGAGGGCTCATTCTTGAGTTTCCTTGCATGTAATGATTCATAGAAGTGTGACACATTTATAGCACACATTTTTTTGGCGCCCACCGTGGGGCAGAGTAGATAGACTTTGTCCTTTAAATTCTGTATTTTCGTCATTTTCTGTCAATTTTTCGGCAAGTTTTTAGCGTAATTTTTAGTCTCTGGTTTTTTGTCTCAGAATATCGCGTGATACTTCTCAGGTATATCGCGCGATATACCTTACTATACGCGTGCGATACTTCGCACCTGAGAAGAATCACACGGTAGTATTGAGGTATATCGCCTGGTCTCGGGCGAAGTATCGCCTGGCATTAGGCGAAATATCGCGTGGACTGAGAAGTATCGCCTGGTGTCGGGCGAAGTATCGCGCGATACTGTGTCTGAACCTGGCAGTGAGCTATTTTTAGGCTATTTTATCTATCTTGCAAGTTTTAGGTTCTTAGCTATCTTTTTGAAATTTTCTGAAATTTCCAGCATTTTCAAATCCGTGCCACTCTGGAAAATGGGTGCCCATTTTTTATGAAATTTTGCAAATGGTATCAAAAGTTTAAGTGTGATATATCGTTGGAAAGGTCTTTCCGAGCCCAATCCAACCATGATGGTTTCATTTTCAGATTTTATCATTTGATCAAGTATTTTTGCAGATTATCAGATTTTTCATGTGCTAACCATTGTGGGTCTAACAGTTGTGGTTGTAGGTGCACTTGCTTGAGATATTTTGCCAAAAGAACGCATGTCAAAGAGGGCTACTAATGGTTTTTGCAGGGCTGCCCTAAGCATAAAAACCAAATTAAGTGCTTGTTTAATTTCTTTCTTTATTAAGTGCGGCATATACTAGTTGTTTCATTAGGCACTTAATACTTTGTGAAAGGAATCTTGGGGTGGTAGGAGAAGTATGCTCTTCACCTTTAGGTGAATCAGAAAATCTTGACCCATCTTGAGGTTTTGGAAGCAAAGGGGTAATTGAATCTTGTTTGGTGTGTTTGGGAGAAGTTTTTGAGATAGGGGAGTATGCTCTTCACCCTTGTGGTGAATCAAAAACCTTGAACCTCAAAAATCATCCACTCTTTGTTTAGCTTAGGATCCTTTAGCGGGCCTGCTCTTGAGCAATCAAGAGGAACGACCCAAGTGGGGACAACCTTGTCATCATTTTCCTTGGTGACAAGTGATTCCAACTCACTATAATCTCAAGGCTATCGAGGACACAAAACCTTGGTAGACATAGTACTTATCTTTGCTTGATGTGAGTAACTTGTGGGATTGTGACCATGAGGAAAGCATTAAGCAAGAATGCTTAAGGTACTCTTGAGGCCGCGAGGTCCTAGTCCTTTATGAGGAGCAAGAGGGGTGCTATGAACGGAAATCCTTACTATGAACCATTAGATAGAGGCCACCCTATTTTAGCCGCTTAGCTTCTTGGTGCAAGGATTGATCCAAGTGGACTTACCCGGATCACCCCAAGATACTCACCATATGTGTTCCTTTGGTTGTGTTTTTGACACTTCCATGACAATGCCAATATCTCTTGTGGGCAACCACTTGGTGTGAGGCAAGGGAGCATCAAGTTGTGGGCCACGTTGCTAAGTAATGAGCCTTGTCCTTCTAGGTAGTAATTGCTTGAATTGTCTTCGATTGTGCTATGCCCGTGTAAACGTTCTCAACATTCAAACAAATGGTAGCAATCATAAGGTTCTCTATTTTGATATCACAAGTGCTTGTCTTGGCAAGGTTGCTTTTGCCCTTGTTTCAAGTGTTCTATGACATGTTTGATCACCTACTGTTTGCAAACTTGTCTTTTATCTGCTATTACTGCTTGCCAAACTGAAACATTGCACTATCCAATCTTTGAACTTGATCAAAACACTTCAAAACTGAGATTTTTATGTTCATTGGTCAAGAGTCACACTGTTTGCCTGGGAACTATCACACAAAGTTATTTTGCTATCTCACTACTGCTTGCAATCTGAAGTTGATTTGTGTCACTTCCAGTCATCCTTGGTCAGTCCAGGTCAGATCTTAGAGGTTATTACATGTTGCTCAATATTCAAATGGACTTCAATGGTATCAATTTGCACAAAATGACTCTTGGTCTTCTTTTTTCCACATCTCCCATATCTTCCTAGTCTTCCATTTCTCTTCTTCCTTCATGCTTCTTTCTCTTCTTCCTAACCTCTTCATGTCTTCTTGATCCTTTTCCTCTTATTATCTAGTCTGCCTTCTTCTATTTCATCTCTTCTATTCATTTCTTTCATGCTTGATTCCTCCTCTTCTAGAATCATGAATTTCAACTATCTTGCTATAGAACCTCTCTTGAGAAGGGATGATCTCGAACTCATTGCTCAATTCGAACAGTATTATTTTTCCAAGCATCCCGCAAGTCATCAACTTAAGACAAGAGTAAACAAAAAGATGTTTGAGTCTGACGCCTTTGCTAGGATTATAGACATGATTCTCTCACAATCTCCTTCTTCCAAACACTCTTTTTCTTCTAGGTCTTCTCATCATTCTTCATCTTCCACATCCTACCATGCCTTTTGCAAACATCATTATCCTTCTTCATCTTACCATGACTCTTCTCAACATCATTCAAATTCTTCCTTAGCTAAGTTTTCTTCTTCCACTATGTCTTCATTTTCTCCTTCTTTAAGATCTTGTTCTTCTTCTACTTCCCCCAAGAGTCTTGCTTTTCTTCATGAGCCATACCATAATGAGCAACATGACAATCCTTGTAATACCTTTGATGACTATGATGATGGACAATGTAGTGATACTTATGACACCTCTACTCCTCAGAGTCCTCGCAGACTCATGCTTACTGAAAATGGGTCATCCTATTGGATAGATTGTGATGGTGATCCATATGATTCTGATTTTGAAAGAGAGTTTAGTGATGTTTGTAGACAATACCTTGATGATAATCCATCTACTACTGCTGAGGACTATAAAATACAACGTGCTGATTATAAACGTTACTACTATGAGCATTTCTTCTCTAAGAATTCCACTGCTAAAAATCAAAATTGTACTTCTGAGCAAGATCATATTAATGTTGAACCTTTGTCTTGTGATGGTCCCCTTCCATCCCCTACTTCCTCCAATACTCATACATCTCCTAAAGCTTTTGAGTCTTCCAAATCTTTCACAAATCCTTCACCCAACAAAGATCCTAATGCTTTTCATGCAGTTCCCTATAGTTATCCTCAAGAGCTACCTCTTCAAGAAACTCAAGCTAACCTTCACTTGGCTGAAAATAATTTCAATAATGCTAAACCTAAAGAGCCTAAGCCTTTATGCACTACAATGCCTACTTCAGCTAGTCCTTCACTATCTATTCCAAAGTCTTCCATACAATTTCAAAATGCTTCCTTGTCCTTAGAAGTGGCTTCATGTCAAGAGGACTCTAAAAATGATACAGAAAAGAATATAAAGAAAGATCAAGATCAAGAACCATCCATGTCATCCAATTATTTTCATGATGTCTCTGATCCATTTCATGGTTCTTTTGATCCTCTATGCTCTTCTACATTCATTCCACCATGTCTTAAGTCTTCTCCTAAGCAAGATCAAGCTACCACTTGCACTATTGAGCTTATTGATAATCAAAATAACCTTACTACGCTTGCACTCTCCAAAGATGATACTTCCATTAAGGTTATTAAAAATGGTGCCATTACTTCTGATGTTAAGCTTATTGAAAATCAAGAGAAAAATTCTATGCTTATGCTATCCAAAGATCCTTGTCAAGATCAAAGTCTTCCATCTTCTTGTTCTACCACTCCATGTTCGCTTCCATTTTCTACTCTTCCTAAGTCTTTGCAAGCTTTGAATGATTCTATCAATGAATTTGCTCCTATTAAAGATGTTCATGATCCTATTGCAAATCCTAATGCTCACTCTAAAGATGCTGATGTCCTTGGTTGTCATATAGATGCTGATGAAATTATTGATTATCCTTTTGCATCTTCCACTTCCATCCTTGGACCTCTTCCACTGCTAAAGGCTTCACGCCTTCCTTCCATCTTGGGTCCTTATGTCCCTTCACTTTCCCCTCCTAACTCTCCTAATTCATCATCCATTTTGGGTCCTTACGTCCCTCCATCTCCTATCTTTCCTCAAGATCAACATAGATGCATACCCTTGAATCCTTTTCATCCACTCACCCATCTAAACCAGTCATATCTTCCTCCTTCTTCCACAAGTCCCAAGTCTTTTGGAAGTAACTTGAATGTTCAATACCAGAAAAAGAAGCAATACAAGAATCCATCAAAAAAAGATCACCATGTCTCCTCTAATCGACATGGGCACATAAAGTCAAAAGAGATATCTAAGAAGAAAACTACAAGACAAGTATGGGTTCCAAAATCCATCATTACAGATATTCTCTCTAAATCATCAAAAAGAGATAAAAAGCCTAAGGCTATATGGATTCCAAAATCTCTCTTGAAAGAGTCTTATGTTGAACAAAAAGTGAAGTTGACATTCAAGCTTCCAAAGGCTTCCACTTCATCTTCTTCCAAAAATGATCTTTCATTCCATGTGCCTGAACCGCAACCTCTACTAAACATTCATCATATTCCTTCACGTATTCCTTTATTCATATTTCCTCCATCCTCTCGCCACCCTTCAAGGTGTGTGTCGATGTTGATCTTGCCTTCCTTCCCATCTACCCTTTCACAATCTTTCCATTCATTATCCTTCTACCTTCTATCATTTTTCCTCATTTGCCTATTCCTCATATCTTCCAACCTCACTTGCTTTACATAAAGCCTTATCCTCCATTTTTCTCTTCCATCTTCCTTTCCCTATCAGCATCTTTGAGCATATCATTTTGAATCCTTGGCATGTCAGGGTTTATCCTTTCAAGGAGTACTATCTAAAAAGCTTGCTTTCTTCCAAAAATAGAAAAAAGAAAAAAAAAAAGAATGAAAAATATTGAAAATGTGCCATGGTGAAAACTTGGAAACAGGCACCTTGGTAGCAAAAGTAAAGAGAAATAAATTCATGCTATGGTAACAACCACTCCCTTGTGGCACCTTGGATAAGTACCATGATGAAAACCTGGCAATCAGGCATCATGCGTAGTTCTTCTACATGTTTCATCCATTCCATCTTCTCTCGTTGATCTTGGCAATGTTCAGCTATACACGAATATTTGGCTATCTTGTGAGCTATCTTACGATGATCTTGCTTTCATTCCATTCATATTCATTCCTTCATTTTTCTCCATTCATTCTAGCCTTTCTTTATCCTTTTCCCCTTTGGTCTTGATCTAATAAAAAAGAGTAAAAAAATGATGCTATGAAGCCTCTTGACATGTCTACTCCTTTGGAATGCATCCTTTTCTTCTTTTGCAGTGCGCTTTCATGACTTATCCTATGTTGGCCTTTCATTGCTTGTTCAATGCGCTTTACATGATAATTTTTCCCTAGCTTGGGTACTCTTGAGGAGTTTGACCTTGAGGATTTCTTCCCTCCATTCGCCTTCATTCTCCTTTCCTCCATCTCATTCATGAGCTTTCCCTCCCTCTTGTCCTCCACCTTGCTAGACTTTGGGACTACACGATGTGATCTTGCTCATGAGTTTGATGCCCATTTCTATCTAGGGCATTCTTTGTACATACTTTATGATCCTGAAAAAAATACCAAAAAAATTCATATATGATGCTGAAAAAATCCTAAAAAGCATATAAAGTCCTAAAAAAATACAAAAAAATCCAAAATTAAAAAAAAAAAAACAATAAAATAGAAAAAGTGCCTTGGTAGCAAAAATACAAAAAAATTATAAAAAAGTCCTGAAAAAAACTCTATCAAGTGGTGAAAACCTGAAAACAGGCGCTACTTGAGACCCTCTGCACCTATGTCTATCAGTCTTGCATGGCGCTCTTTCACTCCACTTCTCGCTTTGCCTCTCCTAGCCTGGAATTGACTCTTGTCTTAAGTCTAGGGGGCATATGTTGCTTTAAGCTTATCTTGGGTCTCTTTGTGCGTCTGGGTTTCTTGGGCAACTTGGTTCCAATGGTGTTTTTCAACACCACCCCAATGGTGTTTTTCAACACTACCCTTGCGTCGAGTGTTTCTTAACACTTATCAGATATCCTACCCTACAGTCTAGTATGATGCAATAATTCTCACTAGCAGATGCGATACTCAGAGTCTGACTCTATGACCAACACACACGCACTTAAACAATCAACTTGCTTGAGATATGTTGACTTTATTTTTCTTTGTGTGATATCTATGATGATTTCTTTGCTGAGTGGTCTCTCCCTGAGAAGTTTTCGATGATGCATAGCTAGAAGACTGAGGGTATGAGAACATTTTTTATTGCTTTTTCTGCTTGTGGGTATATTTTGTTGATCCTAACTATCATGAGCATTTATGCTGGTCTTACTTGACACTGTGGATTGACAGGGTATTATCCTTGACTATTTTTGTGCAAGTGCATACTTGTAGCCATCTTGACTTTCCCTGTGTCTCGATGCGAGTATAATCTTGCTATATTAAACTTAGGTAATCTCACTGTGCTAGTCATCTTGACCTACATGTCTTTGATGCCTAGGTGGGATTTCCACATTTCTATCTGATATAGATCATATTCAGATCCACATAGTTCTGCTAGTGTGTATTGTATGATCTTACGACGCTACCAATAACGCTCGATGATGAATATTAGATGTCTATTGGCTTTGTAACCTTGCAAGTAAACCACTTTTCATGTAGCTTGCATTTCTTAGGTTCATGTTAGTTTAGTTTTGCATCTTGCATATGGAGAGAGCTCTCCTTTCATTTTTCATGGACTTGTTAATCAGCTGCGCTCACCTTTCGCTTTTTCCCGATCATGTCTTTCACTTCTTGTCTTTCATATCACATCATTTTCCTTTCATTTCGGGATCGAAACCGAAATCCAAGTTCACCTTGATCATCCAAATCACCTTTTCCCCCTCTTTCACGCAGTTGGCTAACCTTTTGAGGCCTAATCCTTTGATCTTTGCTGGGGCATTCTTCACCTCTTTATCCCCATCTCTTTCAAACTTCTAGTCTTTCATTCACTTTCAAATCCCAAGTTCAAATCCCCCTTTGTGGTGTTTACGGGTTGAGGGACCGATAGGTTCGTGCCCTGTGTCCCATGTGTGGGGCATATCTTCACTGCTTGATGGTTATTCTATTCTCTTTCTTCGATTATGATTTCTAGTGATTTGATCATGTTGCTCTTGCTTCTGCTTTCCCTCTACTTGGATTTCACTTTTGATCCCGAGGGGGCAGACACATCATATCTTATTGGCTATCTCTTTCCTAAGTGTTCAGTACTGTTGCTACCAGGCTGACCATGTAGGATTTGCTATCTCTCTGCACTTCATTCTTTGGAGTCAGATCGCTATTTGCTTGCCTTCTTGGCTATCTCTTGCTTTCTTGGCTGATCTGAGTTGCTTTGTGATCCCAAATCGATCTCACATTTCAACTTCATTCTTTGACTACATGTGTTCCCAGATCGATCACACATTAGTCAAAGAGGGGCAAATGTATACACCTAAAAATGGTCACCTAGACTATTAGCCCCTTTTGCTAAATCATAAATTGCTTATTCTTGATCAAATCCTAGCTCTATCATTTATTCAATTATTTTCTATGGGCTAACCATCTTATCCTAAGTCTTTATTTATAAAAGGAATATTTCCTCCCCTTTTAATAAATAAAAAGCCCACCTTTTCCTCTTATCCTAAGTTGCACAAATAAAGCATTATTCTTATTTTATAAAAAGAGAAAAGTACTTTTTGTCTCATATGGACACAAAAGTCAACTCTTATTTTCCTATTGGAGGATACTTGTGCACATGGATTGCTCCTCTTTCAAGCTCCACCGTTGATTAAATCTTTTGCCTCTTAATCTCCATGGCCCATTCCTTTTTCATTCCCTATAAAAGGAGAGCTCTCTTCCTCATTTGCACACACAATTTTTATGCTATTGTTATGCTACAGGTTTTCTAGGTCATCTTGGAGCTTTTGGAGACATTCTTGCATCTAGGGTTTGAAGATTTGGAGCATTGTTGGCATTCATCTTGGATCTTCATCAACACTCTATCTTCTTGTCTTCATTCTTGCATCATGGCTTTCTTGCTTCATAGTTAGATTTCATTTCTTGCATAGTAGCTTCATTTTCATGGCATTCTTAGCTTAGATTTCCTTTATGCTTTAGATTAATTCATCTAGTTTAACTAGGAGGCTTTGTAATACTTGCATCTTTCATTTCCATAGTTTAGCTTGCATTTCCATTCTTAAACTAGCTTGCATTGCATTTCATTCTTGATTCTTGAGGATATTGGCATTCTTGCCCTTGTCTTCATTGAATCTCCCATTGCATGGTTTACTAGCAAGGTTATTGGCTAAATAGCTCTAGCTGAGAGCATTCTTAAAACCCTTGCACTCCATGCCTAGGGAGCTATGGATCGATTTGTGAGGGCTCATTCTTGAGTTTCCTTGCATGTAATGATTCATAGAAGTGTGACACATTTATAGCACACAATGATAAATACGGTGAGTCCAACAACCAAGTCCTAGGGTTTGCATTTTCATTTTAAGCTTGCATCTTTAGCTTAGGCTTACATTTGCATTCTCAGCTTTGAACTTAAGATTATGTCTTATTTTCTCTCTTAATTATCTTCATCAAAGGCTCTCATCTATTGCCTCAGGTTCTTCTTGGTTGCACAAGTGTCTGGTCTTCATTGTCGATCCTTGAACATATCTATCTTTTGATTAGTACCTGTTAAATATTGCTACAATCCTGCATGAGATGATTAGTACCATATACATTATATCCATTGCATTTTATTTCCATTTACATCCATAAAATCATTGCATCTGTATCAACATGTGCATCTGCTATAAGCATAAATCATCTATTTCACATTTATCTATCACTACATTGCATACATTTCTATTCATACATCTAAAGCATATAAGAGCACATCTCATGAACATCATACATTCAAGAAATTTACAACAAGTACAATGATATCAAAAGAATCATCGATCTCATATATATATATATATATATATATCTCAATCCAAATGTCATATACAAAGAGGTACTACTCAAGCATAGTACCAAAAAAAATGAGCTATGATACAATCAAGATCCACTCCCACTGGGAGGGGGTGGAGGTGGAGGAGCTTGCTGTCCTGATGTCTGTGGTGCTAGCATTGGTCTTTGTGGTGGTGGCATGGGAGCCTATGGAGGAGCCTCCAGAGGAACCTATGGAGGTACTAGAGGAGGAGCCTATGGAGCTCCAGCATACTCAAAAAATGGCGGCACCTGCTCTGATATATCTGGAACAACCCCGCAGTATGCTACATAGTAATAAGCCACCTGGGCGGCCTCATATCTCATATCTAATCTTGAGTGTGCTAACTCCACCTGTAGCTATCTAATCTTTGCATCCCTATCTGCTACTCGAGTCTCCTCTTGGATAAGATGCGTGTGAAAATCATCACGCTCACGCTGCACGTGTCGTACTCTCGGCTCTTCTTGAGAGCCTCCTGTACCTATCCTACACCTACTCCAACTACCACATCTAGCATGTCAGTATCCTCCCCCTATGGTACCTACTGGGATGTGTCAGCTATACGTGGTCTCATGGACCTTTGCTATGTACCGCTACTCCCTGCTTCAGGATCTGAGCCCATGGTCCTAGCAAGGATGCTCACCTATCTTGATCGGGGCCTCAAAACTCTCTACCTAGGTCTCTACTGTGGTGCTTGCTATTGCGCAGCCTACTACTGTATAGGCTACTCTACCTATGCCTACTAATCCTATGGCTATGGATCCTGTGCCTACTACTACTGTGCTGGTTGTTGTTGTGCTCCTGTGCCAACTAGATCTGTGAACCTCAGATGAGGCCGTGCAATCAATTGGTCCCTGTATGCAGGTGTCACCCCTGCATTGGTGACATCCACCATGTAGTCCCATCATGCTGGTGGGATGCATGACTCTATCACGCATCACCTCAGATCCAATCATGCATGCCACCCCTTCTTCTCCTCATCAGAAAAGTGAGCGTAGGGGTAGTACTCCTGTGAAATATCCTATTGTCTGCCAAACTGGTGCAGGATGCGTGTAACCAGGAATCTCTCAATCATCTGAATAGTCTATCCAATTAGTGGACGTGACACAAACATGGTAGCAAGCTCTCTCCAAGCATCATCCTAGGGCTCAGTAGCTATCCAGGGTCTCTAGACTACAGCAGCCATGTCATCCAACTGTGCTCTCCACTGCTCTTTCTTACCCAGCAGGGGCTCGGTCATCACACCTGAATATCTGTGAATATAGGGCTCCAGTGCCTATCGCGTATGATGGAAAAGGGGTCTACAAATGGGGAGGTACTCCCAGGCCCAGACGTGTAAGATGAAGATTCCTACCGCCATCGATCTCACACCTCTATACACAATCTCATGCATCTCGTGATATATGTGTGCCAGCATACACTCCCCCCATCCAAATCTCACAACTGGTCTGTCCAGCATCCTCTGTAGCATGGTACCCCAACCGTACTCTAGTCCATGCTGACCTCGATCAGGTACGAGGTAGCAACTCAGAAATATAGCCAACACAACCTGGAATGGATGAGCTCCACCATATCTGTGCACCAGATCCTCCCAAGAGATGGTCTGACCCATGAAAAGATCATCCCTGAAGATAGTTCTCAAGGCCACTATACCCTACCATGGCTGTGTATTGTACTCAACATGAGTACCATGAATGGGTATCCGTAGGATCCTATATATGTCCTCGGTGGTCACTGTCATCTCCCCCATCAAAAAATCAAATGTGTTCATCTCCGAATGGAAACACTCTACCAGTGTAGTAAGAAGGTCATGATTCACCTGAATGTCAGGTAACTCACACAAATATCCCAAGCCTAGAGCATCAATGTGAGCACTCTCAGCATCTGTCAGTCTCTGAACTAATGTAGTAATAATAGGGTGGTGTGCCCGGAATGCGACATTTGGAAAGTCAACTTGCAAAGAAAATGATGACACTGGGTTAGTACCTCAATCATGTTGGTTTTCACTACTACAATAATGACTACAACAAAGCATCTATCCTACGACAAGACTCTACAAGATTTTCTTTGGCTGATTTCATGCAAATCTGATAAAAATTTGGACACTTGCAATAGTCTTCCGCATGAAAAAGGTGTTCTTTCACGTGAGAAAACTACAATTTCACGCGAGAAAATAGAATGTTCATGCGAGATGACCTACCAGCTCGCGTGAAGTTCTAGCATTTGAGCTTGCCAGTTCACGCAAGGAAACCAAAATCTCGTGTGAAATGGAATCTAGGCCTGTGCAAGAGAACTACTTTCTTGTGTGAGATTTCACACATTTTTTTCCTAATTATGCTAGATTCTCTTAAATCCAACCTATAAAGCTGTACAAATTGAAATGCACAAAGGTTTATCAACTACTATAGGTGCGTCATACTCTGGTGGCTAGGCATGTCGTCAGGAATGCTCAAATCAGTGTGTATGTAGTGGCAGACCCTCCATTTCTCTATCTTAGAGCTCAGAATCACTAAAAGACAATGATGAATAATGATTTCAAAATGACTCCTCTGGGCCTTATATAGCTTTTGACATAATTTTTGAAAGTGCTCTGTTTTGTGTGAAAATTGCACCCTTGGCTAAATCGACTATTTTAAATCCATTTTTGAGATCGAAATCAAAATCTGACATCTCTAGCTAGCTCAAAATCATGTTTTAAATATTGGACTCCTCCCAGATCAGATGCTTGTGTAGTTAGCCTTTTGGTGTCATCTTCCTGCCAAATCCTCATCTTTGCATCATGTTCTCAAATCTTTTCTTCTTTTCATCAAGTCAACCCTAGTCAAATTTGGTCAACAAGACCTCTGATTTGCTTTAGCAGCTTCGCGAATCTAGTCCAATTGCTTTTTCTCTGCAATCTCTTGTTATCAATCATCTTTTGACATGTCATCTTTCCATTTCACTCTCGAGGGGGTAGGATGATTACATCATTTGAATCTTGTCAAATCTATTCTTGAATCAGTCTGATTTGAATCATCAATGCTCATCGCTAGGGGCATCTTGGTGCCTTGCATCTTGTTATCTTATCATCTATCTTTTAGGTATCTGAGCAATCTAACTCGGATCCTCAAGGGCCAAGCTTCATTCTGGAGATGGTTCTTGAAATCTTTTTAGGTATTGGGGAAATCTAACCCTAATTCTTGGGAGTCAAGCTTTGTTATGGAGATAGCTCTCAAAATCTCTTTTAGACCATTATCAGGGCAATCTAACCTAGGTCTCGGAGGACTAAGCTTCATATTGGGGCAACCTAGCCCTGATTCAGAGATAGTCCTAAATCTGCATCTTCATCAATTGGTATTGGGGCAATCTAACCCTGATTCTAGTTCTCTTCTAAGACCATTGTCTTTGCAATCTAACTTGGACTATGGAAATTCTCATCATTTGTCATTTCAGACTATTCTTTGAATCAACGCGATGTTCGCACATCAATTCAAAGAGGGGAAAATGTAATACCCCAAAATTGGCACTATTTAATTTCATCAATTTTGGTGCATTATCTCGATTTTACATCACCAAAGTCCTAGTTCCCTAGGCAATTTTCTCTCTCCTACCTGACATAATTTCACTTGATGTCAATTGCAAAGACCATAAATTGCAATAATCAAATGCTAAATTAATTCCTAAAGTCTTAGACTTAATTGGCTAAATTACCCCTATGATAAATTAATTTAATTATAAAGTCTTAAGTGCTTTCTAATTAAATTAAAATCTACCCTCTTTAGCTAATTACCCATAAAAAGGAATTAATAATTACTTGATATTTGAATGGACACACTTTTTTGAATTGATAATTCAAGATATTCGAAAGGTCACCTATGTGGCATTTTCCATTCTTTTTATTAAGTAATTCTTGAATTTTTGTCTCAATGTGGGAATGAAGAGTCAAGAGTTACAAATCAAGAAACTCTTCATTCCTCTCCTGAGCTTTTCTATTTAATGAGCCTCTTCTTCTCATTCAAAAAAAGGCAATTTGGAGAGTAATTGAACTATAGCATTTTTTTTATCTCATCTTATTCAAAGCTTTTTTGTTGCATATTTAGTCTATCATTTTAGTATAATTGCATCTCATATTAGATTAAATTTGATTACTTGTTCTTAGTCTAGTATCATGTTTATTTCAAAATCTTAAAAAAAAACTACACTTCATATTTCCTTCCAAGCAATTTAGATTAATTGCATACATTTTAGTTTGATTTTAGCTTGCATATCATCTTTATGGCTTTGCTTTCAAATCCTTCATTATAGTAGTGGTCTTATGGTTGTTGGCTCTTCAATCTAAGAGCAATTAAACACCCCGCCTGCATAGGAGGCAACAGGTCACTTCTCCATGAATTTCAGATTGAGTAATTCATACTCTCTATTGTAATTTGATCATGAGAATAATGACTATGTTGTGTTTGTGCCTGATTTAGAGGCCCACACTCAAGCACATACAAAACTATCAGGTGATACTTTAGAAGTATCGTGCCCTTTGGGAGGTATTGTTGCACGATAGTTCATGGGTCTAAATAGTGTCACGTGGCTATGTAAACTAGTATCACACAAGAACTGGTGAACTATCATGCGATACTATGTGAAGTATCGTAGGATAATATATCATCACCTGGATATTGGAAAAAGTATCATGTGATACTTTACCCAAAAATAGTATCACCTAAGTTAAAAAAAATTTAACATGTTTAGTGATTTTGAGCAAAATAACATGGGTCTAGATAATGTTTGCATTTTGAAGATGATTTATACTAATTTTTAGACATTCATCATGATATGTACTGACATCTGGCTTGGTTTAATGGTTTTCAAGAGCACTTTCTGGCACTACTTATCAGAGCACCGAAGGTGGTGGGACTGAAGTGCATCCGAGATCTTAATGATTCAGGCAAGGATTACTTAAGAGTGATTGGATTTGGATATTTGGTGCAGTTCCTAGATATCCAGGCTGATCATGGGTTGTTGACTACTCTTACCAAGAGATGGCACAGTGAGCACAACACCTTCCACTTGCCCATAGGAGAGGCATCCATCACACTAGAGGATGTCTATCAGATTCTCTAAGTACCATGCCATGGAGAGTTGGTGAGTAAAATCATGCTTTAAGATATAATCATTTAAATATAATGTTCCCATATGATAAAAAAAATAACATGATTGTTTGTTGGCATAGGTTTACTATGATCAGGACACCACTGAGGGCTGACATGTTATCCAAGGCATGTTTTAGGATGTCACTACCATTGACAGACACGTCAGCTGGGAGCAACTGATTGATGATTTTGGTAGAGACTTCCTAGTGTCATGCATTATTGTGTCCATCATCTCACAGGCCCTGATGACTGATCATAGTCAGAAGGGATTCCCTCTCGGATGGGGCAGACTACTGGTGGACTTGGTAGGCAGACCTCGGCACATGGCATGGGAAGCTGCCATACTTGTAGATATGTATCATGAGCTGCATGAGATCATCTACAAGGATGGTTGGACATGGGCTTGTGGTGCCATCCTGGCACAAGTGTTGGCTTGGGATCACATCGTTGTGATATGGCCTAGGGTTCAGCCAAGGGAGTGGAGATATCCCTATATATACAAATATGCAGGATTCATATCACATGCCGATACTAGGGATGTGACATACTATAGGTGGATCCTAGATGAGATGACCTCATTCACATGGAGGCCATATAGGGATATTGAGGCATGGGGGGATGTAGAGGATGATTTGAGCTATTTTCTATGTAGCCAACCATTAGTAGGATGACATGTAGAGATAGTGGAGAGATTTTTCATCACTCAAGTATGGTGATAGTTCAGATGATAGAAATGGGTCTCAGTAGAGACCAGTACTTATGCGAGGGCTAGGGACGAGGAGGGACATGGTGGCTACCCATGTTAGACTATCAGAAAGCCATGGTGGAGATAGATGGTATCAGGAGGGAGCCTTGGGAGTACCTTCCTGATATGGCTGATGCAAGATCTGATGTAGCATACAAGGTTGAGTGATAGAGGGCACCATTCTCTCATTTCATAGTACTTGATGCTCCAGTAGCAGCTCAGGGTGGGGATGATGGGGGGGATGGAGGAGATGGAGGGAGAGGGAGAGGGAGAGGGATGGAGAGGGGGGAGGGATTAGGATTAGGTGGCCAAAAATGGCCATGAGGATAGAGATCAGTGACCCCTAAGGATGAGCCAAGGCTAGCTTGCTGAAAAATAGAGGTACAACAAGATTAGCCTATAGGAGGGGGGGATGACCTGAGAGCCAAGATCCAGGCCCTAGAGATGGAGATGTAGTAGCTATGCATGACCATAGCAGTGAGAGACTAGTAGCTAGATGACTTGCGGGTAGAGAGAGATCAACAGATCACTGATCTAAGTACAAAGATAGCATGCCGGGAGCAGGTAGCACAGGCTAATGTAGCAGAGATTTGGAGAGAGTTAGCACGAGCTACTTATTACCATGGACTCTACCTATAGGCTATACTTGAGAAACAAAGAGTGTCATCTTACACTTAGAGGGCAGGTAGATCAGATATGGTGCCAGATAGGGCAGCACCACCACCTCCACCACCACCATGTGATGGGGAGAGTCAGACCTAGGTTTAGGGCTTAGGTTTAGATTCTTTTAGACATATCCTGAGACTTGTGATCCAAATTTTGGGATCTCATATTGTATGTTGTATGATGACATTGATTTATATATGAGATTACTGGATGTTTGATATATCTTGTGTTTACGTCTCACTTGTGATGGATGTATCAGTTTATGTATTGTCTTGTCATTTTGCTCAAAATGTTTGTTTATATGCTCATGTATATTCTCTCTCATAGATGTATGTTTAATTCTCATGTGTATGATATAGACTCATGTTTCTAAAAATGACATTTTTTGAGATATAGATATGATGATAAGATTAACCCCTTGTGATGATAGGAATAGGTTTGAGATGAAAGATAAAGAGTGAAATACATGATTAAGAAAAGGGAAAATGAGCGCAGTTGACCGATAGGCCCATGTAAGATGAAAAGGAGAGCTCTCTCCATATGCAAGATGCAAAACTAACTAACATGAACCTAAAAATGCAAGCTACTATGGAAAGTGGTTGACTTGCAAGGTCACAATGCTTATAGACATCTAATTATCATCATCAAGCATTATTGGTAGCATCGTAAGATCATACAATACTCACTAGTATGACTATGGGTATATGAATATGATCTATATCAGATAGAAATGTGGGAATCTCACCTAGGCACCAAAGACATGTAGGTCAAGATGAGTAGTGCAGTGAGATTAGCTAAGTTTACTATAGTGAGATTATGCTTGCATCTAGACATAAGGAGGTCAAGATGGCTATAAGCATGCACTCACAAAACAGTCAAGGATAATACCTTGTCAATCCCTACTGTCAAGTAGGACCAACATAAATGCTCATGACAATTAGGATCAATGAAATATACCCATAAGAAGATAAAGAAATAAAATATGTTCTCATACCCTTAGTCTTCTAGCTATGCATCATCAAAAACATCTCAGGGAGAGACCACTCATCAAATAAATCATCATAGATAGCACACAAAATTTATAAAGTCAACATATCTCAATGAGTCGAGTGTTTAAGTGCGTGTGTGTGTAGGTCATAGAGTCAAACTTTGAGTATCGCATCTTCTAGTGAGAAATATCATATCATACTAGACTATGGGTGAGACATCTAATAAGTGTTGAGAAACACTCGATGCTAGGGTAGTGTTGAAAAACACTATTTCTAGGGTGGTTTTGAAAAACACCTATTTGTGAAATGCCCCAAGAAACAAATGCACCTAAAGAACCTATGCAAACAAGTATGGCCCCTAGACAAAAATAAAGACCAATTCTAGACCAAGTCAAATAAGGTCAAGGCACGATGGAGAATGTCTAAGTGTCAAGGATGCATGCTAAGAGACAAGGGTGCAAAGGCCTCAAGTAGCACCTGTTTCCAAGTTTTCACCACTTGGAAGAAATTTTTTTTTTTTATAAATTGTTTTTGTATTTTTGCTACCAAGGCACTTGTTTCTAGGTTTTCACCAAGGCACTTTTTATATTTTTTTGAACTTTTTGAATTTTTTTTTTTTTTTTTGAACTTTTTCAGGACTTTATATGCTTTTTAGGATTTTTTCAGCATCATTTATGAATTTTTTTGGTATTTTTTTAGGATCAATAAGTATGTACAATGGATGCCCCCAGACAGACTCTAAGTGAGGGAATCTCTACTTCTAAAGGTAATACTGCTTTAGCACCATACGTGAGGGCAAAAGGAGTAGCCCCTGTGGGAGTAGGTATACTCATTCTGTAAGCCAATAAGGTTGGATTGATCTGTAAATGCTAGTCTCGACCATTCTTGTGAGTTGTTCTATGGAGAATCTTAAGAATGGTTTTATTAGAGGCCTCTGCTTGTCCATTTCCTCGCGGGAAGTAAATGGAGGACCATTGTTGTTTTATCTTGAATTTCTTGTAGAGGTGTGTAAGGTCCTTGTTTTTGAACTGACCTCCATTGTCAATGATTATCTCAGAAGGTATCCCAAACTGACAAATGATGTGATTCAATATGAACAAAAAAATTGTCTTACCTGAGGCAACAGAGAGTGGAATGGCTTTGACCCATTTGGTAAAGTAGTCAGTAGCAGTAATTATGAATTTATGTCCACCTGATGAGTTGGGATGAATCTGCCCAACAAGGTCAAAGGCCCAGCACTGAAATGGCCAATAAGAAATAGAAGGAATAAGCTCCCTACCTAGAGCATGAATCAAGTTTCCATGTTTCTAACACTTTTCACAAGACTTGGAAAAAGCTATAGAATCCATCTGCATTGTGGGCCAATAGTACCCCACCCTAAGCAACCTTCAGGCCATGGCAAGACCATTGGAATGTCCTCCACAAATTCTGTCATGGATGTCAACTAATGCTTGGTCAGACTCATCCTTTTCCAAGCACCTAAGAAGTGTCCCATCTAAACCCCTCCTATACATATCACCAGAGATAAGGGTATGGCGAGAGGCATTATAGACAAGGTTTCTTCATTCAAATTGGTTAAATGATTTAGGAATGATTCCATCATGAAGGTATGAATATATAGCACCATAATGGGAAGACTCATGAGTGACCAAGGTACAAATAAAATGGCTTTTAGAGGAGTCAAAGATGGGGTGGTGTAGCTCTTCCACCAGGAATTCAAATCTTGATTCATGTTGTTCCAACTAAAGGAGTGAAGCTAATGTAGCCATAGCATCTATAGCCTTATTTTATGTTCTAGGGATCTATTGAAATGTTACAAATGTGAAATAGCATCGCAATGAATCAACCATCTTTTTGTAAGGTATCAGCTTATCATCCTTAGTTTGGTACTCTTCATTTACTTGGTTGATAATTAATTGTGAATCTCCAAAGACAAGCAGCTCTATAATTCCCCATTCTATGGCCATTTTCAATCCATTGGTTAAGGCCTCATATTCAACAATGTTGTTTGTGCATGGGAACAATAATTTATAGGACTTGGGAATAGTACACCCATGAGGAGAAACAAACAATACTCCAGCTCCTGATCCATTTTGCATATTTGAACCATCAAAGAACATTTTCCAAGTATGCATGGTCATGTACATGATTATGCTCATCTGGGAATTCCACTTGAATAGGCATGCTATCCTTGACCGGGAAATCAGCAAGTTGATTTGCAATAGCTTGCCCTTTTATAGCCTTACACTCAATGTACTCTATATCAAATTCCAACAAAACCATCATCCACTTAGTGAGTCTACCCATGAGAGCAGCCTTACTAAGAAAATACTTAAGAGGATCAATTTTGGCTATGAGGTGTATTGTATGTGCAAGCATGTAGTGACACAACTTTTGGGAAGCAAACACTATCACAAGACAAGACTTTTCAATACTATTATAATTGATCTCATAAGATACTAGAGTATGGCTAATGTAGTAGATGGTTCTTTCCTTCCCTGTATCTTCAAGTTGAGCCAACAATGCCCCCAAGAAAGATTTTGTTGCTAAGATGTACAAAATCAATGGTTTTCCTAGGATAGGAGGCATTAAAATTGGAGGATTAGCCAAGTATTGTTTTATTTGATCTAGGCTCTTTTGTCAATCCTCATTCCAAGCACATGTGGCTCCCTTATGCAATGTCTTGTTGAATGGTTGTGCTCTATCTACAAGCTGTGAAATAAACCTCCATATGGATTGGAGTCATCCTTGAAGACTTGTCATTTGACTAATGTTCTTAGGAGGTGGCATATCTAATATGGCTTGAACCTTTTCAGGATCCACCTCTATTCCTTTGGCTGAAATTATGAATCCTAGAAGTTTACCTAAGGTAACCCCAAATGCACACTTTTTCAGATTTAATCTTAACTGAAACTACTCCATTTGATCTAGAATTACTTCCAAATCTTGTAGTTGTGTACCCCTTTTCTTAGACTTGGCCAAGGTATCATCCACATAATCCTCCATGTTTTTATGCATCATATCATGAAATATTGTGGTCACATCTCTTTGGTATGTGGCTCCTACATTTTTTAATCCAAATGGCATGACGTTCGAACAATAGGTTCCCCATGCACATGTGAAGGTTGTCTTTCCTTGATCCTCACGAGCTATTTTTATTTGGTTATAACTAGAAAAAACATCCATTAAAGAGTATATTTCATAGCCCGCAGTCATATCCACTATCATGTCTATGTTAGGGAGTGGAAAGTCATCCTTTGGGCAAGCTTTGTTAAGATCTTTGAAGTCTATGCATACATGAATGGACCCATCATGTTTTGAAACTAGAACAATATTTGATCCACTTGGCATAGTCGATAGCTCTAATAAATCCTGCTCCTAAGATCTTTTCTAATTCAGCCTTAATGAGGAGAGCTATATGAGGGTGCATTTTCATCAACTTCTATTTTACTAGTTTAATTCCTAGAGCTATAGATAAGTGATGCATAATAAGATTAGTGTCAAGCGCTGGCATGTCTAAATATGTCCAAGAAAAATTAATTTTCTTCTTTTGTAAGAACTTTGTGTATGCTTCTTTTTCTTGCACTGACAGAGACTGAGCTAGATGAATCATCTGTGGAGCCTCTTCTATATTCAAATTTACTAGTTGTGTAGGCTCAATAAGAACTGATGACTTGTCTTGGAAATAACTCAACAAGTTATTAAGTACCCCATCCTTAGGTGCCTCAAAGAGGTTTTCACCTTTAGATACATTGTTTCTTTTTACTTTTTTGGGTTCTAACACCGCCACATAGTGGTTTTCGCCATCAGAACCATTTCTCTTTTTTTTCTTTTCTTTTATTTTGTGACTGAGGTGCTTAATATCTGGCTCTGTCATACTTGTTGTAGGTTCACTAGTGGAAGAGACTATGGGTTCAAGAGCATTTAGGTAGCAAGCTATTTTGTAGTCATTGTGAAAAGTGAGAAGCTGAGGCTCTTGACCAAGTTGTGACCAATCAATCAAATGATGGTTTACAAGGGGTAAGTCAATGACTTGTTCAACATTATTGATACAAAAGGTAGTATCCCTGGTGATCACATAGTTAGGATCTATCAAGTCTCCTTCTAAGAGACCCATATTAGGATTCATCCTACCAAACGAAGCATCGTCCACTAAGGCAATTCAAGGAATCCAATCCTCTAGTCCTACACTAGGTTCATTGGCCACATCAGGTTGAGTACTATAGGTGTGTACAAAATCCATGTCTAAATCAACTGTTGCATCTTAAAGTGAGTCCCATTTGAACTCATGTGAGTCTATTTCTGAATCAATATTTGGGCCTCGTGATGTATAAGCCTCAAGGTTGGGAAGGATCTCCCCTTCTCTAGCACTAGCATTGTTACCATCTATCATAGCTAGGATAGAAATGCTTTCCATTGTCAATCTACCATTCATATAGTCACTATCTATCATAGCTAGGATAGGAGGACTATTAATTGTCAAATCTTTTGAATCTCCTAAAAGGAGAGCTATTAAAGGCACCCAATCATCAAACATGTCTTGCTGATTAGACAGATTAGGTGTGTAGTCTGAGTCATTGTCACTATTCGTTGTAGCTGAGATAGGGATGCTTGTTTGTTTCTCATTTTTAAAACCTAAGCCAACTGTTGACTTAGTCCTATGACCAAAAAGAGCATGGTTGAGTGGTTCAACTTTGGCATCTAACTTTTGACTGAGAGGGCCATGACCTGGATAGCCCATGTTGGTGACCAACTTGTATCCTCTCCCATAAGTCTTAGGAGATGGAGAAAAGTTTTCATTATGTAGGTAATTTTCTTCTCTGTATATCCAATCTCTGACAACCACCTCTTCTTTCTCATTCTGAATAGGTACTACAGACTCTACAAAAATATCGAATAGAGTCATGGCTGAAGATGAGGGGTACATCTCTTGTGACGGTTTACCATAGGACCTAGGTGAAATTGGCAATTTTGTAAAGCATTAAATTTGATATCCTCCCATACCAAGGTCTATGGACTTGATTTTGTCCTTACATTTTTCAAGAGCTACCCCAAAATTTTTGGCTTCTCTATTTAAGGGAACATGGGCCCCTACTGAAATGGCATTAATAGATAAGGTACTATCACCTGGTATGTGGACTTCTACTCCATTGTATGGAAACTTGACACATTGGTGATAGGTAGATGGTACTGCTTGCATGTCATGAATCCATGGTCTACCTAGTAGGATGTTGTATGCTAGAGGACCAGCATCGATGATTTGAAACAAAATGTCCTTTTCATTAGGACCAATTCTAACTGGAAGAACAACTAACCCTTTAGAACTTCTCTCAGCTAGTAATTTTCTTCCTGGTATCAATGGCATGCTCTAAGTAACCCAATTTTTTCAAAAGACTTAGAGAACAAATATTGAGCCCAACACCCCCATCTATCAACACATGCCTAACATGGGTTTTATGGATCATGACTTCAATGTGAAGGGAAAGATTCTGTAGATGGCTCAAGGCTTTATCATCTTCTCCAGAAAATGTAACGTAATGTGGGCTAGCAAGGTGGTGGACCATGTTCTAGAATTGGTCGACATCTATATTATTAGGGACATTTGCTACATGCAAAGCATCCTCAAGGACACGTTTGTGTCTAGGAGACAATTCTAAGAGCTCAAAAATAGAAATCTACGCTGGCGTTAGCTGTAACTGATCAACAAGATTGTAACTCATATCAGGACCCACTACAGACTTGGAAGGAACATTTTTGGACACTGGTTGCTTGGATTTTCTAGAGTTAGGACCTCTAGTGATAATAGGACCTTAGGACTGACCCCTAGTAACAACATTAAGAGGCTAATATGACCTTCAAGATTCAGGACCTCTAAGCACAACAATAGGTCCTTCATCAGATATTAGAGGTGAGCTTACATCATAGTCATGGGGATCATTCCCTCTCATCATGTTGACATCATTGTCCACAACCTCAAGCATATTAATGACATTTTCTATAGTTGTATAGGTATAATTGATTGGGGACTTGCCATTCTTATTTTGAGAGGTCTCCCCCTTCTCATACTTAGGCAAGGGCTCCTTAAAGGCCTTGTGGTCTACATTTGTGGTCAACCCATCAACTTGTAATTTACCACTCTCAATAAGGTCTTGAACAAGATGTTTGAGTTTAAAACAACCTTCAATGTCATGTCCAATTCCATTATGGTATACACAATAAGCTTTCTCATTCCACCAATAAGGTTTAGGATCCGGTATGCGAAACTGTGTACGATCCTGAGGTTGTGCCAAATTATGAGCAATCAAGGTCTTAAAAATGACTGCATAAGAGTCTCCAAGCTTAGTGAATTGTCTCTTTCCTAACTTAGGTTTATTCTGATACTTGGACTTGTGCTCTTGTTGGTCTAAGGATGTCTACAGCTTCATAGCTTGAACTACATTAGATAGATTAAGTACTCCTTGTTCCTTAGGTTGTGGAGAGTCAACAACTCCATCATTGACTACATGCTTATTTTTGTTCCAATATGAGTTCTTTTTGTCCTTATTGTTGTTGTTATTGTTTTGGCCTTTGTTGTTGTTACTTTGTTTGGCCAAAATACCTTATTCTTTTAGAACATCCTCGATGCGACATGCAGTTTCTACCATAGTGTCAAAAGAATTAAAGACCATTTTTTTAACTTCATATCTTAGTTCTGGCACTAGATTGCTCATGATGATATCAATCCTTTCTTCCTCAGGGATGGTCCTAGAATATTTGGAGCATAAGTGTCTCCACCTTTGTAAAAATGTCACAAAGGGTTCCCCTTGATTCTATTTTAATTTACACAAATCAAGTATGGTGACTAACCTTGATAGATTATATGCAAAATGTTGCATGAATCTTTGGACAAGTTCTTTGAATGTTTTAACAGGAGGGGTAATGTTAGTAAACCACTCCATAGCTTAGCCTTTAAGGCTCCTTGGGAATAATCTCATAAGGTAGGAGTCCTCATGATGAAATTCAAAGCTCATGATATAGAACTATTGTACATGGTCATGAGGGTCACCACTACCATCATATTTGTCATATGTGGGGATTTCAACCTTTCTAGGAAAATCTACCATAACCACACTTTTGTCAATGGGATTGGGACATATGGAGTCCAAGTTGAAGGAACTCTTAGGAGCCATCATTTTTTCCATAGTATTTTGCATCTCCTTAATCACCTCATCAGTTGAAGGGTTTTGGTTCTTAATCTTTTGGTCCACATCAAAGTTGTATGGTACTTTTGCACCCTTATTGATTAGACTTTCTAAGAACTGATCCTTATTTTGCTCCACATACTTCTCCACATATTGTTGGAAGGATGGTTCTTGTTGCATTATCATAAAATTAATAGTGTCAAAATTGGCATTACTTCCTCCATGTTGAGAGCCACGATGAGCTCATTGGGAGGGTTGTCTTGAATATCTAGGAGGTGATTGTCTCCTTTGATGGTTATACCAAGAAGTCCTTCTTCCTCTAGGACTAGGTGATCTTGATGGGGTCCTTGATCTTCTTCTAGCTCTTGGACTTCATGAGGGAGTAGATGGTGGAGAGTTGGTTCCACTGTTGGTACCCCTATTGTTGAATTGATCATGGAGTTTTTGCGCTAGGAGCCTATCTCATTCTTCTTGTGCTGCTCTTCTCCTTATGTCTCACAAAGCTCATTCCTCATCCTCCAATTGTTTGAACCTTTCTTCCTTAGGAGCTTGTTCATCCAAGAAGGCTTGTTTCTCCCTTTCAATGCACCTCAACCTATCACTTGTGTATCATGAGGTATCTCTAAGTGGATAAGGTTGTCTTGAATGTCTAGATACATTAGTTGCATTGATATGAGCATCACCGGATTCATTTTCTTGGTCTTCATGTTGTGACTGTGTATCTGAGTGAGCTTTCCTATGATGTCTCTCAACTCGTTGATGAGCATCTAGATACCTTGTGTTGATAGGAGGTGATCCAGGTGGACTATAAGAAGAAGACCTATAGGACATCGTGTGACCTCTATGTTGTTGGAACATGTCATTAAGAGTTTGATTCAGTGCTTCTCTTTGTTGTCTAGTGAAGGTGTAACTCATATTCATATTTGATGAAAAAGGTGCTAAAGAGGAAATCAATTCATTGGGATTACTCTTTGGATCAAAACAAACCTCAGACTCACTCTTAGGGGATTGATGGAAAATGGGTTCTTTTCCCTTTCACTGTTAACGAGTCTTAACCAAGGGTAACTGATTAAAGACAATCGGGGGTCATTTTCCTTGATTCACTTGGTACCTTGCTGTAACTGACATGAAAGAAAAGGATTCTTGAAGATAAGATGATCTCTCAAAGTGTCAACACCAAACTAAGATAATTAAAGTTCTCTAATGTCCAAAAAGAGATGGTAAGATAGAAATTGCAAATGGTGTTACCAACACTATCAAAGAGGTGCTAAAATCAAAGGATCAATATCCTTGCACGTTTGAACCAGGAGGATGGACTTAGCCAAATTGTATAATTGAAATTGAATTTGAGTGGAAATGATTTGGATAGAAAGAGTACTAGAATTCTCTAAGAATGTTACTAACAAGTCTAGAGATATACTTTCTCAACAGTAATAATCTTCTAACTTGACAATTCTTCCCAAGGTGACTTTGTAAATCGAATGACACTACCCCTAGAGGGCTAAAACAAAAATTCAGGGTAAAGATAGGCTTCCAGTGGTAAGATAAGATACCTTCCTAAAGACCCAGCCAACTAAAAGAAACTACGAAATGACTGAAACTAGGTATATAGTAGAAAATTCCCAGGTGACACTTTCCAGGCTAACCAGGTGATATTTCTCACTGAGGTGATATTTCGCCTTTCACCGGGTGATAGATCTTACAATAACCAGGCGATATACTCTAGGTAGGTCGGGTGATAAACTAGAGGAAATGAACTATCACGTGATATTTCTTCTCAAAGCAGGTGATATTGTTGCTAGTTTGCATGACACTTGACCAGAATTGTGTAAAATTTGCATTTTCGGGTCTATTTGATCAAAATTTTGAGTTTGAGTGTTGATTTTTTGATTCCAATCATAATGAAAATAGTAAATTGATAGGTTTGCAAACAATATGGGATCAAACGTGTCTTCAAGCACTTGAAACAAGGGGAAAAGCAACCTTGCCCAGACAAACACTTGTGATATCAAAATAGAAAAAAACCCTATGAATCTACTGATTGTTTGAGTGTTCAAGAATGTTAACACTGGTGTTACACAATCGAAGACACTTCAAGCAATATCTATCCTAGAAATTCAAGGCTCAATACTTAACAACTTGGCCCACACTTGATGCTCCCTTGCCTCACACAAAGTTCTTGCCCACAATAGATATTGGCTTTGTCATGGAAGTGCCAAAGACACAACCAAAGGAACACATATGGTGAGTAATCTTGGGGTGATCTGGGTCATTCCACTTGGATCAATCCTTGCACCAAGAAGGTAAGCAACAAAATAGGGTGGCCTCTAACTATGGTTCTTAATAAGGGCTTCTATTCGTAGTACCCCTCTTGCTCCTCATAAAGGACTGGGACCTCACGGCCTCAAGAGTACCTTAAGCATTCTTGCTCAATACTTTCCTCATGGTCACAATCCCATAAGGACTCACATCAAGCGAAGATAAGCACTATGTCTACCAAAGTTTTTTGTCCTTGATAGCTTTGAGTTTATAGTGGGTCGGAATAGCTGACAATAAGCTTGTCCCCACTTGGGTCGTTCCTCTTGATTGCTCAAGAGCAAGCCCGCTAAAGGATTCTAACAATCTAAACAAAAATGGATCAACTTATGAGGTTCAAGGGTTTTGTTTCACCACAAGGGTGAAGAACATACTCCTTTATCTCAAAGCCTTCTCCCAAACACACTAAGGAAAGGTTCAATTACCCTCTTGATTTCAAAATCCAAAGATGGGTCAAGATTTTTTGGTTCACCACAAGGGTGAAGAGCATACTTCTCCTACCACCCAAGAATTTCTACAATAAGATATTAAGTGCCTATGAAATGAAACAACTAGTATATGCCGCACTCAATAAAGAAAGCAATTAAACAAGCACTTTGATTTGGGTTTTTATGCTTTGAGTAGCCCTACAAAAACCATTAGTAGCCCTTGTGCATTTGAAGCTTTGACATGCATTCTTTTAGCAAACTATTTCAAGCAAATGCACCTACAACCACAACTTGTTAGCCCAACAAGGTTATAACAATCCAAAATCCAATTAGCTCTAAGCAATTCACTATCAAAAGTATTTGAAGCACTAAAGGTGGAACACTTAACTCGTCAGGTAAGTGTGAAGTGAGTCCAAAAAGTGGAACATTTAACTCTTCACACAAACTCAAAGCAAGTCAACACCTTAGAAAACTAATGAGATCAAGTAAGCATAAAAGGGAGAACTTTGTGGAACATTTAACACTCTTTTCAAGTAGACCCCTCCCCTATGTATGAATGCTGACCTTGCATCCAAAGGGCAGAAATGAGGGGTGATTAGAAATAAGCGAGTTCAACATCCAATTTAGCTAACAAGCTCAATCAAAAGCAATCCTCAAGTGAGTGTGAAGTGAGTCCAAAAAAGTAGAACATTTAACTCCTCACAAAAACTCAATGTGAGTCCACACCTTAGAAAACTAATGAGATCAAGAAAGCATAAAAAGGGGGAAACTTGTGGAACACTTGACGCTCTTTTCAAGTAGACCCCTCCCCTATGTATGAATGCTAACCTTGCATCCAAAGGGCAGAAATGAGGGGCAATTAGAAATTAGCAAGTCCAATACCCAATTTAGCTAACAAGCTCAATCAAAAACAATCCTCAAGTGAGTGTGAAGTGAGTCCAAAAAAGTGGAACATTTAACTCCTCACACAAACTCAAGGTGAGTCCACAACTTAGAAAACTAATGAGATTAAGAAAGCATAGAAAGGGGGAAACTTGTGGAACACTTAACGCTCTTTTCAAGTAAACCCCTCCCCTATGTATGAATGTTGACCTTGCATCCAAAGGGTAGTAATGAGGGGTGATTAGAAATAAGCGAGTCCAACACCCAATTTAGCTAACAAGATCAATCAAAAGTACTCTAAAGTTGCGTATCAATACTACTCACAAATGAAAAAGGGTTGAATCAATAGAATATTTAACTTTCCAAGAAAACATAGAGTGAGTCCACAAAGTGTTGCATTCAACTCCCTATGTAAACAAGGAATGAATCCATGCCCCCAATCACTCAGTGAGATGTTTGATATTGGAAACCAAGAAGCATTCACCTACAGAAACTTGTAAAAACAAATCTATGTTCTTTCATTCACCATTAAGAGCATAAAAGAGATGTGCCAATGAAAGCAAGTAAACATTCAAGCCAAACACATAAGAGGTTATTTTTAAATCCAAAATTCAAATGAAAGTGCAACAAACTGAGTACAACTATGCAAATTAATTCTATCTAAGTGCAGGAAATAGAAATAGCAAGCTAACTAAATCAAGATTTGGCCAAAAAAAAAACCTCAAAAAGGCTCACTACCGGGTATAGAAATAGACTACAGACACCAAAACTAATGTGTGACACTTCTCAGTGTTCTGGGGTGATAATATTAGTCCGAGCGATACTCTACTCTATACCCAAGCAATACTTTGTCCGAGACTAGGTGATAGTTCCTGAAATAGGTCGGCGATACTTCCAACAGGTGAAGTATCACTCGTGTATATAGAGAACTATTACGTGATATTTGAGGAATTATTGCATGATACACTGAGATAGAAAACTCAGAGATCATGAATAATGTCCAAAAATCACTAAAAATATGATGAAAATGTAAATTTAAAGGACAAAGCTAATCTACTCTACCCCACGGTGGGTGCCAGAAATGTACACACAAAATTTGTGCACTTCTATGAATCCTTACATGCAAGGAAAATCAAGAATGAGCCCTCACAAATCAATCCATAGCTCTCTATGTATGGAGTTACAAGATTTAAAATTGCTCTCAGCTAGAGCTATGAAGCTAATGACCTTGCTTGTCAACCACACAATGAGAGATTCAAGTGAGGACAAGGGAAAGAGTGCCAATATCCCCAAGAATCAAATGAAATAAAAATTCAAGTAAACTAAGAATGAAGATGCAAGCTAAGCTAAATGATAACAATGCAATGCTTGAAAGGAAATCTAATCTATGAAAGGAAAGTACAAGCTAGACTATGAAAGGAAAGTACAAGTCTTACAATCCCTCCTAATTAAGCTATGTGAGACTAATCTATTACATAAAGGAAATCTACGCTAAGAATGCCATGATTATGAAACTATGAAAGAAAACTAAATGAGATGCAACAACAATGTCTTCAAAGCTTGGATGCAAGGATGTCTTCAAAGAGCTCCAAATGACCTAGAAAACCTATAGCATAACATTAGCATAAAACATGAATGATATCTATATGCAAATGAGGAAGAGAGCTCTCCTTTTATAGGAAATGAGAAGGAATGGACCATGGAGATTAAGAGGCAAAAGACTTAATCAATGGTGGAGCATCAAAGAAGAGCAATCCATGTGCACAAGTATCCTCCAATGAGAAAAAAAAAGAGTTGACTTTTGTGTCCATATCAGACAAAAAGTGTTTTTCCCCTTTTTATAAGATAAGAATAATACTTTATTTGTGTAACTTAGGATAAGAGGAAAAGTGGGGCTTTTTATTTAATAAAAGGGGAGGAAATTTCTTTTAATTAAATAAAGACTTTAGGATAAAATGGTTAGCCCAAGGCAAATAATAGAAGGAAGCCATCTCAGGCTCTAAAAACTAAACACATTTCCTATTAAATAGTGTCATTAATTTCTATCTCATTTTTCAAGAATAATGATAGGAAAATAGAAGGTTTCTAACATACTCAACATTATTTTTACATAAGTAATATCTTTTGGCCAACTATTTTCCTTTCCTCTGTAAATTTTCCAATGTGAGGATTTCTCTATGAAAAATTGTCCACTAGAAAAAATTGAGAATTAGACATAACTTTACAATTCCACACCTTTGACAAATAAACTAATTGAGTCCACTACGGAGAAAGTAGATTGTAACCATATTTGACCACGTAAATCCCATCCATATTGAGCCCACAAAAATATTATCCTAATGGTTCAACTTGTAAAATCTAAGGGAGTTGAGAAGATGGAGTAGTTAGATGGCCACAACCTTGAGAGGATCCTTAAACCAAAGAGGATCAATATTCCAAGTAGGAGTATAAGAAGAATCATCCCAATAGTCACAAAAATAAAGACCAATTATACTAGAAAGGGTAATCTCAATAGAAAGAAACAAAGGATTAATTTCTAGCAGGGTACGAGAAATCCAAGGATCTTTCCAAAAATTGATAGTATGCCCATTTGATTAATGTTCGAAGAACAACCCTGTGTAATTATAGGGATAGTTTTATAAATATTATTCTGAATTTTGGATCTAGAGAGTAGTGGAAGTTATAAGAATTTTAAAACTCCCCATTATCTAAAGATATTTAGAATGAAAAATGTTGGATAATTCTGTACAATCATTAATGAGCTTCTAGATAAATTTTGAGAGGAGGGACTAATTTAAGTAATGTGAGTTACAAGCATTCAAACACCCATTATCTTTGGGGGTGCATATTTTCTCCTACTCAAAATGAGATAATCTCTTCTATCCTTCCACACTAGACTAGATGAATATTCTATTGATAGTATCAAGTTTCTTAACTCACATTATTGGCATACAGAAAAAAGACATAGCATAAATGGAGGTACATTTTATATAAGCCATAAGTATTTGGATATTTCCAACATGGATAATAAGAGCACCTTTTTAGAAGGCAAGTTTAACTTGGAGTCTACCTATCAAACAAGATAAAACTAAGTTCTCTACTTTACCAACATATAGGGGTATACCTAAATAGGTTGAGGGAAGAATGAAAATATGGAAATAAAGAATGGTAGTAACTATGTTCTAAATATTGAGAGGAGTGTTTAATAAATAGATGACACTCTTTTGATGATTAATTCTTTGACACTGCTATTGGTTCCTTGCCTCTTTTTTGGTTAAATTTAGTTTATTTTCATATGCTCAATACTGTGAATTTGGTTTTTAGCCCTGCATGCCACCCAGTTGGGTTTAAGTTTAACATTTTCAAAACTATTCCACAGCTGTGTGATACTCTACATAGATGGTGGTTTATTTTTTGCTACTTTTTTTTTTCTTTGACCATGGTAGAATCTCATGCATTACTGTTGCTTCTATGATGGTTAAAACTTTCTATTAATTTCATAGTTAGCTTCTTTGTTCTATGGGTCAACACCCTTTCTTACTATTTCTATTTATTAAAAATGAATACACAATTCTAAAGTAAATTTCTCCACTCAATAGCCTTTGAAATTTTGTCAAAACCAAGTACCGTGTCATCCAAAAGTTGTTGGTGTCAAACTACCAAAGTATATGAAGAAGGTTTAAAACTAGTGGCAATCTTCAGCAACATTTTGACAAATAATGCAACCAAGAGTATCATCCATCATGATAGAGAGATAGGGGAAAAGCGGACCTCCAGAGCAAAGACCCTATTACTCAAAAATACAACATACAATACAATAAGCATAAATAGGAAAAGGTTGCATCTGTTTGTCTAATTAACACTACCTTGTAGGTTTTGTTATTTTACATGTCATTATTGCATTCATTCTAGATGTCATCATTGTACTTTAAGTATTGATTATTATTCCAAACATTCCAAAATTCATAAATAATTATTACATTGTTCTTTCAAATTGAATGTGATATAAAAATGTCCTTTCTTGTTTCATATTTCATATCAATAAGTAGAGTACATTGTAGAATTGAAATAAAGATTAAAGTATGGAATAGGGGTCCCATGCATTTCCTTTGTATTGGTTTGTGTCAGTTGGTTGTCTATTAGGTCTATGCATTTAGGTCTTCATTCTCTGGGTCTTCATCTACATCTAGGTCTTTAGGGTTCATTTTTGCATTAGAGAGAAAATATGGTTAGATCCTGATTAGATCTAAGCAATACATGAGAAAACAAATAACATACTATAGAAATCAAGTTTTCAATATTGCATATCTGTTGGTGTCCAAAATGATGCTTTTGCTCTAATAGGCTGCCAGTATACCCTCAGATAGATTTTAGGGGTGGTTAGCTCCAAAATGTAATAAGCTCTTAGGATAACTGGACCAACTCTAGGGACAAGACTGCCCTCTTCTACTTCTGGCTCTACAAAACCAAGGCGGGTGCACCTAACCTAGTATAAACTATGCTTCACACACCAAAGACTAGCTTTGAATAACAGATAAATGGATAGCAAGAAAGTACTGAATGTTAACCACACACTCATTGACTCTCCATTTCTATGGGGTGGAACCTTACACAACCAAATATTGCAAACTTAAAGAATGGTTCTTAATTTTATGTTTTTGAATCATAACAACCTCAATCAGGATATATCAGCAAAGAAATACTTATCCAGGCCAGTGCCTCATCCATTGGGCAAGGTTTCTTAGAAAGACTAGACACACACACCAGAAATATACCTGAGATTCAAAGCCATAAACACATTTACAATCTCCTCTACTACTTACAGCATATCCCTACATAGACAAGAGATAAATCTAGGTCCCATCTAAAGCATCATTTAATCTAATCCTGGATTAGAACTCAAGAATGAAGACCTATACATAAATTATTATGCAGTGAACTGGAAAGTTCAAAATTCATCTACGTTGACACAAGGTAGAGATGAGAATCAAGTGCCTGCATTAAGTGTGAAGAATCCTCAAGTGCATACAATCCATCCAAAGAAACCCTGCTTGCAAACTGTAGCTTAGACCTACAACGTTCTTTCAATTGCCAAAAAGAGCTACTCCACATGAACGATGGAGTACACACCACCTTATCTAAGCACGATAGATTTGGAGTTAGTTTATATTTTTATGGATTCAAACACAAGTTGCTTAAAGTAGAGGCGTCCATTTGAGGGTAACATATTTTAAGCAGAGAAGCTTTCTTAGCCTCTCATCTACTTCATTTGAGCTCTTTCCAAAGGAAGGAGCATTTTGTTTCTTCAGAATTTGATCAGTCCTTTACAATGAAAGGGCTAGCAGCTAGATAGTCCTGGAAAGATACCATTGGCTATGGAGATGGTGGATGAATTGAAAATGTTTAGTAGTGTCACATTCCCTGTAGAAGCCATGAACTATGTTGTGTATGTCAGAGTCAAAGCTATAAGGTCCAACTTGCCTCTGTTTCTCTACTACTGTTCCCACAGGCACGTACATGGTGTTTTTGAGGTATGTCATGGGTTCAGTTTTATCAAGAAGGATAAAATTGTTTAGTTTAGTCTTGATCTTTCTATTAATTATGGTGGAAATTGTAAGCTAGAGAAATATGTTAGGAAAAATCATGTTGCTCACTGGATTCATTGCAAATAATTCTTGCATGAATGAACAGATTTGAACTACGAAATCTCAATCTTCTTGGAAATTATATCCTCATTGAAGTAAATGTAGTTTTTGGAGGGGAGATCCACCTCCAACCCTATAAGATTGACCCATACAAAAAGATCTTTTTCCTGAATGCCATTCAAATCAGTAATTTTCCCATAGCTGAGTTTTCCTGAGATGGTCTTCTCATTATACATAAGATAATTGAATTGAACACAACAAGGATGCCCAAGCTCAACCTTGAAGCTTCCATCATCTGCAAGGGAATAAGACTTGACAGAATCGGGCAAAAGGCCTATGGGTAGTCCATATTTCACCAAGTTTTTTGAAATAGATTGATCAGATTCATGAGAATTTGCCGCAGTAGAATTACAGATTATTACCATGTGGTCAAAAGGGGCGCCCATCTTATCACTTTCTTTGTGAAATCCACCCTTTTTGCTTATCTTCTTCTTATCTGATTCTCTTTCTCTACATATATTGGTGCATGGAGCTTCAATGCATAGACTTTCCTTCACCCACCAACTGTTTGAATGTCAACTTTGAAGAAGGGCCTACCAATCACAACTCACAACTTTCTTGGAAGGGAAGGTTTTGGTAATTTTGTAAATTTCTTGTGATTCTGATGATGAAGCTGAACTAGGTAAATTTATTGTGATTATGATAATGATAATGG
Organism: Chamaecyparis obtusa; assembly: GCA_027943335.1. Classification (NCBI taxonomy): domain Eukaryota; kingdom Viridiplantae; phylum Streptophyta; class Pinopsida; order Cupressales; family Cupressaceae; genus Chamaecyparis; species Chamaecyparis obtusa. The sequence goes on along the minus strand of BSBK01003850.1, from coordinate 315,286 downwards.
TGGCTTTAAAACTATTGTCCTGAATTATAATTAGCAACCATTCTTGCTCACCATTCTTCTTGTATATTTTTTAATAGGGACGTGGATATCACTGAATCCATTTTATTTTTTTATTTTTCTAGTGAATATGGTAGTGATTAATAAAGTTTTGGGTAAGTTTATTATGGTCTTGGTTAGAGAAAACTATCATTCATTGTCACCCACATTTGATACCACTCATGTACTATAATTTGAATTAGAAAATTGTAGAAATAGAACTTTCGGAAGCCAAAGAATTATGGGATTTTGTTTAAGGTCTCGTGCTGTTTGATCCCTAGAAAATTGTTAATATGCTAGCTAAGATTGATAAGAAAGTAGAAGATGGTGATGCCAAAGTAATTATTCTGAGTAGTTTTCCTAAATCTATGTCTGGAAAGGTTCTATATTAAGGTAACTTTTAGTCTTGAAAGAGTAATGTCTATTCTACTTGATCATAATGAAGACTCAGAGTCAGAAGAGGTCTTATTTGCACATAAAAAGAAAGAAATGAATTAAAATATTGAGGTATTCTCTTGATTCAACTATCATCACTCATTTAAACCATATGCATGAAATGAAGCTAGGAACTAATGAGGTGTTATCAAAAGAAAAGATTGTTGCTTCATGTGTCATATCTTTGATGTACTTTTTGAATGTCCATGATAACAATATATTACTTATAATCATATTAAGGAGAACTGATTACCTTACTTTTTCTATTTTAGATGTGTGGATAGATATAACCTTTTCATAATGATCAATGCATGTAATGACTTCTTTGATGAAATTATGAATTACCATTATGTTCCATGTGTGAGATGGAACCTCAATTCTATGAAATGGAAAGGAATTGAGATGTTGTACAGTTTCTATTTTCTTAATTAAGATTTAAGTATTGGTGTGACCATGATTTGTTAATCTAGAGTATAGAAATATTTTGGCACACTAATTCCATTACTTCAGTCAGTTTTACTTTGTTAGACTATTTCTAGCTAGGCTGGGTATCTTTCATGTCAGGAAAGATTCTGGGGAAGCATAACTACTTCGTGGTAGGGTGGAAACGCACTCCCACAATATTCTCGCCCTCTTGTTTTCATGTGTAGCATGTTTTTGGAGCTCCTATCAGGAAGGTCTTCTTTCATAGCATGTTATGGTTCTTTATATCGACCATTAGTGTATTGTATTTATATTTTCTCTCTCATGATAGTCAGTTGATGACTCTTGTATTTTTATTCGACAAGTTCCTCAAATTTAGTTAATATCTTTTATGTTTTATGTCCTATGATGTATTGGGGTGTTTTTGACAGTTGGTCGACACTCTTCTTTATTATGGACTCATGTGTCACATAATCTGTTCGATAGTTTTTGGGTTGAAACTTTTTTTCTTTCTTTGAATTTAAGGAAAATCATTTATTTTTGTCATCTTGTACATTTGACATTTGACTTAGTTGATTGACTCTTTTGTCTTGTGGACATTTCCAATGTGGCACAAGTTGTCAAGAGTTTAGTCTTTACATATGGTATCAAAGCTCTGGGTTCCATACTAGGGCCTTGAGTTCACTATGCTTAGTTGCAACCCTTAGTCACATAAAATGTGAGTTGATTAATGCTTGGTCCATGAATGTAATTGTAGTTCCCTGGAATGACTAGAGTGTCTTCCGATTTCAATCTATCTTGATAAGAAAGGATAGGATGTTCCTTGTGTTATGGGAAATAGACACTTGAGGGATAATACTTTTGTGGTGTAAAATTTCTTGACTGCTCCTAGTTGTTCTTGAAACTATTAAATTTTGAAACAGTTATGTGTGCTTGAAAACTATCTACCTTTGAGTGGTATGATTGCTTCCTATTACAAAATGTTAGAATACATGAAAAATTATGAGGTACATTGTGTGTAGGATACACTTAGAAATTTAATATCTTTTTCTCTACAATAGTGTAGTAAAGAAAGAAGATAAATTCTATGAGATATTGTGTAGTTAAATAATGATGGTTATGCAATAAAGTTATGAGAGCTTGCTATAATTTAGGACTTGGCTAGTGATAAAAGATGGAAATATATATTATTGTAAGGTATATTTGCAAGTTTTATGAAATGATTTTAATACTGGAACCTTATGAAATTCTTGGGGAAGAAGAATTCAACATATTTTATTTGAAACATCAATTTGTAAAAAATTTGTGAAAATATATTTATGTCTTACCTTGCATAGCATGAGATTTCAAATATTCAAAGAAAAGAGAGAATTAACAACTCGTGTGGGATAGCTTTAGTGGATAGAGCGATTTTGTTTAAGGTAATTGAATGTGTTATTACATGATTATGTAAACTTTGAGATTTATGTTCTAGAAGTATGATCATGTTCTTTAGCGTACCATGAATGCAAGGTGACATGTAGCTTTTACTCTCTCCTTGTGGCTAGTGTTAGTCACTTTATAAATGTGATTTAGTTTTAATTGATGTTTTATTTTGAACTTGATGAACTTTGAAAGCGGTGAAGGACTAACTTGAAATTTTAAGTTCTCTTGTGACCATCTAGCCACAAATTTTGAGTTTTTCAATCAATTGAGTTTTTTTTTGTTCACACTTCTTTAGATTTTTCTTATGACCCTTGAGGTTTTGGATCAAAATTTGTGAACTTTGAATATTGTGATTTCTTATGATCTTGTGGTGGCTAGAATATGTGTTTTATGTTGCTAGTCCTATGATCTGAAGTGATGTCATTTGTCATGTTTAATGTACAACATTGACAAATTGAAAAGGAGTAGATTGTGAAGAACAGACCATCCCTAATCTTGCATTCATATCTTACTTGAAATATGTTTCAACAATTATGAAATGGTCAAATTGAATTGACATCCAAAAGGTTGTGTATATTAGAAATACATTAGATGAAATGATTAATATTGGTTGATATTATTTGATGTGAGTTTTGATGTTATGAGGAGCATTGCATGGATACTCAAGAAATGATGGAATCCATAGGAAATACATCTTTTTGACATTAATATGATATTACTAGCACATGGGTGATTATAATTGAGACCTTGCATGAAATTACTATGAGGTGATTGAAATGGATGTATTAGTTGATACATCTGATTATTGACGAGTAGGTCACCATGTTTTTATGAAATAGGGATAAAAATTATTTGGTTATGAAGCACTATTGGTGTTTTTTACAGAATGGTCAACAACTCCTACTTTGTATGTGTATTTTTTATTTGACTAGATGGTTCAAAATATGGGATTGCCTATGATGAATGATATTTTTCATGATGAATAATTCTTTTGATTATTTGATTGCTGTATGATTTACATGCTCTGTTTAATGTATAATTACAAGAAAGGAAATTATATGAAATGCATGAATGGCATCTTCTTTTTGCTTTCTTTGTAAGAGAATTGGAAAGCTTACCTTTAGGTGAGAGGTGTCGAATGTGGGAAAAATAAGGAAGGGTAGAAAAGGATGTTCCTCTACCTACCAGTTTTCATTCCTGGTGACAAAAAGATGCTTTGGCCAAAGCTTGTTTGCATATGTTTTCATAAATATGCTGCCCATGTTCCATCTCCCTACCACATCCATGATTAGTTCTACTTAGACATATGTGGAAAGTAGTTAGTTTCATGGTTGGACCAGATACCCCCTGCCTTTTATATTTGGGCATTGCAAGGTTAGGAATTCTACGAGTAGGTAGAATCCCAAGGAAGTGTAAGGCTTTGTGGATAGAATGGACAAGTGTCTGAGCCACATTCTTGTCTCAAGATTTTTAGATGGATGACTGACTGTCCAATGGCATAGGAGACATGGAATTATAGAAGGATAAATTTCTAATAACTATTAAATGTCTTATTTCATGATTAACCTTCATGGTTATGCTTTTGGTTGCATTTTTATAGATGTATAACATACATGGATGTGTTGATTTTATGTGTTAATTTTATATGGTGATGAACTATCATGATTTATTTGGATGCTTATTCTAGATGAAGATACTTGCATTACATTGATGAAAATGTGAATACTTAAATACATATTAAGATGTGAGAATTGTAGGATTTATATTATTCTACAAATGATAAAATTTTATTTTAAATACTATTGTGACAAGACGGCCATGAGAGCATAGATCACATAAATGGAAAAATGGATTCACTAATCTTTTCAGGTGATTTGTGAAATAGACAAATGTGTATCTCACCTAGTAAGTGCTACATGTTCTATGGTACGTATGAATGATTTATTTACTTATGAACAAGTAAAGTATTAGAACTTAATTGATGAACATTTGTAGTATTCCAATTATTATCTTTATTCTAGAATATTTACCATTGGAAATTATCTTCTATGAAGAATTGAAATTGATTGAACTAAAAAAAATATGATAAGTGTCTACATATAAGTATGACAGGAATTTGATATGAAGTACTCAATCCATTGATTACGTCGGCATGATGCCAAGGTATGGTAAGCATCACAGGTACATGTGTGCTCTTTTGTAAATTGAAAATATTATACAAATTTATGACTAAAAGCATTAGGATGAAGGAATTCTATATCTTGATTATGTAGAAAACATGTACTAATACTTTGATGTTGTTCCTATGTATGCACAGATGGAACAACACATTATGATAGAGGGGGAATATTGTCGGAGAGAGGTAATTCTAACCTTGTAAAACTGAAGGATAGTAATGGAATTCACACACTCACATAGAAAATGTTTTTGAGGGAATTATGATTTAAGTGTGTTTGTTTTTGCTCCAAATGTGTTTGTTTTTGGCAATTTGACATCTGACGAAAAATTTGACTTTATGTAAGCAAAATGAAATTGAATCTTGTTGATTTTCTGCTAGCATGTAAAAGTATATACATGCATTAACTTGAATGATGAAAGAATATTAAATCATGTTCTTTGAATTTATGTTTACAAAATTTGGATTATGCATCGAGATGATGCATTCTTAAGAGGGGAAGGATGTCACAACCCACTTTCTTGATTACTGATATTTTAGTTGAAACTTTAATTTTTATTTTTTTTAACTAAGAGAGTGGTTGCTAATTAAAAGAAAGACTAGATGGTAGTACCACTCTTTCCTAAATCTTCACCAACTGAGAGAGAGTGGTCATAAATCAATAGAGGAAGTATTTTATTTGTTTTGTCATGAAGATTCACGTGAATAGCAGAGGTAGTGGGAGTTGAGAACGGTGCAATTAAATTAATTCATTTGAAGGGTTTAGCAGAATTTGTTTTCAAGGCCTCCTCTGATATAAAAAGAAGAAGTTGGCCAGTTGGAAGGATAGAAACCTTGCAAAATCCATGCTTGGCCTTCTTGAATCTTTCCTTCCTACCTGCAATGCATAACATGCTCTGTATTGTATCTAGACTCTGCATTCTCTATCTGAGCTTCTATTTTGTGAAGTAGTACCAGTTTCTCTGTGGCCCAGTTGATTACTATGATCCTTAGGCTTCTTTTTGGATTTCCCTGAGTTGGGTTTGCCCTAGATTTGAATCTTTGATTCTAGTTTTTAGTCCGTGACTGTTGGGATATCTCAGTTTTTATCTCCAACTTCTTTAACAGCACATGCATCTTGTAGAAAACTAGTGTTTATCGTATACAAAAGACTTTGAGACTTAAACACTCAGAGCTGCTCCACATGAATGATGGAGTACACACCACCTTATCTAAGCGCGATAGATTTGGAGTTAGTTTATATTTTTATGGATTCAAACACAAGTTGCTTAAAGCAGAGGCGTCCATTTGCAGGTAACATATTTTAAGCAGAGAAGCTTTCTTAGCCTCTCATCTACTTCATTTGAGATATTTCCAAAGGAAGGAGGATTTTGTTTCTTTAGAATTCGATCAGTCCTTTACAATGAAAGGGTGAGCAGCTGGATAGTCCTGGCAAGATACCATTGGCTATGGAGGTGGTGGATGAATTGAAAATGCTCAGTAGCATCACATTCCCTGTAGCAGCCATGAATTGTGTTGTGTATGTTAGAGTCAAAGCTATAAGGTTCGACTTGCCTCTGTTTCTCTACAACTATTCCCACAGGCGCATACATGGTGTTTTTGAGGTATGTCATGGGTTTAGTTTTATCAAGAAGGATAAAATTGTTTAGTTTAGTCTTGATCTTTCTATTAATTGTGGTGGAAATTGTAAGCTAGAGAAATATGTTAGGAAAAATCATGTTGCTCACTGGATTCATTGCAAATAATTCTTGCATGAATGAACGGATTTGAACCATGAAATCTCAATCTTCTTGGAAATTATATCCACATTGAAGTAAATGTAGTTTCCGGAAGGGAGATCCACCTCCAACCCTATAAGATTGACCCATACAAAAATATCTTTTACCTGAATGCCATTCAAATCAGTAATTTTCCCATAGCTGAGTTTTCCTGAGACGATCTTCTCATTATACATAAGATAATTGAATTGAACACAACAAGGATGCCCAAGCTCAACCTTGAAGCTTCCATCATCTGCAAGGGAATAAGACTTGACAGAATCAGGCAAAAGGCCTATGGGTAGTCCGTATTTCACCAAAATTTTTGAAATAGATTGATCAGATTCATGAGAATCTGTCGTAGTAGAATTATAGATTATTACCATGTGGTCAAAAGGGCCACCCATCTTATCACTTTCTTTGTGAAATCCATCCTTTTTGCTTATCTTCTTCTTATCTAATTCTCTTTCTCTACATATATTGGTGCATGGAGCTTCAATGTGCAGACTTTCCTTCACCCACCAACTGTTTGAATTTCAACTTTAAAGAAGGGCCTACCAATCACAACCCACAGCTTTCTTGGAAGGGAAGGTTTTGGTAAATTTGTAAATTTCCTGTGATTGTGATGATGAAGTTGAACTGGGTAAATTTATTGTGATTATGATAATGATAATGGTGGCTGTAAAACTGTTGTCCTGAATTATAATTAGCAACCATTCTTGTTCACCATTCTTCTTGTATATTTTTGAATAGGGACGTGGATATCACTGAATCCATTTTATTTTTTTATTTTTTTAGTGAATATGGTAGTGATTAATATAGTTCTGGGTAAGTTTATTATGCTCTTGGTTAGAGAAAACTGTCATTCATTGTCACCCACATTTGATACCACTCATGTACTATAATTTGAATTAGAAAATTGTAGAAATAGAACTTTCAGAAGCCAAAGAATTATGGGATTTTGTTTAAGGTCTCTTGATGTTTGATCCCTAGAAAATTGTTAATATGCTAGCTAAGATTGATAAGAAAGTAGAAGATGGTGATGCCAAAGTAATTATTCTGAGTAGTTTGCATAAATCTATGTCTGGAAAGGTTCTATATTAAGGTAACTTTTAGTCTTGAAAGAGTAATGTCTATTCTACTTGATCATAATGAAGACTCAGAGTTAGAAGAGGTCATATTTGTACATAAAAAGAAAGAAATGAATTAAAATATTAAGGTATTCTCTTGATTCAACTATCATCACTCATTTAAACCATATGCATGAAATGAAGCTAGGAACTAATGAGGTGTTATCAAAAGAAAAGATTGTTGCTTCATGTGTCATATCTTTGATGTACTTTTTGAATGTCCATGATAACAATATATTACTTATAATCATATTAAGGAGAACTGATTACCTTACTTTTTCTATTTTAGATGTGTGGATAGATATAACCTTTTCATGATGATCAATGCATGTAATGACTTCTTTGATGAAATTATGAATTACCATTATGTTCCATGTGTGAGATGGAACCTCAATTCTATGAAATGGAAAGGAAATGAGATGTTGTAGTTTCTATTTTCTTAATTAAGATTTATGTATTGGTGTGACCATGATTTGTTAATCTAGAGTATAGAAATATTTTGGCACACTAATTCCATTACTTCAGTCAGTTTTACTTTGTTAGACTATTTCTAGCTGGGCTGGGTATCTTTCATGTCAGGAAAGATTTCGGAGAAGCATAACTGCTTCGTGGTAGGGTGGAAATGCACTCCCACAATATTCTCGCCCTCTTGTTTTCATGTGTAGCAGGTTTCTGCAGCTCCTGTCAGGAAGGTCTTCTTTCATAGCATGTTATGGTTCTTTATATCAACCATTAGTGTATTGTATTTATATTTTCTCTCTCATGATAGTCAGTCGATGACTCTTATATTTTTATTCGAAAAGTTAGTCGAATTTAGTTAATATCTTTTATGTTTTATGTCATGTGATGTATTGGGGTTTTTTCGACAGTTGGTTGAGACTCTTCTTTATTATGGACTCATAAGTCACATAATCTGTTTGACATTTTTTGTGTCGAAACTTTTTTTCTTTCTTTGAATTTAAGGAAAATCATTTATTTTTGTCGTCTTGTACATTTGACATTTGACTTAGTTGATCGACTCTTTTTTCTTATGGACATTTCCGATGTGGCACAAGTTGTCGAGAGTTCAGTCTTTCGAGTATCCCATCAAGTGCTAGATTTACACATTTATCTACAAGTTCTATTTTTTTTTCCTCTATTGCTTTTGAAAATACAATTCCTGATAATTGCATATACTTTAATGGATCTATCATTCATTTGAGTAGATATGAATGATCATCATATGATGAAGATGTATCTACCTTTTCTTTATCTTTATTTGATTGCACTCACCCCTCCCCTCTTGATAATCAGACCTATATATTAAGAAAATTTTTGTTTGCAAATATGTTTTGATAGATTTTATAAAAATAGCCATCACACCTAGCCTATCGAATACCTCATTGTCTTCTCAAAAATTATGTTAGAATATAAAGTTATCTATCATATTCAGTAATAATTTACCTTTCATTATAATGTCACTAGTTTCCCATCCCAGGATACTAGCACTTGTGAGCATCATAATTATATTGAGGGCATCACCCTCAATGATAACATTTTTGAAACCATGTGTGACCATCAACTCAATGCCATGGTAAATAGACATGACCTCTTCCATGTGGGTTGTTTGAGTCCCAAAATTTACCTTGAAGTTTAAAAGTATTTCACCTAGCATGTCTATAATGATACCACCCACTCTAGCCTAACTTGAGTTAGCTAACATTGAGCCATCAAAACTATTCTTCACACATATAGGTTTAGGGTATAAGTAATATTACTTCTAAGTCCCTGAAAAGGAGATTTATAGTTACTAAGACATGAGGAAAGGACCCAAACCCTAGAAATAGCCCTATCTAAAGAGGAATTTGGAGACTTATGATTAATATGAGTAATTTTATTCATATTCTCCTTAATTTTATTGAAAAATGAAAATAAAATAATCTCCCAGCTAACTTCTTTATCCATGAAAATAAAGAAGTTTAGTAAACTATTAGATAGCTTATCAAAGTGAGTATTCGGTTAGTTGGTTTCACAACTGAATTCCCCTCTTACATATATACTTGTAACATTGCAAAGTTCATTGCATTGAATCATCAAATGCTTATATACTATCTCCTTCATGTGGTATCAGAGAAAACAAAATGTTTTGGACTAGTCACCCACAATTAGCCATTTGGATGTGCTAGGTGTTGGCTGGGTGCTATGAAACTCCTTTGATGTTTGCAATTTCATGGCATTCAACATGAGTAGTCAGGAGAACAATGTGAGCTATATGTTTGCTAACTGTTGTTGATAGACAATGGAGTATGCAGTCAAGAAAAGTCGATTGTTGATTCATGAGGATGTTGAGTTAGAAATGGTTCCAAGAACTATTATAAAATTTGCATTGAATTTGAACCACATCTTTGATATCAGAATTGTTGGTGAGTTTGTTCAAACCACATGGAACCAAAGAGACATGGGTTAAAATATGTATTAAGGAGTGATCATGGCATATAGAGGATCTCAAGAGTTTGTGCATTGATAGTGATTTCAAAGGAGACACGAGAGAAAGAAGGGTGTGTGCATAGAGTTGTTGAAGTGTGTTACAAAGTTGCTGAGAAGTGTGTCATAGACTTGCTAAAGTGTGTGTGCACATAATTTTTGGTGTAGTGTGTGTATGCAGAGTTGCTAAAGTGTGTGTTTTTTGGTGTATTGTGTTGGCCTAAAATGGTTTCAAAAACTGTTATTATCATTTTGGGTAAAAATCGTTATTATCATTTTGGGTTTCGCAGCCTATAGATGGAGTTTGTTGTATGGTGACACTCATCTCTACTATGTGGTGCAACTCATCTCATCTTGCAAGAAACTTGAATGATGGGAGTTGATGAGTCAAAGTTCTTGCAAAAATTGAATGTTCCAATAGTGGGCGCTCATAGAACGACATGCTGATTGTTCATAACATCATTATAGAGAAATGATCTCAAATAGAAGTCTCCAACTTCTTTTAGGTGAGCACACTTGCATTTAAAATTGTTGAATTGGATTGTATTGGTTTGAAATGGAGTTTCCATTAGATAAATACTTTGGTTTCAATTTTCATACATGGAGAATAGAAATCCAAATCCAATTGATGAATAAAAATCTATGGGGCATAGTAAGCGGAAAAGAAAAGTCACCCATAGATGCAAATAAATTGTTGGAGTGGAACGGTATAAATGATAAAGCCAAGGCTATTATTTGTCTTTCTCTTGCTGATTCTGAGCTTCATCACGTAGATCTAGATAACACTTCTATCAAGATTTGGGATAATCTAAACAAACTATTTGGAGAAAAAGCTATCAATGCAAAGTTTTCTCTCAAAATTCAATTGTTAGATTCAAAATGGAAAATGGGATCACAATGTCCAATCATATAAGTAATTTAAGGTCTCTCATTAGAAAACTTGTAGAAGTTAAGGCTCCTATTGACGATGATGATGCTAAGGCCATCTTGTTAAATAACTTATCTTCCAAATATAGTAATATTGTCTTTACACTAAGTCAACTCACTTTACAGAATCTAGAGGATATGATTTCAGCTCTTCTAGTAGAAGAAAATAGGACAAAGGATGCCATAGAAGAAGCTCATCAAATAGATCAAGCCTTATACTCACAAAGTAATAAAAAATGGTCAAATAACAATAGAAGAGACAATAAATGTTTTTACTATAAGAAAAAGGGGTGCACAGCATGGATTTGTAGAACTAGAGCTAGTGATGTTCTTAAAGGAAAAATCAAAGAACAATTTGAAGAAGGAATGTTCCATGCATTGAAAATGAGGATACATCAGATGATGCAGAGGTTGTTAAAGATTTCTAGTTTCCTATTAATCACAATCTTGTGCTTTGAACCTTCAGTTGTGGAGGTTGGTTGCATCAGAGGATGGAGGAATTTTTATCATCTCAAGTTAGCTTCTCGCTTTGAGATGGTGTTCTGCATGAGAAGCATTTTTGGTTTTCTATTTTTTGTTTTTCTTTCTAATGTTGACAAATTTGAAGAATGTATGTCTTGTGAAGACTCATTTTGGAGACAGGTTTAACATTTGGTAGTGTGCTCAATATAGATTGCTATCAAGCAAGCTTCAGAGTATATGATCAAGAATTATACCCTTTCATGATCACCAGACAATGATAGAGATCTATCGCATCTCTCTAGGACTAGGAGCTTAAGAACACAACTCCAAGCTACACCTTTCGGAGGGTCACAAGACAACTTGATGGATCCTTTCATGATTTAGGATTTGCAACTTCAAAAAGAAGATTTTCTCAATATATCTATTCATATTATGTAATTAGCATGTTTTGTTATGTAAGCCTTAAGGGGGGATTCCTAGGGAAAATAGTCATTTTGATATGTTTAGGATCAATGTAATAAGGGGGGAAATGTTGGCATAATAGTTTATTACATTAACTAGTTTAGTAAACTATTAGACAATTTATCAAAGTGGGTATTTGGTTAGTTGGTTTCACAACCAAATTCCCCTCTTACATATATACTTGTAACATTGCAAAGTTCATTTCATTGGATCATTGAATGCTTATTGACTATCTCCTTTAGAAAATTCAATTATTTCATACAATACATAAAGCCTAGCCAATATAAAGAAGAGACTACCAAGACAACTCCTGAGTGAAAAGATGAGATGTGGGAGACATCCATCTAGAGGAAGCCATCTCAGGCTCTAAAAACTAAACGCATTTCCTAATAAATAGCGTCGTTAATTTATATCTCATTTGTTAAGAATAATGATAGGAAAATAAAAGGTTTCCAACACACTCAACATTATTTTTACATAAATAATATCTTTTGGCCAACTATATTCCTTTCCTCTATAAATTTTCCAATGTGATGATTTCTCTGTGAAAAATTGTCCACTACAAAAAATTGAGAATTACACATCACTTTACAATTCCACACCTTTGACAAACAAAATAATTGAGTCCACTATGGAGAACGTAGATTGTAACCACAAAAATATTATCCTATTGGTTCAATTTGTAAAATCTGAGGGAGTTGAGAAGTTGAAGTAGTTAGATGGCCACAACCTTGAGAGGATCCTTAAACCAAAGAGGATCAATATTCCAAGTAGGAGTATAATAGGAATCATCCCAATAGTCACAAAAATAAAGACCAATTATACTAGAAAGGTTAATCTCAATAGAAAGAAACAAAGGATGAATTTCTAGCAGGGTACTACAAATCCAAGGATCTTTCCAAAAAATGATAGTATGCCCATTTGATCAATGTTCCAGGAACAACCCTATGTAATTATAGGGATAGTTTTAGAAATATTATTCCAAATTTTGGATCTAGAGAGTAGTGGAAGTTATAAGAATTTTAAAACTCCCCATTATCTAGAGATATTTACAATGAAGAATGTTGGATAATTTTGTACAATCATTAATGAGCTTCTAGATAAATTTTGAGAGGAGGGACTAATTTAAGTAATGTGAGTTACAAGCATTCAAACCCCAATTATCTTTGGGGGTGCATATTTTCTCCTACTCAAAATGAGATAATCTCTTCTAGCCTTCCACACTAGACTAGATGAATATTCTATTGATAGTATCAAGTTTCTTAACTCACATTATAGGCATATAGAAAAAAGACATAGCATAAATGGAGGTACATTTTATATAAGCCATAAGTATTTGGATATTTCCAACATGGATAATAAGAGCCCCTTTTTAGAATGCAAGTTTAACTTGGATTCTACCTATCAAACAAGATAAAACTAAGTTCTCTACTTTACCAACATATAGGAGTATACCTAAATAGGTTGAGGGAAGAATGAAAATATGGGAATAAAGAATGGTAGTAACTATGTTCTAAATATTGAGAAGAGTGTTTAATAAATAGATGACACTCTTTTGATGATTAATTCTTTGACACTGCTATTGGTTCCCTACCTCTTTTTTGGTTAAATTTAGTTTATTTTCGTATTGTCAATAGTGTGAAATTGGTTTTTAGCTCTGCATGGCACCTGGTTGGGTTTAAGTTTAACATTTTCAAAACTATTCCACAGTTGTGCAATACTCTGCATAGATGGTGGTTTATTTTTTGTTGCTTTTTTGTTTTGATCGTGGTAGACTCGGATGCTTTACTGTTGCTTCTATGATGGTTAACTTTATGTTAATTTCATAGTTAGCATCTTTGTTCTATGGGTCAACACCCTTTCTTGTTGTTGCTATTTATTAAAAATAAATACACAATTCTACAGTAAATTTCTCCACTCAATAGCCTCTGAAATTTTGGTAAAACCAAGTACTGTGTCATCAAAAAGTTGTTGGTGTAAAACTACCAAAGTATATGAAGAACGTTTAAAACTAGTGACAATCTTCAACAACTTTGTGACAAATAATGCAACCAAGAGTATCATCCATCATGATAGAGAGATAGGGGAAAAGGGGACCTCCATAGCGAAGACCCCTTGAGGTAGAAAAGAATATTTTATGGGAACCATTGAAAAGAAAAACATAATTAGGTGAGCGGAAACAAGCCTATCTCATGGAAATATTTTTCCCTTCAAAACCATAAATTTTGAGAATGGAAGAAAGAAACTTTGGGAAAATGATGCAGGAGCATCCTGGGTGTAAAAGCAATCTTGCATCACCCAAAAAAAAATATTTTTGTTTTTATATTCAATAAGGGCTATTTTGTGCAGAGCTGCTATTTATGGAAAGTTACTATTTTTGGTAATTTTCGTATGTGCTCAGAATGATCTGATTTCTTTCTTGGAGGTTCATTTTGGTCATATAAGCCTACCAGTAAAGTTTCATTGCCAGATCAAGTGTATATTGGAAGATATTGAAGATTTTCGGTATTGGCAGCAGGGGACAGAAACTTTGAACTCAGTTTTGAAGGCTTTAGAGGCCCCGGATGAGGTCGAATTTTGGGCTGAATGAAGCTTGCTTAATTTAGGTGTTGTAGAGCTCCTCGCGCCCTTTCCGAAATGGGGTTACAATAGTCAATCGGGTCAACTGGTGATGACTTATGGTCTTCGGAAGTTGGGTCACTTGAAATGGCGGAAAATGATTTTTTTTTCTTCAAAATTTCTATTCGGGTTTCAAAATTTATTTTGAGCCGACTATGATGTAATGAAATGTAAAATAAAAATAATTCTAAGTTTGGTCGGCCTTATTGGCTAAAATTCTGGAACCTTCCCAGGCGGTGGAAAAATTGCCTATATAAGGAAGGCTGTATTATTGTCTTAGGCAGTTCAGAATAGTTCTGGGTAGTAGATCTGGGTATTGATTCGAGGCTTTGTCCTACAGAATATTGTAAGGGAATGCCCATGTGGCTTTGCATGTTGTAATTCTGAAAATTTGTAATTCCACATTTGTGGAGATAATAAGAAGCCAATTTTCTGTTCTTGCATATTGTTGTTGTTTCTCTATTTCTGTTATGTGTTTGTGGCATTAAGGGGAGCACCCTTCATTAGAAAACCATATAATAAGTTTTATAAATATCAAGATTTATATGTCTTCCTTCTTCCTTACTATTAGACATTAATTGAAGGGATTCATTAATAATAACAACATCGGTGAGTTGTCTTGTAGGAAAAAGACCCTTTTGGTGGGGATGCATAAGTTTATCTACTAAGCACCAAATTTGAGATCATTTTGTAAAGCATGTTGGAAAGTATAATATGTATGAAATCCAAAATTTTGTTAGATTGATCTTTCTTAGAGATAATCATGATGAAATAATTATTTATCTCCTTCAGGATAACCCCATAAGTGAAGAATTATTTAGTTGTCTAGAAGATATGAATATGAATAATATCCATGAAATTTTGAAATAAATGTTAGCGTAAGAAAACAACTCATTGGATATTATGGAATTGTAGTTAAATAGAATCAGACAATGGTCTAAACTATATCTAACATGTAAGGAGAAAATCATTTGTAAAGAATGGCCCAAGTATTATACAAAAGGAAATGATCTAGTTTAAATAAGATTGTGAGTGTGAGTGTAGCATACCCACCAAATTATCAGGTTTCTACACTTTTAAATAAGATGTCACAAGAGGGAAAAATTTGACTTGTACCAACTAAGAGGGAGAGAGAGGGGAAAAAATGAAGAGATGATGGAATCCAATTACATGAGAAGACATAATTTTTTTTGAATCTCAATTATTATAGGAATCATTTCCTTATGAATATATTATCTATATTCTTTCTTACAGGATCTATAATTAGAAGTGTTATGATCATATATGCCATGGTAAGCACAAAAGAATAAAATATATGGTGCCTCATCAAGTTTCATAATTTTTTAAAGCTTGAAGTGTGATCAAATTTTCTTTTAAGAGGATTAGCTAGAATTAGTATTCTATAGATAAGGGAAAATGATTAGGTTTTATGCCCATATAATATGAAAGAAAATAGTTTTGAATGATTGTAGAAAAAGGAGAATAGGGTAGAGAAACATGAGAAGTAGGAAATCATATCAGTTCCCTACGATAATGAGTTGTAGGATCTACAAACACCTTAATTCCTTGTTACACACATATAAAACCATTTCTATTATAGTCATGTTTAGAAATCATGTTAAAACTAATAATGTATTATTCATGTTATTATAATAGGGAAGTAATTGAACATCATACTCCTTGTTAAATTACATTTCTAAAAATACATTGAAGCACTAAAAGGATAAGGAAATGAATAAGGCTTTATCATTTTGTGATGATTCAAATATATATTAATAAAATTCATCTTCAAGTGGGAGGTAGAAAACTCTTTTTTAATATGATTTTTCTCATAGTTTTTTTATCTTTCAATTTCTCTTCTTTACTTAGTGTAATGTTAGGTGGCATATTGTTGAGGAAATAGATAACCTCAAGTTACAATGAAATTTCTTGATAAGTAATGTAGTTTGTAGGAAAGGAATAAAACCCTATGTTAATTAATGTGTTAGTATTGTATTATCATTTAGAGACATTTAAATTTCAAGAGTCCATGGCGAATCAAAATTTATATACTAAGTTGTCTGATGATCTTTTTGCATTAGTATTTTAGATCATACTACATGATTATTGATTAATGATTAGGATGTGAGAAGAGAGCTAAAAGAGAAGAGCCGTACTAAATCATTATTGAAATAATGTTCCTGTCAAACAAAAAGGAATCCTTATGAATTAGGCGTCTAAGGAGAATAATCATCCTCATTCCTCAATGCTTCCTTTGTTGGCAATATTTTTTTAAAAAAAAATGTATTAATGTTATCTTTTTCTTGTCCATAATTATTTGTATAATGTTTGATTATATTGCATGAGAACCTAAGATAGTATTTATATATCTCATTTCGTGTTCTAAAACCTAGATTATGAAATTTTACATGTGAGATATAATGTGAATTTTATAAATATATTGAAGTTATCTCAATTGATTTCTCACTAATTTGTAATTGAGAAATAATTTAATTTTTGGATATAATTAAGAATTTAAGGGTGTAAAACCTTATGACCTTCCTAAATATAAGTAATGTATATAAGTTAGTGTCATATTATCAAACCACAACATTGTCCAAAATTATATAGTTTATCATCATATTACAAAATTTAAAAAAAATATCAAATTTTAAATAGTTTATCATGTAAAATGTGCACCATATGAAATGATACATGTGCAATGGAAATAGTGTCTCATGGGTTTATGTGTGCGTTACCAAAATAGTGTCATAAGTTTATATAAATCAAAATGGTACATATATTTTCCTAAATCATTATTTATTACATGTTTTTTCATTTTACATGTACATGTACAATTGTCATATGCATAAAAGTTGTTAGTCCATTGTCTACAAGTTCACTTTTTCATGATGTATTCATAAACTCCAAAGGTGTGAGTTCCCACCCTTATGATGTTGATGGTTGGTAGGATATTCATAATTATTCCTCATCATATCATCCTCAATGACTCTCTCCTCATGTGTGGATTCATATTGGACCCATCACACCCTCATTGGTTTTCACATGAGTCTTGGAGAGGAATTTATCACCTTTCATGGGATATTTCCTACTCATATCTAGGGTCTTGTAATTTGTAAAATCCTATATATCTATATGTATAAAAATTTTATATATGTTCTATGGTGTGATCAAATATGAAGATATGGTGACAACCTGTACATTTTCTCTTAATGTAATTGTGAAAATCACATCCCTCTCAACCTCACCTAAAATAACTCATCCCATGTCTCAACTAATTATCAAAAGATCTCATCTACCTTTGCATGTGTCCTAAGATTTCTTGTCTATAGCTAAATCCATTGATGCTTAACATACTCAAGCTCTATTATTTCCCTGACTACCTACCCATCCTTAACATCTCTCCCCTACCACACTTACCTTGTGATATGTTCCTACTCATACTTATAATTTATACATTGAAAACCCTATTTAGCAAAATTTGTATCATCATCCCTAATAAGTCTACCCTTCTGACCTTGTTTAATGATCTTTTCCCATCTTTCCTATCTATCGAGTTACTGCATTCTAATCTATATTGCTTATATGTCTAATCTCTCTTCATTTTCTTGTCTAACATATGTATTTCTAATACATTTTATCCAATTTGTACATATTATAGATTTTATATAAATTGTAAAATTTTCTCATCGTTCATATAATAGTCATTGTCCTCTTATATATTTTTCCTCATGGACTTTCCTCTGATGTACTCATTGCTCCATTATTAATCTATGTACTCTGATTATACATAGCTATTTATCTCAATAGCTATGTCTCAACCACTATCTCTCCTTCCCATAATTAGTGTCAAGGTCTTCTATATGAGCACATAGATCCCTTGGCATAGGTGATAATCCCTTAAGAAAATAATGGTCATATTTTCTAGGATCATCAAACCCCATAACCAAATATCACTTTATGTTCTAAGATGTACATTGTCTCTCCAATAAGTACACCCTTTTTCCAAACTATCTATGTATACTCTTGAAAGAAAATATCTATCTATAAAATTCTTTTTATATCTAATTAGGTATCTCAAATTCCAAAAATACACTAGATCATCTATATGTTATACCCAAACCTCACTCTCTCTCCACAACCTCTAGATAAACAATTTTATGTCAGCTATCTCTCATTTCTAGTGGGGCATGTCACCTAGTTTCCATAGTTTCCTAGTACCACCACATAGATACACATGGGAAAGAACTCTCTTCCATCTCTTATCAATAATATCTCATGCAATGTATATGTACTTCCATGTCCATCTGTGTAGTTGAGTCACTCCACATGTACAACTAGATCCCCCTCTGTATATTGCATGCATGTAGTTGTATAGATGGGCTAGGACACATAGTCCACATACATGTGTAGTCAAATGTTTTATCATCAATACTATGATTGTCCTCATACAATAAAGAATTATCTTGAACATTTATGTAGGATATTAGTTTTAATTTGATTGTCCATATGCAATAAAGAATCTTTTTCATCATCAATTTAGGATGTAAGTAATGTTATATTTAATCTATCTAGTAGAAACAATAGAATAGCTAACCTTAATTTTACATCTCAAGGGTCTAAATAATGTTGGTCAATGTCTAGATCATATGTCTGAAATATCCAAGAATCAAAACCTCCTTTCCAACATCAACATTATAAATCACTTGATCTCCCTCTATGGAGATCTATAATATCGTCAAAACATCCTTTATTATCATAGTCACTTCACATATTAGAAGGATGAATTCATTATACTCACAATACCATATCTCTATAAACATTGTTATTATTGTTAGACTCCACCTAATCTCATGTATTAATTTAAGGAACCATAAGCGTACTCTAGTTGGGAAGCTCTCATATCTCATTGTCAGTTTTGATCTTAGTAAAATAGGTTTCATAGGGCTCCTAAAACCCACATCAAAATAAAAGTATTGAGAATGTCATATAAACCAACCAAAGTAAAGCATACGAAAGTAGAAGAGATTGACCACCACAGGATTGAACATAAGAAGTAGAGAAAGAAAGCAAAAATAGAGAAGCCAGTTATGCAAAGCTCCTGTGCATAACCACAAAATTGTTTTCTAGGGCTTCCATCAGTTGAATTGTATCTTTAACATTCTACACTTGGGAGTCTTGCAGATCAGTTTTCTCCCTGTTCTTCTTGGTTCTTGCCTTGGTTATCTTCCCTGGGCCTTCCCTTTGCTGCTTGTCTTCCTGCTTAGTCCTCAGATCAATTTTGGGATTCACATTTTCTTCCATCTTTTTGATCAACAGTTTCAGATTTTTGTTGGAAGTCTTAAGGCTATCAAAATTTTGCTCTACCACCCTCTTAAGGGTCTTTTCCAGACTAATCATTTTGGACTCCACGTTCTTGACCCTAGTTTCCAAGCTGGGAGAGTTCTTTATTATCTTATCCATGTTGCCTAGTCCCTGAATTCTAGCCTTGATGTCCTCTATCTTGTGGTAAAGCCACTTGAAAGACCGAAACTAGTCCAGCATGTTTTTTTTGGTATTATTGACAAAATCCATGTCCATCTCCCTACCTTTGTCACTAAGAACAACTAAATCAGGGTCAATCAATTTTTCCTTATGAACTTTTCCTTCTTTATCCTCCAAAATCTGTGGATAGATGACTTCCCTGATGATGCCCATAGGTAGAGTATTAATATTGAAATTTCTCCAAAACTTTTTTCCCCTACCGGTGTTCTGACTATGATACTCCTCCCCAGAAGTTTCTTCTATCTCATCAATCCTTATGGGTGATTTATTGGTACCCTTATCTTCTTTTTCTTCAGTCTCAGGGGTCTTCTTAGTACCTGGGGATTGGGGGGGAGGGGATTTTTCCTCATTGACGGTGATGTCAACTGATAGATGGCCAACGAGGTCTTGCAAAGGATTGGAAGAGCCCTCCATTTCTTGTTCCTACTTTTCCGCTGAATCCAAAATAGGTTTTCCCATATCAGCTTTCGAAACCATTTCTTCCTCCTTTTCATTATATTCTTCCTGCAAGTTAGAATCCTTCCTGTCTTTCTTTTTGGAGGGGAAATCTCTTTTAATGGCTTTCAAAGGCCATTTCTTGGATGAAGATCCCTTGCCCAGATGCTTGGCCTCAATCTCCTCACTTTCATTTGATGGGATGCCCACAAAAGAGCCAGAGGGGACATAGTCCAAGCTGGAGTTATCACTTATAGCTTTGCTAGCCCTAATTTCCTTGCCCTTGAGATTTGGGTTTTAAAGAATTCATATAGCAGAAGGATAAGTCCTTCATGCAGGGCAGGATTGCAATTTTCTTATCTCTAAAACCAGTAATATTCTTATTCATAGAAGAGAAGAGATAATATAGAATTTAGAATTTTGACATCATGCCTAAAATGATTAAGCAAGATGAAGTGATAAGTTTGGATTCTGTCAAACCTGGTGTCAAGGGTAATGTAGTAGCAGAGAGCCCTCAGAACATATGATCATCACATCTTCAAACTCTCAGGGAGGTAGTAGGTGCCTGCTTTGACAATGGCATTCATTTCCATATCATCCCTCATGAACTTTTTGATAGTGATATCGGAAAGTTTTTCATCTCTATAGATTTTTTTCTTTGAAGTAGGAATGTCAGTGATGATCAAAATGACTTCCACTATAATAGTGAACATCTTTCCATCTATCTCCAATGACCCATCTTGCTAGGTTTTGATGAAGATATTGGCGATGTCCCTCTTATGTCCATTGAGGAGTTCAATAAAAGTGGTGACCTTGCCTTTCTGTAAAACATCCCAGGTTTTTGTTCTCTTCTTCCATTTTTTGTTGTTGCTTTCTAGCTCCCTTCTTAACCTTTCTCCTACAATGACTGTCAAGATGGCTCTGGTAAACCACTGGTTTTGTAGAGAATATCTACTAGCCTTATTTCTAATTTCATCAGCTTTCTTACTAAAGGTATCTTTTTTGAAATGATTGCAAGATATGGGGAAGGGTACGCTCACTATGTGTGGATGCAACATATAATTAAAACTCGTGAAAATCCACCACAACTCACCATGAGTGAAATAACTTCTACTAGCTTGCTTGTAACAAAAATAATTATTGGTTAAAGTCGCGGTACTTTGAAGATCATCCCCTTTCAGGGAATCCATCTTGCCATTATGGAAAGTTCTATAATTATGCCTTGAGTGATAAGTTGAGCATTGTTGTCATCCTGAAGGATAGTCCAATCAGCATCCCGAATGGAAGCCAAGATAAGCTCATGGATAGACACGTCATCCTCTGAGAAATAGGTCCAGGTGGCACAAAAGTTTAAGGCATTTCCAAGACCAAAGCCGCATGTGAGAAACTGATCATGGGAAGACCAGTGGATGATGCACTATTGAGAAAAATACATGGCTGTCACCAACTGATCTATAGCACCAGGACAGATATTTCTACCTTTGATAGTTAGCTTGATTGAGCAAAAGAGCTCACTAATGTCCTTTGAGGTGTCTAACATCTTTTGCTAGGAGTGCAAACCATCTAGATGGTTCTTTGGGTACCATCCACAATGTTTCTATAGGTTTCCTCTAGTCTGATCTAGCTTGACCTTTTTCTACCTAGAGATTTGAGTTTTGCTCCTACATCAGCTCTATTTTTGCTCCTTGTGGCTGTTGTGGAAATCGGAGATGGATCTCTTCTTTTTGTTCTCTTTTTTCTTTGAACTTTAATCCATCCCTCTTTTTCCTCTTTGCATTTGGCAAAGAGAACCTCCAACTTTGAGATTTGTTTCAGAGAGATGGAGCATAGAAGAAGATACATTTGTTTGACTTTATTAGAGTCCTATGTCTCTAGACAGTTGCTAGAGAGCGGTTGACCAACTGGTTTTCTTATAGCAAGACTAGAATAACAGTCAACTAGGGGGGATTCAAAGGAATTCAGGATGATGAAAGAAAATTCAAAGCTAGGGCATGAATCACCCCCTTCCCCTTGACCCTTTTCATCAGTGTCTTCAATGGAGACCTGAGGAATCTTCCTTCTGACTGGGGAGAGCCTAATCGGGGAGCCAAACTTTCTTGACCTGGTTTGGATTTCTCCATTTGTTCCCTAGTTTTAGGGATATCCTTGTCAACTTGTGAATCCGATAAGCCCATCTTATCCTCCAGATTGTCCTTTTTTCCCCAGCTCTGCTATTCTCTAGGGCTTGGTGGGGATTGTTCGGCTTCCTCTAGGGTTGTTCCTAAACATTGTCATGCTTACTATTTTTTACAACCAAAGCCTTCCTTTCCTTTTCCAAGTTCATGTGCACTAGGCAAAATCTGGCTTTATGTCCCACTTTCTTATAGTGGAGGCAAGCAAAAGAGAAGCTTTCATAATCCAACTTTTGCAAGTGTTTACCTAGCTTTGATTGGAGAAAAATGATTTCAGGCATATCTTGGCCCTCTTCCACCCCAATACAAATTCTTACATAGGTGAGGTGACTTTTAGCCACAATCACTAGGTCTATTGAGAGCAAAGATCCAAAGGATCTAGCAATACCATCAAAGACATCTTCAACCTAGAATTCAAGAGGGAGTTCTGGGAGTCGAATCCACATAGGGGCCTGGACAAGAAAGAACCATTGAGGTCTAGCTTCAGAGTCCATTTCTACACAACAAGGGTAGCCTTTTCGATCGACCAAGTGCCTTCACACAAGATTCTGTCGAGGTCTTCTCTGCAAGAGAACTCAGAAGAGAGAAATCCTTTCACCATGGCCGTAATGAGGACTTTCCCTTTAAGCCCCCATTTCTTTTCCACAAAGGCTCTAACAATGTCTATGTTAGGTTTGGATCCCACAAACTTACCCACAAGAGTGTGATCCATTGAGGCGATGTTGTGATCCACCAGCTCATCAGGGATTTCTATGATAAAGTTACCTTTCTCTTTATCAAAAAGATCCTTAATAGAAGGGAAGGAAGACTTTCCTAATAGTTGGATACCAAAATGTGTAGACCAATGGTGACGCTAAGGGGCTTTACCACTTTGGTCCTTTGCCTGACTCTTCAGGGCCAAGGGGGAAAAAGAACCTTCACCTGCTCTGACCCATCTTCTAGGGTTGATCTTCTTAACTCTTGGGTCCCCATTCAAGATCTCTTCTATTCCCTCTCCCTGATCTATAGAGACCCCATGACAAGGAGCAGTCTAAACCTACTACCCAGGAATTCTGACCATGTTCAAGTTCAAATTCAAACTTCCTCCCACTCGCCCGCTATTGCTATTTACGGCCGCATGACTTTGTTGTTCATTAAAACGGTTGTTATTTTTTTAATGCAAAATGTTAGTTAATCTACCTTAAAAATCCACTTTTCTAATTTATATATTTTTTCCATTTTCCCCTAATTTGTGTAGCTCCTTGTGCACTTGGTTTGCACCTTTATATATGTGTAGGATATGTAGCAAGAAATTCTACACATGCAATGTTAAACACCCCCATGTGCATGCTATATAGATTGTGTGCAATATTGTGCACTCGTGGGTGCATGGTGCTCAACACACCACATTTTAGTGCATGTCATTGTGTATGCATGCAACAATGCATATTGAGTGTGCATGACCATACATTTAGTATTCATTTCCATATACAAAGAACACATGATCATGCACTATCGTGCCTTGGTGTATGATGGGTGCATCCTGTAATGAAATTTTCCACTCTTTATCTTCTTCTTTTTCCAACTCAAGTTTCTCCTCAAACCTTAACATTCATTTGAATGTTATTTAATTTTTCGTAATTTGTTAAAGAAACCTTCACCATCGCTAGAACCTTGGTAGTCAAATTCCAAAAGAACATGCAAAATTGACCAAGTCAAGGATAGGCACTTACCACTAGACTAAAGCCAACCACTCATTTGTAAACATGCTCCAATTCTACCAATGCATCTTCCCATCTCTTCTTGATATCATCATCATCCCTTCTTTTTCTCTTCTTGATCTCTGATTTGTAAGTTGAGAAAGTAAAAAAATTTGAGCTCTTTTTACCAAGATTTTCCTTATTTATCCGGTATTTGAACTCTAATTGTCTTTTTTCTTCATCTTTTTGATGTCTTTTATTTTACTTTGTTTTACCTATTGAGAGTTTAAATCAATTGTATTTTCTTCTCAATCTCAAAAAAGTGATAAAATGTAGACATCTAAAATTGATTAATAAATTTGAATTATATCATGGTTAACATTATTCTTCTCAATCTTTATTAATCATATATTTTTCAATTATATTTAGATTGTGAGTTTAGACTCTGTACAAGATCTTAGATTTATTTCTTGTATGTGTGAATTTTGAATCCAAACTTTAGACTACATTATTTCTATTATTATAATTAGAATTTAACATCATTTATAATATTTTACTAACCTAAATATTATTTGATTAGTGAAAATTATATTCCATAAAATATTTTTAGCGTTAGCTAGAGTCATCCCATATAATTTTCAATTGTACATATAAGAGATTTTAGTCGCACAAAAAGTGTGACTGGTGTTTTCGGGTGGGTTTTGAATCTATGTAAGAAATATGAAATTTGCAAGGCCTGGTGGACATGGCGGTTGGGGGAGATCCGGAAACCCTAGAGGTCAAGCTAGTGGCGACTCGCAATACAATGAGCATAGATTCCAATTCGCTAATGAAAGGCTGGTAAATTATCTGATTCTGATGATGATTCAAGTGATTCTGATGATCATTCTGATTCTGATGGCGGATTGGAGAGACGTGTTGCGAGAGAGCTTGAAAAAGAAAGCAATGACGAGGAGAGGCGTCGGGATGATGAAGTACAAAATGATGGGTTCATTCTACTGACAAATATGATTATGTTGATTCGTAGCTGAATGAGAAGTAATGCAGCCGATTGACAATGAAAAATAGAGAATTAAAAATAGAGAATAAATCTGAAGGTGATTCTGATGGTAAATCGGAGAAATCTTGTTGTGATGACATATCTGATGCGAAAGAAGATGTGTCATCACCATAGATTTCTCCGATTTTTGGTAAGAATCATGAGACTCACCTTCAGATTGATTCTCTATATTTTTCATTGTCAATCGGCTGCATTCCTTGCCATTCAGCTCTGAATCAGCGGAATCATATTTGTCGGTGAACGCCATCATTCTGTACTTCATCTTCCACACCTCTCGTGGTCATTCCTTTCTTACACATTTGGTATCTGGTAATATACTCAGAATTTTGCATTTCGAACATGCCAGGGAATTGACCGGTGTAATTGTAACATCAACTTCAAAATTCAACTCGGATAAACTTCAACCATGTTTGAATATTGTAGAAATATGTAGCAATTTCTATCAAAAAAATATTGAACTTTCAATTATTTCTAGATTGTTCTATTATGTGGGTTGTATGGAAGTTTCTAGAAAAAGATAATTTAAAACCAAAATCAGTTATGACTATAATTTATAGAGGAAATCTGATCATTGTGTATTTTGAGTCAGAGTGGAAGTGGAATGCAATAGCATTCTAAGATGTAATCAAATTTATTAAGTTGATTAATGAAAATTAGTGCTGTAGCACTTGAGTTTATAGATTTGTATTTCTTTCTAAATTTTGAATATTTGTGTTTATTGCCACTCCATCCACCTTCTTTTACAAGCCAAACTTAAACTGTGAAGAAATAATACTAAATTTCTTCTTTATGAATTCCAAATAAAATAATAAGACCTATATTTGTTAGGGCACAGTTGACAACTCCATCAAAGGATGTACAGGGAAAGAAAATCTACCAGAAATACAAAAATATCTGCTGTTGTTTGAAACAACAACTACAAAATACCAATTATATGCAAGGACTTGTTCTATCGAAATCTCCAAAAATCTTTAACCATTGAATGCATAGATTCTAGATATTTCTGTTGACTCTTTCACCTCTTCTACATTCATTCTTCTGAATGTATTTTTTATCTTCTATCATTTTCCTACTGGAGAGAGAATAGTACATTCTATCAAGTCATTCATGACAGACATAGTTATTTTCGGTTTCCTAGCACTGAACGGAAGTGCATAGAATTTTAAATGAAGTGGCTAAAAAGAAAAAATAAAAATAATTTCATGGGAATCATACTATAAGAATCATAGGTTTTCCGAAAATAAGAATCTGGCAAAGACGTCTCTTCCTTTAAATCTTTTATCCCCCTTCTTAACTCTCTCTTGACTTTTTATAGAAAGTAAACATTTTGCAGTTTTTATCTTTCTATTTTACAAGATTTTTTTAATGTTTATTCTTGTGCTTCAAGGAATATTGCAGTGTCATAATTTTCTTAATTTGTTTGAATGATCTTCCTGATCCAACTCAACTCTGAATTTATCGTTAAAGCCTTTGTGATAAAACCCCATCTGCAAAATTATCACATAGCCGGCTGCAATAAGAATGATGTCAACGTATCTCAAAAATGAATCTAAATCTACTTCTCAACTCCTAAAACACTTCATTATCCCGTCATTAACTCCTAATTTATGACATAAATGTTTCAGAATCATCAACGAACCAACAAACATATTATTATAAAATTGCCAGCATAATCTAATGGGTTAGATGAGAGTCTGAAGCAGAGAATTTTATCCAGCATGCGAAGAAATAGGATAATGCAATTAGTTAGTTCGTTCGTTCATTCCAACTGATAGCCAAAATTTTATCAGAGCGTTGGGCTTCCTTCACCTTTACATCTTCTTTTAGTATGGATTTCTCTTCTGATTTCGTTCTTCACATGACTTATGAATAGCCAACACAACCTTTATTTTGTCAGCGCCTGATCTTACACTTGCCTCCATCAGTATTCCACCAAGCAGTTCTGATTCCCTCTCAAATTGATGAAAACCTTTGATATGAAAGTCAATTGAAATTGACAAATGTTCTGAAGTTACATTAGACTGTTCATGAATAAAATACAAATGAGTTTAGATTTGAATATTATCCATTCACGTTCCCTGTGTAACACGGATCGCATGGTTTGCTACCTGCACTCGGAACTTAGATAACATCTGATCATTTTCACGTTCAAATTAAAATGGTTACAATAGTAGACAGAGAAGAAGTATTTGTTTAAAAGTTTTTAGTCTTGTTGATTGATAAACAATGCTTTGAGTTGGTCCATTCTTATGGACAATAATGATGGAGGCAGAGAAACAGAATAAACATACACAGCTGTAAATATAAAAGCCAATAAACATGATAGAGACCCTTTTCAACTTTAGAATAAAACTTTATATTAATGTCCTTTACTGATTTTACAGAGCTGCCAATGCTTTAATGTCCTTTACTGATTTTATATTTTCTTCTTACAGAACAGAGAATTTTTGCCCTTTTCAGAAAAACCTAAACTGACTGGAAACATCTAGAAAATGCCCAGAAAAATGTCCGACCAAAATGTATTGAATGGAAGAAAAATAATAAAATAAAACTAAAGTCAATGCAGTAGATGGAAATTAATGCAGTCGCATGATCGTATGAAAGAGAGAACAGTCTTGAGATCATGCGACAAGGCAAAAGGAAAGGCTTCCGAAAAGTTGAGTAGTCACATGATTGCAAGACCAGGAAAACTGTTTTGCGATCATGCGACAAGGCATAATGCAAAGCCGGTAGGTGCGGAGGAAATGTGGAAAGAACAGGGAAGATTAGAAATTCCCTGCTGGCAACTACGTTCTCTCTGACATCCACGTACGACAACAAGTAATTCTAGTATTGATATGTCCAGATATTTTGTATCACTGTGCAAAAAGTTGTGCCACTGAAAACTATTCCTCCCACAAAAAATGAAATTTTAGTGTTAAAAAGTAATTGTGTTTTTAAAATATTAAGATTTATTTTATAAAGGCATCTTAGTGGTTATTTATTATTGTTAAATAATTAATTGTATTTTTATAAGATACTGGTTGAGGAAGTTACATTTGAAAGCTTTTATAAAATTCTTATTGTAATACTTTTGGACAAAAATTCAATAAGATTATTATTATTTAATGTTTAATCATGTGAAAATGTAAATAATATTTATTTTTCTAATATCTATGTTCACATATAATTCTCTTATTATATTCTACGTATTTTTTAAAGTATTTTAATTAAAAGTTTTAAATTAGATTGATTGAGTATATATTTAAAGAACTGTTTTAAAATTTTTGCTAAGAAGCTTATATATAAGCTAGATTGTAAATTCTAATTTTAGTATGAGTATATTTTTTTGAGTAGTAGACAATAATTTAAGAGATTTAATGGGGGCTCCAATATTTGGAGGCTTGTTTACATTTAAATGGCTCCAATAGTAACATAAAAGAAGTATTTGTTATAAAGATTTTAGCCTTGTTGATCAATAAACAATGTAAAGACCCTTCAGTTGGTCCATTTCTATGGACGATGAGGCTAGTATTTATATGTCTAAGACATTTGACATCACCCTAGAAAAAGTTGTGCCACTAGAGCTATTCCTTGACAAAAAATGACATGAAATTTTAGTGTTAAAAAATACTTGTGTTTTAGAAATATTAAGGTTTCTTTTATAAAGCCATCTTAGTGACAAATTATTATGATTTAATGTTTAATCATGTGCAAATATAAATAGTATTTATTATTTTAAATATTTTTAACATATTTTAATTAAAAATATAAAATTAGATTGATAAATTATATCTCTAAAGAACAATTATAAAAAAACGTCTAAAAGACCTTTTTATAATTTAGATTATAAATTCTAGTTTTAATAGAGGTGAGTTTTTTACTGAGAATTTGATAGATTTAGAAGAAAGAAATTTGAATGGAAAGGATACATAAATATTTGTATTCTTTAATGATAGATAAATAATCAATGTTTATAAGAAAAGAGTAAATGAATAATATTTTTTGGAAGATGCAATTAAGGAAATAAATATCACTCTTGCATTTCTTATTAGATTCTAACTTCTTATATTTTATTTTCTTGTAATTGATCATTTTATTTTTTAATTAATTAATTAAATATAATGTTTTGAAGATTTTATTTTTTTTGTAATGTGAGGTGTATTGGTATTTCTTATTGATACATATTTCTAAAATAATTCATGTATGGACACATGTGATTAGAAGAACTAGAAATAAATACACATTTCTTCTTGACTTTTTGAGATATAAAAAACACACAATACTTCACCAATCATAGATAGAATATTTTCAACTAATTTTTATTTCCCTTTGGAGTTATCATTATCTTCTTTTCATTTATCCCTTAAATTTTTTTTATTTTTATTTTTTTTGGGGGGGGCTAGTTTTTCAGCTATTTTTGGTGCACATGTTGTAAGGGATTGCGGTTGTAATTAGGTTGTAATCACTGGATAATAAGACTATTGGACTCACTATTGGTGGACATAGCCCAGGGATTGGGTGAACCACACTAAATCTTTGTGACTTGTGTTCTCTTTTGTGTGGCTTATTATTTTATGATATTGGTTATATTTGCTTGTAACTATTATTTCTATCTTCTTAATCCTAACAAGTTGTATTAGATAGAGATTGTTTTTTAGTTATCCTCTACAAGAAGATCTCATAGTTTAGATGGAGTCTCATAGTTGATTGGGAGCAATAGAAGATGAGGATAAGATGAAGGTTGGGAAGTTTCATTGGCAGAATCTTTGAGTTATGGAAAATGCAAATGGAGGACTATCTATATCAGAAGGATCTATGATGACCATTGGAATGAAACTACAAGAAACCATCAGCAATAATTGTTGAGGGTTGGGATATTCTTGACAGAAAGGCACTTGGAAGTATTCAATTATGCCTGGCACAATTAGTGGATTTTAATATTAGGAAAGAGAAGACATCTAAAGAGTTGATGGAAACCCTAGAAAAGTTGTATGAGAAGCCCTCTGCTTCAAACAAGGTATTTCTCATGAAGTGTTTGTTTAATATGAAGATGGTAGAAGGTGGATCTTTTACTAATCATTTGCATGAGTTTAATACTGTTACCAGTCAATTATCTTCTATAAATTTTATTTTTGATAAAGAAATTAGGGCTCTCTTGATTTTGTGTTCTCTTCTTGAAAGCTGGAATGGCTTGGTAATGGTTGTTAGTAACTTTGTTTCTGGTTCTAATACCCTAAAATTTGATGATTTTATCGGTGTGATTCTAAGTGGGGAAACTCATAGGAAAAGATCAGGTGGATCTACATATGGAAGTGTCTTGAATACACAAAATAGAGGCAGAATGAATGAGAGAGGAAATAATTCTAGAAATCATGGGAAATCAAGAGGAAAATAAAAGGGAAAGAGGTCTGATCGAAAGGAGAAAATGATTGCCAATCTCAGAAGAATAAAGGAGATAAAGAACAAGGTAACAAGGAGGCAAATGTGGTAAGTAATAAATCTAAAGAGGATGCTTTTCTTCTTTCCTTAGAAAGTGCTGATGGTTCATGGGTTTTAGATTATGAGGCTTCATTTCATGCTATACCCCATAGAGGTTATTTTCTTGATTATGTGCAAGGGGATTTTGGGCTAGTTTATTTGGGAGATAATGAACCTTGTCAGATTATTGGAAAGGGGAAATTTAAGATTAAGTTTCAAAATGAGAATCATTGGCTACTACAAGAGGTAAGACATATTCCAAGGATGAGTAGGAATTTAATTTCAACAGGGAAACTAGGTGGTGAGGGTTGCATAATTACTTATAATGATAGAAATTAGAAGGTTTCAAAAGGTTCCTTAGTACTTAGAAAAAGGTGTGAAAGTAGGCACCTTATATCTTTGTACAGGTTATACTATTCTTTCTACTTTAATTTTTTTAGAGAAAAATGAATGTTCAAGAATAGTTGATGTAGTTGAATAGGAAGAACATCAAACAATTGATAAAGATTTTGACAAAATACTGTGGCACAAAAAACTTAGGTACATGTGTGAAAAAGGTATGAAATTACTTCATTCAAAGAAAGTTTTACCAGGTCTGAAATGTGTCAATATGGATTTCTATGAAAGTTGTGTATTGAAAACATAATAGAGTTAGTTTTGTGAAGAGTGGGAAGGAAAATAAAAATGAGAAATTAGAGTTTGTGCATACAGATATATGGGGACTAGCTCTGGTATCTTCCTTTGGTGGATCTCTATATTATGTTATAGTTATAGATGAAACAAAAAGAAAAGTATGGATTTATTTCCTTAGACAAAAATTTGATGTATTTTAAACTTTTAAGAAATAGAAATGCTTGGTTGAGAATGAGACTGGTAAAAGGATAAAATGTCTTAGATATGATAATGGTGGTGAGTATTGTTGCACAAAATCTAAAGATTATTGTTCCTCTAATGTTATTCATAGACAAAAAATTGTACCAAGGACTCCACAAGAAAATGGAGTGGTTGAACGCATGAACATGACAATAATGGAGTGTGCAAGGAGTATGACATTGCATGATGGGCTTCCATTAAACATGTGGTGAGAGGCTATAAACACTATTTTTTATTTAGTGAAAAATTGATCAGATAGTTGCCTTGCACCTATATAGAGCTTCTTTGGCATGTTTGATATTATGTACTAGTTCATCTTTTGAATTGTCATCAATATTTATTTTTTAAGGTATTAAGCCTTCCCTTGTTTTAATTTGAGAAGTTAGCTCTACGAAGTTTACCTAAATACACATGCATTCCCTATTTTACTAAATCCTTTAACAAGGTAATACTTTTAACTTGAAGTAATTATTTGTGGGTTCCATTCCCACCTTGCTTGTTCACCTAATATGATTTCCATGATAAAAACTATGGTGTTATGACATTGTGGATGTTTACTTTATATTTTAGTTGTTTACTTTTCTTTTATGTTGGTTTATGATTAAGAAATTAGTTGAATAAAATATAAAGTTGTAGAACATTGAATCACCTCCCCTACCCTACTCTCAATTTTTTTTCACACTATCATTATGTGCTTTGAATGATAAGGAGAATAAATCTTTAAAAAAATTTGTACAAAGGATAAAATATTCTTTAACTATAGGATGAAATTTTTATAGAGAATGCATTACCAATACTAGATCTGTTGATGATTTGGAGCAATTGATAGAGAGTGAAAAAAAATTGACTAAATTATTTACATATTTTGATCACTTGAAAAATTTAGTTTCTAGTCATGAAGGAAAAGTCATTTTTTTGATGGATAAAATAATGAGTTTGATCACAAAGAATGAAAGGGTGACAGGGATGAGCTAATAATCTTGATAACTTTTAAGATGAACATTTTTTAAAGTGGATTTAGAGAAGCATAGACAACATACAACTCACCTTATGTAGATCTAGCCTACATTCAGGTAAGAAAATTGTGTGGGATATAGGTGGTTAGATTTAGATCATTGACAATATGAAGAAGAGTTGGGATGGATATTTTACTTCATTGAGGATCATATTTTCTAAATAGAATTCTTGTATATAGGCACCATATATAAAAAAATTGGCAAAGGGTTTTGGTTGCAGACCCCTACATTTACCATTGATGTCAAAGGGGAAGATATATACAATATTTAAAATATTTATTCAAGCTAGGGGAGAAATGGAGAGCATGTGTTTTTATTTAGAGTAGTTAGTATTTTTGGCAATTTTGACACTGAGTCATTTTTCACTAAGTGTTGCCATCAATGACAAAGGAGGAGATTCTAGGAAAGATACACAAATTTTGTGGACTTATATATTTTCATTGATGGAAACTATATGGTTTACACATATTTTATACATATGTTTTGGTCATATCAAAGGATTGAAAGAAAATAATTTCAAGTATAATAGAAATAGACCAGTTGAATGTGTTTTTGGAAATGGTTTAGTACAGACACACATTTTTAATTTTTGTGTTGCAAACCTAGGAGGAGAATGAAAAATTTATAATCTATCTTATCCCACCTTCAAAACTCTAATTTTTTTCATTAGAATGATTTATTACGGTATGTGTATTAGTTTTCTGGTTAACAGTGAAGAATAGTGAAAAATTCTACTAGATCCTTATGTGATTCTAGTAGACTGATTTTTTGATTTATTTATGAGTTTGGGGACAAAAAAATGAAACGAGAGAATCCTTATATGTGGTTATTCAAGGTCCACATAATGTTTTTGATAGATAAAGCGGCAAGAGGGTGCTGGCTCGAAGAATAAAGGACTAGTAGCACATTAATACCACATTAATGTAACCAGTTAAAGTAGATATAATAGTTTAATAGTATAATCACTAGTCTAAATCTACCCCTATCAAAAATATAAAATGCAATACTAATCAACCGAATTAAAACAAAGTATCTAGAAAGAGCAGTAGCAAGTAAAGTATCAGTAAAAAGCCATAGAGGGATAAACAAAAAGGTATAAAAACTAATAATAACCCAACAACAAAATAGGGGATCCTAGTGATAGGCCCAGTCAAAATTAACTAGCACATGGGAACCAAAATTAATTTTTCCCACCCAACTACTTAGACAGCAGGGTCCTCACCCACTCTTCCTAGAGAAATAGGAAAAGATCCTTGTTGTCCTCATTCGCTTCCAAGGTACCACCCGCCAGCTTTTCCTACACATGATAGAGAGTTGTAGCCAAAGCGTGCATAACCTTCAAGCCAAATTTGTTCGTTAGCATGCATTGTTTCATCGGCTCCTGCATATTTTTCTTGATCTCCGCAATATCTTTGTCCAAATTCGTGAACCTCCTTTTCAGAGTACCTTTGAAATTGTCCTCCAAGGCCTCAGTATTGTAAATGGAGGTAGGGGGCTTATCGTAGGGACCTTGAACTGGGCTTAGGGGTGGGGTAGGAATATTGGGGGTTTCCATAGCATGCTTAGGGTCGGGAACAGGGTTGTTACTAGTCCTAGGGGGACTCATATGATAATCCGAGGAATCATTCATGGACTCGGTGGTTTAGGTGTCTTTTTCAGTCATGGAATGTTCTTTAGATGTCATTTCCATCAACCTAGTTTGACACTGCTCCTTGGCAAGTCTGTTTGACCTCCTGCAACTTGAGCAACTCAAATCCACATCCAGACTAACCTGGCTCTCAATTATTTTCCTTTTTTTGGGGCTGCATTTAGTCTTCAGAGTACTGTCATCCTCCTTCCTATCTTTAATTTCCTCAGACTCAGAGACATAGGACACCTTTTGGTCATCCTTCCTATTGAACGGGTTTTTGCACATTTTTTACAGTTCTTGCCCTCTTTTGCACCCCGCTCAGGCTCCTGGATGACATGGATGGACTGGAAGGAGGACTGGGTGGGATTTTTATTTTTTGTCAAGGACTCCTCCTAGGGTAGCTCCTAGATAAATGAGCTTCAAGTGCATATCCAAGTGGATCCCCCCCCTATCATGAGCATGATTGGTTCCCAATAGGTGGTTGCTCAAAGGAGGCAAAAAGGCAAGATTTTTGTGGAGTTGAGACTAAATTCCCATGATTTCAAATGTGACCATGAAGACTTTTTTGATATAATAGGCATGATGAGGGATACTGACATTGATTCATTTTTCCATTTTAAGCACAAAATCCTTAAAATCTTAGCTACTGGGGTTACTTCTTAGATAGGTGTCTCTATGGGGAAAACATTGTGAATGTAAGAAGAGAAGAAGTATGTTGACTTCTTAAGATGACAATGGATTCCCTTAAAAATTAAGAAAATAGGGAAAGATTAATATTAAAAAAGACTTTTTGTAGACTGTATTAAATTAGATCCATAAAATTATTAAGATCATTGCAGATTCTAGGAACATACTGGTGGAGAATTTGGAGAGGAGGAAGGTTGAGGATAAGGTTATTCATCTTGACTACACAAAATACCAAGAGGCCTTAGGACAATGTAAGAGGACTAGGGGAAATTTAGAAAGGAAAACTAAGAGTAACCGTCTACAACATAAGAACCTAGAAAAGGCTGCACAGGACATGACCAAGCTAGAGATAGAGGTGTATACGATTATCAAGAGTATTGCTTGATCCGCTCCATTATTTTCTTGGATTTTTTAATTCTATTTTATGTTGTTTCCTATATTTTGGTTTTCAACTACCATTTTCTATGTATTTCTTAAGGGTAGATTTTTATTTTTGGGCATGTTTTTCCCTTCTGTTAGGCCATTTTTTTGTCATAGCAAAAATCTTGTGAAAATGTCCTATTTTCCTTGCAAGTGTTCTTCATTGCCTCCTACCCTATGTTCTTCTTATTGTCACATTGCTCTAGTCCAAGTTTCACGTGCTAATTCACAAGATCTAGAAAAATATTAAAGCTTTAAGGTCTGCAGGGAAATAAACTTTAAAATCTACCACAGTGTTGAAAACCCACAGTGTTTTCAAAAATCCATGATATTTTTGGTCTATGTGTTTTTGGCCTTCGTTGTTTTTGACCTTGTGCTTCTTGCTTTTGTGCACTTATCCTTTGGCATCAAAAACTCTATGTGTTTTCAATCTTTCGCAGTGTCAAAAACCCTATGTGTTTTCGACCTCCTAGTTCCCTATTTGCCAGCTTTCCTTAAGTGCACAAGTGTGATGACAGGTGGGCCCGGGCCTCCAGGCTCTTCCTGATTGGTTGTCGCATGGCTGCATGTCATAATTTTCTGACATGCAATCATGTGACCACTTTCCACTTGTCCGTGTGGTCCTTACTCTTTGCATTGTTCAGCTGTCTGGTGGTTGATTCTTCATTCAGTGACCTATCGACTAGCAATTATCTTTGGTCTCCTGATTCTAGTGGTTAAGCAGTTGGCATCTCATGACCTGGTGACTATGCCATCGCATGATCATTTCATTCCTGGCGGTTATCAGCTAGCATCTAGCAACTTGGCTAGCGATTTGTTTCCCGTAGTCGCGTGATCATGGAATGATAGACCCGGGTCTTCACGCTGTCAAAGGTGGTGATGTGGCAGCTGGGGGTTGGTTGTCGCATGGCCGCATGTCAAAAATTTTTGACATGCAATCATGCGACCGCTTGCCACATGTTCCTGTGGCCCATTGGTAGGATGGTTGTAGTTTGGTGGTCGTGTGAGGTGGTGATGTGTCATCTTCCGATTGGTCCATGTGGTGATGGTCAGATGTCTCAGCGGGGCTTGTGTTAATAATTTTAATCTATGATTGGTGTCTGACTGCAAGGAATATTCTTTCCCCTTGCGATCATGCGCCTACCATCTGATTTGATGATGAGAGTTTTGTAAAGTGGGCCTAAGTGATTCAGCGGAGAGGATGGTGTGGCAGATCTAGTGGTTGGTGCATGATCTCATGGGAGGTGTCAGACCCCTTGCAATCATGCACCAACCATTTGATTTTGAAGGCTTGGAGAGTGTGGGTCCTGTGGCTGGTGACTCGGTTGTTTCAGCAAATAGTGGTGTGACATGTGGCATATGGTGGGCCCAGGTCTATGGCGTGGTGACAAGTGGCACCATGTGTCATGGTTGCAAAGTTAATGGCAAAGTGGATAAAGATCTAGCAGCCTGACAAATTTCCTTCTTGTTAGAGGTTCACGGGATGATTTGGTGGCAGTGCTATTCTTTCTGCGAATTGGTGAAAGTTCCTTTGTCGCCAGTTCGCCAGATGACTTAAGTAGCATTTTTAACACGTGCAGTCATGTGTTCACAAAGTTCAAATGGAGTTAAGTATTTCATCCCTCGACTAAGTTTTCACCTTGTCGCTAGTTCACTGAAGGTTAACCCATGGTGCTTGATGAGTTAGAGGATCTGAAGCTTGGGGAAGATGAGAAATCTAACGGTCGAGACTTAATTGCCAATCTCTGATTGAGTCAGAACCACTAATTCACTACTGGTGCCAAGAAGTAACCATTGGTTTTCAAATTTGAATCTTAGAGACGTTTCCAGCAGCCAGTAAGGACCAAAATTGATCACATAGGGGGCCAGAGTTGGTGAATTTGAACTTCTCCGTCATTCCAGTGTGGTCCAGGGTGCCTTAAGGGTTTGCAGGGATTTGTGCCGTGTGGTTTTGAGCTCGAGGAACTATTTGTAGGTAGTGATTAGACTGATTTTAATGGCATTCTTGGTGTACTATGCTGAGCTCACAGATTTTCATGATTATTGATCTGCTAGAGATTTGTTTTCTCCAGGCTGCTTATGCTTCCTGCCCCTGCAGTAAATTTTGTGACTGTTTGAGTTGGTTGGGTAGTTGAGACCCTATGCCCTAGCTATCCCTAAGCTTGTTGCATTCTCCTAGAGAATTCCAAGGCAGCTAGTGGTATAAATTGCAGGTGGTTCAATTTTGTAGGGGTTCCTTCTTCTACAAATTTTTGAGGAGAATTGGTTCCATGTGAAGGGTCTTTTTCCTATAGATTTTCTCCTTCTCTCTGCATATAGAGTGTTCTTCTCTCCATTGCTGGTTCAGAGAATAGAATGTATATTGTAACAAATGTCTTATGTATAAGATTTCAATATATTTGTTTTGCCCCTAGATTGTCTCCATTTAGGTTTTAGACTTATTAATTGTAGCATCAAGGGTGTTATAGTTTTTCTACTTGCATTTCCAGTGAGTGTCTGTAGTAAAGTTATTTTTCATAGAAGCAACTAAGTCTAGGATTGGTGTTCAGATATGTATGAGCTGGGGTATCAAAGATGCATCATGCTTGTCTTCCAGTGGATGTTGGTTAATGTATTACTTGTTCTTAGGTCTTCCTTTGGATAAGTGATAACATATTTGGGTGCACAGGTGGTTTGGTAATGTATGATCTAGTCAAGGTGAGTGTGTTGTGCTCTTGTTTCATAGCTATCTCTTGCAGTAGGGTATTTGACTCTGTGGCCTGTTGGATAAGGCACTGGTCTATCAAGGACTTAGGGCATCTCAGGGGACCTTTCAATTCATTTTAAAATCATTTCCTTTCTATCCCACCCTTTCCCTTTCTTGTTGTTAGGATAGGTTTCTAGCTTTCAGTCTCATTCCATGCAAGTAGGGCTATTGCATGAGACTTTTTATCATTGGGGTACAGGATACCTATAGGAGATTGATTGCTATTCCACATCAATCTATCTATAAGCCTTTAGTTTGTCATGATGTATCTTGAATGTGTAGATAAGGCAATACCCACCTGAGTGAATGTGGAGCTCAAAGAAGAAGGAGGATTTCTCTTTATCCTCATCAATTGGTTTGTTTTTCTTGTTAAGCTTGAGTGCCTAACCTGTGAGTCGAAGCCCAACTATTTGATTCAAGCTTGGTCCTGCAAGGAAAAAAACAAACAAAATGGTGACTCCACTAGGGATGAAACAACAAATCCTATTATGGAAATCATAATCTCTAGTGGCCATTGAAAAGAGTCAGATACAAAATTAGCATTTGTTGATATTTTCTCACCTAGTTGTGAGTGGCGGCTCTGATTTTCTCTATTTGATTAGTGTTCCTCCTGATAAATAGTGTGTATACCTGGTGTAGTTTTGTGTTGGCTGGAAGAAGAAACAATGAATTATTTTTCCTCTCAAGGAGGTGGCGACTCTACACTGCAAAGAACCTGATGGAGCCACAAGGTGAGCTCTAGATCTGCCCTGCCTTTCAGTCAGCAAGTCTTCTACTGTAGAACTTTCAGGTACTCTTTTGTTGAAAATGTATCCCTATCAAGTGTTAAGCACTATTTCAAAGGGATGAGTTGTAGTGGGTGGTTCCTCATGGAGGAATATAGGCCCTTTTGTTTTGATGGCATTGAAGGTGCCCCTAATAAGTTCTCTGTTGAGGATGGGAAGTGCTTACCAAGATTCGTGGCTGGTGGATTTATTTCTGCAAGCCAGCATGTTGATGTTGTCATGGGAATTTTTGGAGATATGGATGTTGAACATGAAGATGTTTCCATGAGGTTATTTGTGCACACATTTTTTGATGGTGCAAGGAAGTGGTTTTTGTCCTTGCCTTCATGTTCAATCCCTTCTTGGGATGTGTTGAGAGCTAAGTTTGTTGAGCATTTTGATAAAGTTGCTGCTCTCAAGAAAGAATTAGCAAGGTTGAAAATGGTGAACTGGTAGTTAGCAGAGGACATAAGATTTCTAAGACTGGTGGCTCTTGATGATGTTCATGAGGAGGCCAGTGTTTCTGATGTTGATTCTCACTATGCAGAGAGTGTTGACTATGAAGCTAATTCTGAGATCAGTGCATATGAGAGTGCTGAAGATGAATCTAAATTTGGCAATATTTCCTTTTTGTTTGCAGATTTTTCTTCTTGTCAATATGAGAAGGCAATTTTCTTGTCCCGGTGTGATGATGTTTTGTATGAAGAGGAGAATATTGGATATGATGTAGATGATGATTCCTGCATAGATTGCTTCACACAAGATGATGTAAGGCCAAACATATCCATTATTTTCTTGGATAAGAATGATGTTTTCAATCATAGGGATGTAGCTGATGAAGAAGAAAATGATATTGAAGCTCAAAGTCCACTAAGCAGTGAAATGATTTCAGCACTCTTGGCTGAACAGTTCCAAAGGTATGCTCCTGCTTTCAACTTTGATTCGTAGCTCCCCTGTGATATAGTCTTTGACACTGATAATGAGGCTAGTGTTCAAAGTGACCATGAAGACCCATGCATATTGGGTTCCCCCTCTGGTAGTGACTCTACAGAAAGACAAGTAGAAGGACATGACAGTGTGTTTTCCTGTTATCAAGATTACAGTGATGAACAAGTTCCTTGTTCAAGCCCTTTCCCTTCTTTTGATAAATATGATACTGATTGTGACAGTGTTGAAGACTTTGCTTTCAGCAGTTGGGACATAAATTCTTTTGGTGAAAGTGATGATGTAGTGTTCCCCTACCATAAAAGCTTTGAAGATGACCTTCACTTGGTTCATGGTCTAGTTCATGAAGACATCATGGAGGAACCACGTTGCTTAGTGGCTGAAGTAATGTGTGAAGATAAATCAGAAGATTCAAGTCCTTCTTAGTCAGGTAATTGTATTGTAATGCATGATGCTCAGTATGTTTTATTTT
Source organism: Chamaecyparis obtusa (assembly GCA_027943335.1). Lineage (NCBI taxonomy): Eukaryota > Viridiplantae > Streptophyta > Pinopsida > Cupressales > Cupressaceae > Chamaecyparis > Chamaecyparis obtusa. Next base: position 275,069 of record BSBK01003850.1, on the reverse strand, counting down.
CTGAAGCATTACTAGATCACATTTTTGTTTCTAGTCATTAGGGAGAAGTAGATGATGTTCCCTACTTCTTGGAGTTTGAATATGAATATGATAGTCATGGCTAGAAAAACATGGGTGGTGATCAGTTCAAGTTTATTCTTTAGCCCATGAATATTCACATATGTTTGCAGCAAGGTGGTCATGAAATTTTCAGGTGGCTGGTTGCATATGTGGATGAAAACTAGATTTTTGATGCAGGAGGGTCACTGGTTTTCTTTTGAGGCCTTGAGCCTAGTTGTACATATCTGTAAATCTTTGTATAGTCTTTCCCTTTCCTGTTGTGTGCTTTTCCTTCCTATTCCCTATGTTTTTTGAGTTCCTTATTTGTGTCTTGTTGGTGGTCTACTCTCCCAAAAATCTTGAATTCTCGCATGGGCACAAGTTACCCATCATCCCCAGACAGAGCCACTGTTAGGCCATTTTTCTGTCATAGCAAAAATCTTGTGAAAATGACCTATTTTTCCTTGCAAGTGTTCTTCATTGCCTCCTACCCTATGTTCTTCTTGTTGTCACATTACTCTGGTCCAAGTTTCATTTTCTAATTCACAAGATCTAGAACTTTAAGGTCTGTAGGGAAATAAATGTTAAAATCTGCTCCAGTGTCGAAAACCCACAGTGTTTTAAAAAATCCATGATATTTTCAGTCTGTGTTGTTTTGGCCTTCATTGTTTTCGACCCTGTGCTTCTTTCTTTTGTGCACTTATCCTTTGGCGTCAAAAACTCTATGTGTTTTTGGTCTTCCGCTGTGTCGAAAACCCTGTGTGTTTTCGACATCCCAGTTCCCTGTTTGCCAGCTTTCCTTAAGTGTGCAAGTGCGATGACAGGTGGGCCTGAGCCTCCAAGCTCTTCCTAATTGGCTGTCGCATGGCTGCATGTTAGACTTTTCTAACATGCGATCATGCGACTACCTGCCCACTTGTCTGTGTGGTCCTGACTCTTTGTATTGTTTGGCTATCTGGCGTTTGGATCTTCATTCAGTGACTTGGAGACTAGCAGTTATCTCTGGTCTCCTAATTCTATCGATTAAACGGTTAGCATCTCATGACCTGGCGACTGTGTAGTCGCATGATCCTTTCATTCCTGGTGATTATCGGCTACCATCTAGCGACTTGGCTGGCGGTTTGTTTCCCGTAGTCGTGTGATCATGGAATGGTGGACCTGGGTCTTCACGCTGTCAAAGGTGGTGATGTGGCAGTTGGGGGTTGGTTTTCACATGGCCACATGTTAGACTTTTCTAACATGCGACCTCTTTCCACGTGTCCTTGGGGCCCATCGGCAGGATGGTTGTAGTTTGGCGGTCGTGCGAGGTAGTGATGTGGCATCTTTTGATTGGTCCATGTGGTGATGGTCAGATGTCTCAATGGGGCTTATGTTAATAATTTTAATCTACGGTTGGTGTGCGATCACAAGGAATATTCTTTCCCCTTGCGATCATGCGCCCACCGTTCGATTTGATGCCGAGGGTTTTGTAAAGTGGGCCTGAGTGATTCAGCGGAGAGGATGGCATGGCAGATCTAGTGGTTGGTGCATGATCTCATGGGAGGTGTCAAACCCCTTGCGATCATGCACTTGCCATTCAATTTTGAAGGCTTACAGAGCGTGGGTCTTGTGGCTAGTGACTCAGTTGTTTCAGTGAATAGTGGTGTGACATGTGGCGTATGGCGGGCCCAGGTCTATGGCATGGAAACAAGTGGCACCATGTGTTGCATTTGCGGAGTTAATGGTGGAGTGGATAAAGATCTAGCATCTTGATAAATTTCCTTCTTGTCGCGGGTTCGTGGGATGATTTGGCGACATCGCTATTCTTTCCACGAATTTGTGAAAGTTCCTTTGTCGCCAGTTCGCTAGATGACTTAAGTGGCATTTTTAACACATGCAGTCATGTGTTTGTGAAGTTTAACTGGAGTTAAGTATCTCATCTCGCGACTAGGTTTTCGCCTTGTCGCTAGTTCGCTAAGGGTTAACCCATGGTGCTTGATGAGTAAGAGGATCTGAAGCCTGGGGAAGATGAGAAATCTAACGGTCAAGACTTAATTGTCGATCTCCAATCAAGTCAGAACCGTCGATTCACTACTGGCACCAAGAAGTAACCGTTGGTTTTCAAATTTGAATCTCAGGGACACTTCGAGTGACCTGTAAAGACCAAAATTGATGACAGAGGGGGCTTGAGTTGGTGAATTTGAACTTCTCTGCCATTCCAGTGTGGTCCAGGGTGCCTTGAGGGTTTGCAGGGATTTATGCCATGTGGTTTTGAGCTCGAGGAACTATTTGCAGGTAGTGATTAGACTGATTTTAATGGCATTCCTGGTGTACTATGCTGAGCTCATAGGTTTTCATGATTGTTGATCTGCTAGAGATTTGTTTTCTCTAGGCTGCTTATGCTTCCTGCCCCTACAGTAAATTTTGTGACTGTTTGATTTGATTGGGTAGTTGAGACCCTATGCCCTAGCTGTCCCTAAGCTTGTTGCATTCTCCTAGAGAATTCCAAGGCAGCTAGTGGTATAAATTGTAGGTGGTTTGATTTTTTAAGGGATCCTTCTTCTACAAATTTTTGAGAAGAATTGGTTCCATGTGAAGGGTCTTTTCCTTGTAGATTTTCTCCTTCTCTCTACATATAGAGTGTTCTTCTCCCCATTGTTGGTTCAGAGAATAGAATGCATATTGTAATAGATGTCTTATGTATAAGATTTCAATATATTTTTTTTTCTCCCAAATTGTCTCCATTTGGGTTTTAGACTTATTAATTGTAGCATCAAGGGTGTTATAGTTTTTCTACTTGCATTTCCAATGAGTGTTTGCAGTAGATTTGTTTTTCATAGAAGCAACTGAGTCTAAGATTGGTGTTCAGATATGTATGAGCTGGGGTATCAAAGATGCATCATGCTTGTCTTCCAGTGGATGCTGGTTAATGTATTACTTGTTCCTAGGTCTTCCTTTGGATAAGTGATAACATATTTGGGTGCATAGGTGGTTTGGGAATGTATGATCTGGTTAGGGTGAGTGTGTTGTGTTCTTGTTTCATAGCTATCTCTTGCAGTAGGGTATTTGACTCTGTGGCCCATTGGATAAGGCATTGGTCTATCAGGGACTTAGGGCATCTTAGGGGACCTTTCAATTCATTTTAAAATCATTTCTTTTGTGTCCCACCCTTTCCATTTCTTGTTGTTAGGATAGGTTTCTAGCTTTCAGTTTCATTCCATGCAAGTAGGGCTATTGGATGAGACTTTCTATCATTGGGGTACAAGATACCTATAGGAGATTGATTGCTATTCCACATCAATCTGTCTGCAAGCCTTTGGTTTGTTATGAGGTGTTTTGAATGTGCAGATAAGGCAATACTTGCCTGAGTGAATGTGGAGCTCAAAGAAGAAGGAGGATTTCTCTTTATCCTCATCAATTGGTTTGTTTTTCTTGTCAAGCTTGAGTGCCTAACCTGTGAGTCTAAGCCCAACTATTTGATTCAAGCTTGGTCTTGCAAGGAAAAAAACAAACACCTTCAAATCTTGATTTATTAGTAATCAAACACCTTTTTAATTATTCAAAAAATATTTTTAACATAAATTGAATTCATATGGGGATGGTACCCACAAAATGGTCCACTAATGAGAAGTGTCTTGTGAAAGATATTGACCTTGTGAGGATTCTATTACATCTATATAGTGTGTATCTCCCTTTGAAAGCACTAGGCCCTATTAAAAGCCTTTGATCCTATGAGGAGTCAATTATATAATACAAAAATGGGATCTTAATATTTATACAAAGTGCTTACTACACATACAATACATATATAACTTCATAATACAAAACTTTGACTGTTCCTAATATCTTTAATATCTCATCAGTCCTTGTACTTGTGCTCACATAAAATCAATCATATAATTGTCCTTCTATTCTATGATTATGAAATTCACCCTCTTTTGCACCCCACTCAGGTCCTGGATGACATGGATGGACTGGGAGGAGGACTGGGTGGGATTTTTAGATTTCACCGGGGACTCCTCCAAGGGTAGCTCCTAGATAATAAGGGGGTGGGGGGTTGGGGTGCCGGGCATATACATTTTTGGAACTGGTAAATGCAGAGGAGGCCTTGATGGAGGATAGGAATAGACTTAGCTAGGTTATCCTTAATATCAAGGATATTACTTTTTATGGAGTGTAGAAGATAGAAAGGGATGTAAATTAAATCTTTGTTTCTAACATAGTTTAGGAACTATAAGTGGTAGTAGTAAAAAATAGTAAACATACCTTCCAACATCAAGTATTTCATAACTATGAGGCAAATTTTTGGCCAAAAATCTAGCAGCTCCTCCCTCTTGAAGCTCCCCTACTTTTTCATCGGCAACTCTTTTTCCTTCAAGAACTAGTTGAGGCTGGTAGGGTCAGGGGTTGGACTAGTTTTTTTGTATTTTATCCCCATCATAGAAAGCCCAGTTACCTTGGCTATGACCTCCTTGTTTAGCTAAAAGTTGATGCCTCCAACATAGACATTCTTGTTGTTCCAGGATGACATGAACTATTTAGATATTCATTCATCATGCCCATCTTTCATTGTCTCCATAAAACCCCAAATGCCACTCTCCTTGCAATAATGTGTCACCAACACATCAAAGGTGAAGGCCTCATCAATTTTATCAGGCTCAATGTAGAGAGTATTGCTTCCCATTCCAAAGTTCAGACCCTCCTGTGCCAGAATATCAGGGAAAACAAAGAGCCAGGTGTTTCTGCTGAACTTAAAAAACCCTTTGATTTTGCAAAGCCTTTTCGAGGAAGGTTTATTTAAAATGATGGCTTGGTGAAAAGTTTTGGAAAATGGGCTCCATACCGCTAGATCTAACGGATCTCTAGGTGTCATTAATAGTAATAATACTAGGGACAAACTTGCTATCCTCATTAGCCAAGTAAGCCCTCTTATTCAGATAGCGCCTAATCCACATGTTAAAAGGGTAATTATGATTTTTTATGGGAATTGGGTTTGTCCTTTCCATAATCACAAAAATCATTAGAACATGCCAGCACGTGGATTTGTAGTATATTACTGTGAAGGCCTGGTGTTGAATCAATTTTGTTTGTGGATTTTGAAGATGAAGTTATTTAGTGGTTTTGATATATGATACACATTCTATGTATGTGAAGGTTATATGATCAAAGGTTTGTTTTAGAGAAAATAAGAGATAAAGCATGAAGTATATTTACTCTATATATTATACCTAGATGGAATTATTTTGGCATATATAGATTATCTAATAATGTTCATTAATTGTAGATTGTAATCCATATATTTTGTAAGGTATTAAGACTCTTATTTTATATTTAAGTAATGTACTCTAGGGAGTGTTCCTGAATGTTTGTGCATTCGATTTATTCTACATAAACCTTTAACAAGGTTAATACTTCTCCTAGGTATTTATTTGTGGGTTCCATCCCCATTGTATTATGGTGTTATAATATTGTTGATGCTTGTATTTATTCTACATAAACCTTTAACAAGGTTAATACTTCTACTGAGTATTTATTTGTGGATTCCATCCCCATTGTAAGTTTTCACCTTAAATGGTTTACATGACAAAAATTATGGTGTTATAATATTGTTGATGCTTGTATTTTGTTTTAGTTGTTTACTTTTCATTAAATTTTCTTTGTGGTTGAAGAATCAATTTTTTAAGGCTAAGAAATGCAGAACACTCATTCACCCCACTTCAATATTCCTGAATACCAAGATTTTTTTCCTTAAAAGGGTTGTCACAAAAAATATCACGGTCCTATGGTGTTGTGGATTCTTGATTTATGTTAAATATTTACTTTTTATTGTATCTACATTATTTTTGAAGAATCATATATACAAGGTTAAAAATTAAAGAGCACTAACTTACCCCACCCCCCACGCCCCCCCCCCACCCTCCGTTTTAGTGTAAGTGTAGTGGGAAAAATAAAAATGCCTAGGTCAAGTAAAGGAAAGGAGAAAATGTTGAAGGTAAGTAATGAAAATGAACTTCACGTGCATATCCAAGTGGATCCCTCCCCTATTAGGAGCACGATTGGTTCCCAATAGGTGGTCTCTTAAAGGAGGCAGAAAGGCAAGATTTCTGTGGAGTTGAGAGTAAATTACCATCATTTCAAATGTGACAATGAAGACTTTTGTGATATAATAGGCATGGTGAGGGATACTAACATTGATTCATTTTTCCCTTTTAAGAACAAAATCCTTAAAAACTCAACTACTGGGGTTACTTCTTAGAAAGGTGTCTCTATGGGGAAAACATTGTGAATGTAAGAAGAAAAGAAGTATGTTGACTTCTTAAGATGACAATGGATTCCCTTAAAAATTAAGAAAATAGGGAAAGATTAATATTAAAAAAGACTTTTTGTAGACTATATTAAATTAGATCCATAAAAGTATTAAGATCATTGCAGATTCTAGGAACATACTGGTGGAGAATTTGGACAGGAGGCAGGTTGAGAATAAGGTTATTCATCTTGACTACAGAAAATACCAAGAGGCCTTAGGACTATGTAAGAGGACTAGGGGAAATTTAGAAAGGAAAACTAAGAGTAACCCTCTACAACATAAGGACCTAGAAAGGGCTGCACAGGACATGACCAAGCTAGAGGTAGAGGTGTATATGATTATCAAGAGTATTGCTTGATCTGCTCCATTATTTTCTTGGATTTTTTAATTCTATTTTGTGTTGTTTCCTATATGTTGGTTTTTAGCTACCAGGTATGTGCAAGATCATGAGGGGCCAAAAAGCGGTGATGTCAGTTCAAAACTTTGACAATGTAGTTGACAACTTTTTTTTCACCTAATTTTGATAAAATGAAAAGGGTATCTTAAGGAGATTATTAGCTTTCTATCAATATAATTGCTGTCAAATTTTTAATTCGGTAAGTAATTATTAGTTATTTTCTAATTGAGCTACCTCTAAAGTGCTGATTTATATACTAATTGAAAAATGACTATAACTTCTAGACGTTATAACATTTTTGAAATCCAAAAAATGCATCACATTCTATGCTTTGCCTACTATAAGGAAAAAAAAATAAAATTGAATTTTGTAAAGTTTTGAATGAGTTAAGCTGGTGAGACATAAAGATTTTTTTATTCTGAAAACATTATAGCAAAAAATTCATAATTAATTATTTTTTTGGAATAAAATTATAAAAAAATATGCGTCACATCTAGGCATGAGTCTACTACTTATATATAAAATCTTATAATAAAATATTATCATTTGGTTATGATTAAGGTGGTCAGACATACACCTACTTCATATTTTTTTCCTAAAATTTTTGTACTACTGCATTGAAATCTATACTTTTCACCAATCATACTAACTTTTTTCTCAAAAAAAAGCCTAGTAGTTTAGAAACTACATTCAATTTTCTATAGATTCTATTCTTACAACTTTTTGATATTAGGTTCATAGCTAGTTGAAATTTTCACGTCCAGTTGACTAACCTTGATTTGCTGATTTTTCGTTGCCACTTAAGGGCATAGTTTGGCCCCTCATGATCTTGCACATACCCTACCATTCTCTATGTATTTCTTAAGGGTAGTTTTTTAATTTTTGGGCATGTTTTTCCCTTCAAATCCTGATTTATTAGTAATCAAACACCTTTTTAATTATTCAAAAAATATTTTTAAACATCAATAGAATTCATATGTGGATGGTACCCACAAAATGGTCCACTAATGAGAAGTGTCTTGTGAAAGATATTGACCTTATGAGGATTCTATTACATATGTATAGTGTGTATCTCCCTTTGAAAGGACTAGGCCATGTTAAAAGCCTTTGATCCTATGAGGAGTCAATTATATAATACAAAAATGGGATATTAATATTTATACAAAGATAAACTACACATACAATACATATATAACTTCACAATACAAAACTTTGACTTTTGCTGATATCTTTAATATTTGATCAGTCCTTTTACTTGTGCTCACATAAAATCAATCATATAATTGTCCTTCTATTCTGTGATTATCAAATTCACCCTCTTTCACACCCCACTCAGGCTCCTAGATGACATGGATGGACTAGGAGGAGGACTGGGTGGTATTTTTAGTTTTCACCGGGGACTCCTCCTGGGGTAGCTCCTAGATAATAGGGGGGGTGGTTGGGGTGCCAGGCATATAGCTTTGTGGAACTGGTAAATGCAGAGAAGGAGGCCCTCGTGGAGGATAGGAATAGGATTATCTAGAATATCCTTAATATTAAGGATATTACTTTCTATGGAGTGTAGAAGATAGAAAGGGATGGAAATTAAATCTTTGTTTCTATCATGGTTTAGGAACGGTAAGTGGTAGTAGTAAAAAATAGTAAACATACCTTCCAACGTGAAGTATTTCATAGCTATGAGGCAAATTTTTGGCCAAAAATCTAGCAGCTCTTCCCTGTTGAAGCTCCCCTGCTTTTTCATCGGTAGCTCTCTAACCTTCAAGAACTGGTTGAGGCTTGTAGGGTCAGGGGTTCAACTAGTTTTTTTGTATTTTCTCCCCATCATAGAAAGCCCATTCGCCTTGGCTATGACCTTCTTGTTCAATTGAAAGTGGATGCCTCCAACAGAGACACTCCTCTTGTTCTAGGATGACATGAACTATTTGGAGATTCCTTTGTCATGCCCATCCTTCATTCTCTCCATAAAACCCCAAATGCCACTCTCCTTGCAATAACGTGTCACTAGCGCATCAGAGGTGAAGTCCTGATCGATTTTATCAGGCTCAATGTGGAGAGTATTGCCTCCCATTCTAAATTTCAAACCCTCTTGTGCTAGAATATCCTGGAAAACAAAGAGCCAAGTGTTTCTGCAAAACTTTAAAAACTCTTTGATTTTACAAAGCCTTTCTGATGAAGGTTTATACTTAAAATGCTGGCTTGGTGAAATTTTTTTGAAAATGGGCTCCGTACCACCAGATCTAATGGATCTCCAAGTGTCATTAGTAGTAATAATACTAGGGACACACTTGCTATCCTCATTAGCCAAGTAAGCCCTCTTATTCAGATAGCGCCTACTCCACACGTTTAAAGGGTAATTATCATTTTTTATGGGAATTTGGATTCTCCTTTCTATAATCATGAAAATCATCAAAACACACCAGCACGTGGATTTGTAGTATATTATTGTGATGACCTAGTGTTGAATCAATTTTGTTTGTGGATTTATAGGATGAAGTTATTTAGTGGTTTTGATATATGATACAAATTCTATGTATGTGAAGGTTATATGATCAAAGGTTTGTTTTTGAGAAAATAAGAGATAAAGCATGAAGTATATTTACTCTATATATTATACCTAGATGGAATTATTTTGGCATATATAGATTATCTAATCATGTTCATTAATTGTAGATTGTAATCCATATATTTTGTAAGGTATTAAGCCTCCTATTTTATATTTAAGTAATGTACTCTAGGGAGTGTTCCTGAATGTTTGTGCATTTGATTTATTCTACATAAACCTTTAACAAGGTTAATACTTCTCCTAGGTATTTATTTGTGGGTTCCATCCCCATTGTATTATGGTGTTATAATATTTTTGATGCTTTTATTTATTCTACATAAACCTTTAATAAGGTTAATACTTCTACTGAGTATTTATTTGTGGATTCCATCTCCATTGTATTTTTTCCCCTTAAATGGTTTACATGAAAAAAATTATGGTGTTATAATATTGTTGATGCTTGTATTTTGTTTTAGTTGTTTACTTTTCATTAAATTTTATTTGTGGTTGAAGAATCAATTTTGTAAGGCTAAGAAATGAAAAACACTCATTCACCCCACATGAATATTCCTTAATACCAAGAGTTTTTTCCTTAATAGGGTTTTCACAACAAAAATCATGGTCTTATGGTGTTGTGGATTCTTGATTTATGTTAAATATTTACTTTTTTATTGTATCTGCATTGTGTTTGAAGAATCATATATACAAGGTTAAAATTTATAGAACACTAACTTACCCCACCCCCGCCCCCCGCGCCCCCCCCCCCCCCCCCCCCCAGGTCTATTTTAGTGTAAATGTAGTGGGAAAAATAAAAATGCCTAGATAAAGTAAAGGGAAGGAGAAAATGTTGAAGGAAAGTAATGAAAATGAGTTGCAAGCGCATATCCAAGTGGATCCCTCCCTTGTCACGAGCATGATTGGTTCCCAATAGGTGGTCACTCAAAGGAGGCAAAAAGGGAAGGTTTCTATGGAGCTGAGAGTAAATTCCAATCATTTCAAATGTGACCATGAAGACTTTTGTGAGATAATAGGCATGGTGAGGGATACTGACATTGATTCATTTTTCCCTTTTAAGCACAAAATCCTTAAAAACTTAGCTACTGGGGTTACTTCTTATACAGGTGTCTCTATGGGGAAAACATTGTGAATGTAAGAATAGAAGAAGTATGTTGACTTCTTAAGACGACAATGGATTCCCTTAAAAATTATGAAAATAGGGAAAGATCATTATTAAAAAAGACTTTTTGTAGACTGTATTAAATTAGATCCACAAAAGTATTAACATCATTGTAGATTCTAGGAACATACTAGTGGAGAATTTGGAGAAGAGGTAGGTTGAGAATAAGGTTATTCATCTTGACTACAGAAAATACCAAGAGACCTTAGGACTATGTAAGAGGACTAGGGGAAATTTAGAAAGTAAAATTAAGAGTAACCATCTACAACATAAGGACCTAGAAAAGGTTGCACAGGACATGACCAAGCTAGAGGTAGAGGTGTATATGATTATCAAGAGTATTGCTTGATCTCCTCCATTATTTTCTTTGATTTTTTAATTCTATTTTATGTTGTTTCCTATATGGCGGTTGGGTTTCCGGGCATATAGTTTTGTGGAACTAGTAAATGTAGAGAAGGAGGCCCTGATGAAGGATAGGAATAGGCTTATCCAGGTTATCCTTAATATCAAGAATATTACTTTCTATGGGGTGCAGAAGATAGAAAGGGATGGAAATTAAATCTTTGTTTCTAACATGGTTTAGGAATGGTAAGTGGTAGTATTAAAAAATAGTAAACATACCTTCCAACGTGAAGTATTTCATAACTATGAGGCATATTTTTGGCCAAAAATCTAGTAGCTCCTCCATATTGAAGCTCCCCTACTTTTTCATTGGAAGCTCTCTATCCTTGAAGAACTAGTTGAGGCTGGTAGGGTGAGGGGTTCGACTGGTTTTTTTGTATTTTCTCCCCGTCATAGAAAGCCTAGTCACCTTGGCTATGACCTTGTTCAGCTGAAAGTGGATGCCTCCAACAGAGACACTCCTATTGTTCCAGGATGACATGAACTATTTGGAGATTTGTTCATCATGTCCATCCTTCTTTCTCTCCATAAAACCCCAAATGCCGCTCTACTTGCAATAATGTGTCACTAGCGCATCAAAGGTGAAGGCCTCATTGATTTCATTAGGCTCAATGCAGAGAGTATTGACTCCCATTTTAAAGTTCAGACCCTCCTGCACTAGAATATCCTGGAAAACAAAGAGCCGAGTGTTTCTGCAGAACTTAAAAAATCCTTTGATTTTGCAAAGCATTTCCGAAGAAGGTTTATACTTAAAATGTTGGCTTGGTGAAAATTTTTGGAAAATGGGCTCCGTACCACCAGATCTAATGTATCTCTAGGTGTCATTAATAGTAATAATACTAGGGACACACTTGTTGTCATCATTAGCCAAGTAAGCCCTGTTATTCAAATAGCACCTACTCCACATGTTTAAAGGGTAATTATGATTTTTTATGGGAATTTGGGTTCTCCTTTACATAATCACAAAAATCATCAGAACACACCAGCACGTGGATTTGTAGTATATTACTGTGATGACCTAGTGTTGAATCAATTTTGTTTTTGGATGTATAAGATGAAGTTATTTAGTGGTTTTGATATATGATACAAATTCTATGTATGTGAAGGTTATTTGATCAAAGGTTTGTTTTAGAGAAAATAAGAGATAAAGCATGAAGCATATTTACTCTATATATTATACCTACATGGAATTATTTTTCCATATATAGATGATCTAATCATGTTCATTAATTGTAAATTGTAAACCATATATTTTGTAAGGTATTAAGCCTCCTATTTTATATTTAAGTAATGTACTCTAGGGAGTGTTCCTGAATGTTTGTGCATTCGATTTATTCTACATAAACCTTTATCAAGGTTAATACTTCTCCTAGGTATTTATTTGTGGGTTCCATCCCCATTGTATTATGGTGTTATAATATTGTTGATGCTTGTATTTATTCTACATAAACCTTTAACAAGGTTAATACTTTTGCTGAGTATTTATTTGTGGATTCCATCCCCATTGTATTTTTTCCCCTTAAATGGTTTACATGAAAAAAATTATGGTGTTATAATATTGTTGATGCTTGTATTTTGTTTTAGTTGTTTACTTTTCATTAAATTTTCTTTGTGGTTGAAGAATCAATTTTGTAAGGCTAAGAAATATAGAACACTCATTCACCCCACCTCAATATTCCTTAATACCAAGAGTTTTTTCCTTAATAGGGTTTTCACAAAAAAAATCATGGTCTTATGGTGTTGTGGATTCTTGATTTATGTTAAATATTTACTTTTTATTGTATTTGCATTATTTTTGAAGAATCATATATACAAGGTTAAAAATTATAGAACACTAACTTACCCCACCCCCCACCACCCCCCGCTCCCCTCCGTTTTAGTGTAAGTGTAGTGGGAAAAATAAAAATGCCTAGGTCAAGTAAAGGAAAGGAGAAAATGTTGAAGGAAAGTAATCAAAATGAGCTTCAAGTGCATATCCAAGTGGATCCCTCCCCTGTTACGAGCACGTTTGGTTCCCAATAGCTGGTCGCTTAAAGGAGGCAAAAAGGCAAGATTTATGTGGAGTTGAGAGTAAATTCCCATAATTTCAAATGTGACCATGAAGAATTTTGTGATATAATAGGCATGGTGAGGGATACTAACATTGATTCATTTTTCCCTTTTAAGCACAAAATCCTTAAAAAATCAGCTACTGGGGTTACTTCTTAGACAGGTGTCTCTATGGGGAAAGCAATTTGAACGTAAGAAGACAAGAAGTATGTTGACTTCTTAAGATGACAATGGATTCCATTAAAAATTAAGAAAATAGGGAAAGATCAATATTAAAAAAGAGTTTTTGTAGACTGTATTAAATTAGATCCATAAAAGTATTAAGATCATTGCAGATTCTAGGAACATAATAGTGAAGAATTTGGAGAGGATGCAGGCTGAGAATAAGATTATTCATCTTGACTACAGAAAATACCAAGAGGCCTTAGGACTATGTAAGAGGATGAGGGGAAATTTAGAAAGGAAAACTAAGAGTAACCCTCTACAACATAAGGACCTAGAAAAGGCTGCACAGGACATGAACAAGCTAGAGGTAGAGGTGTTTATGATTATAAAGAGTATTGCTTGATCTGCTCCATTATTTTCTTGGATTTTTTAATTGTATTTTATGTTGTTTCCTATATGTTGGTTTTCAGCTACCATTTTCTATGTATTTCTTAAAGGTAGATTTTTATTTTTGGGCATGTTTTTCCCTTCAAATCTTGATTTATTAGTAATCAAACACCTTTTTAATTATTCAAAAAATATTTAAACATCAATAGAATTCATATGGGGATGGTACCCACAAAATGGTCAACTAATGAGAAGTGTCTTGTGAAAGATATTCACCCTGTGAGGATTCTATTACATCTGTATAGTGTGTATCTCCTTTTGAAAGGACTAGGCCCTATTAAAAGCCTTTGATCCTATGAGGATTTAATTATATAATACAAAAATGGGATCTTAATATTTATACAAAGTGCTTACTACACATACAATATAGATATAACTTCACAATAAAAAACTTTGACTATTGCTGATATCTTTAATATCTGATTAGTCCTTGTACTTGTGCTCACATAAAATCAATCATATAATTGTCCTTCTCTTCTATGATTATCAAATTCACATAGACACATAACATACAAAGTGAGCCTATTTTAATTATATGGTTATAATATAATTCGTTATGTCTCTTAAACAAAGTGCCTTCCTTTATACCTTTCCCTTTATCCTTTCCACCCTTAACTTAATTAAACATTACCAAAAAAATTAATATCTCATTCTTCCCTATTTACTTGTTAGCCAAAACTCAATATAGTCTATCTTTACATGTTTCTGCAATATGCATGTTGTCTTAGAAAAACTTCAGAAATCATAACCAAAACAAAGTATCTCATTTCACATGATTGTAGACATCATGAATAGTGTCCATACTATCTACAGTGAATCTCACTAAAGTCCAACTATCAATAGTAAACCTCATTGAATAGATCTTTGTAACTGCTCAGTGTAAACTACATTGTACTTAGATAGTTTTCTAGGCATCCCTTATCCAAACTTACGCTAAAATATGTCCATCCAAAATGTATCTATTGGATCTTTTCCTTGCAGGACGAAACTTGAATCAAATAGTTGGGCTTAAATCTCAGTTAAGCACTCAAGTTTGACAAGGAAACAGTCCAATTGATGAGGATAGAGAACATCCTCCTTCTTCTTTGAGCTCCACAATCACTTAGAGTAGTATTGCCTTATCTGCACACTCATGACTCTTCTTGAGTTGATGAACAAAAGGCTTGGAGATAGATTATTGTGGAATAGTCTTCAAACCCCTTTAGGTATCATGTACCCTAATGCAGCCAATTCACATGCAAGAGCCCTACTTGCATAGAATGAGTCTAAAGACTACAAAGAAACTTCTATTACTACCAACATGAAAGGGAAAGGGTGGGACTGAATGATTTAAATGTTGGGTTGAATGGTCCCCTGAAATACCCTAAGTCTCTCATAGACCAGTGCCTTATCCAATGGGTAGCAAAGTCAAATACCTCAAAGCAATAGGGCTATGAAACAAGAAGATAACACACTCACCCTGACCAGATCATACGTTACCAAACCACCAATGCACCTAGATACGTTATTAACTATCCAAAGGAAGACTTAAGAACAAGTAATACATTAACCAGCATCCACTAGAAAACAAGCACGACATATCTTTGATACCCCAGCTCATACACATCTGAACACCAGTCCTAGACTTAGTTGCTTCTGTGAAAACAACTCTACTGTAGACACTCACTGGAAATGCAAGTAGAAAGACTACACACCCTTGATGCTATAATCAATAAGCCTAAAACCCAAATGGAGACAATCTAATAGAAGAAAAAATATACTAAAATCTTATACATAAGACATCTATTACAACTTCATTGTATTCCCATAGCTAGAGAGGAAAGAGGGACACCCTGTATGCAGAGAAGAAGAAATATTTACAAGGTAGGAAACTTTACCATCCAACCACTCTTACAGAAAAACATTTGCAATATATACCATCAATCATCTTGGGATCCCAAAATAGGGATGCAACAAGCTACGGATAACTGAGGTAGGGTTTGAACTACCCAACCAACTAGAAATTAATCAAGAATTTACTGCAGGGGTAGGAAACCAAGCAACCTAGAGAAAAAAAATCTCAAACAGATCCACAATTATGAAAATCTATGAGCTCAGTACAGAACACCAAGGAGTTGCCATAAAAATTAGTCTAATCAACTACCTGCAAACACACCTTGAGCACAAAACCACACTCCACCAGGTACAAAAAAACTGTTGCAATCAATCATAGAGACCCCTAGACCACACTGTAACAATCGATGCCACCAACCAGGTCAAGAAATAGCCAGAAAAACCATAAATTTTGGGTACCTCTTGTCGTGAAAACCATCTGCAGATTTGAATTTGAATTCCAATGGTCAAGTCATTGGTGCCTAGATCATTTTAAAACATGGTTTTTTATTCATTCTTTCCCAGCAAATCAGGTGGCCCATAAAGGAATCTTGGTTTACATTTATGCTTGGTCGCATGATCACAAGACACTCTACTCACCCTTGCGATCATGCAACTGCAATCACTTAGCTATCCAACTGCGATCAAAAACTCAAAAGTTTGAATTTGAAATGCAACGGTCATCCTCAAGGTGCCAACAATCTATCAAAGGTCAACATTTGAACTAAGATTAACTTTATATCACCACCGTTTGATTCGTTTACTTTTCTCGGGCTGGTGCGCTTTATATTTCTTTAAGCAAAATCGACGGTCATCATTACACTGCGATGCTAAAAGTTGAGCATCTCACCTCATGGTATAGTGACAACCACATGATCTTCACAGACTTGTAGATGCTCTACTTCCATTGAAAACTATGGCCCCACCATCTCAGCAAACTCAACCCTCCTATTTGAAGAATGCGCGATTGAAAGAATATCCCCAAGTCCCAAAAAAATTTACGTCATCGCCATATCATTTAGAGAATGAGTGAATGCACATTTTCAAAATCACCAAAACACTTAGGGCATTGCCAATTTATCATGCGAACCAGTGAACAAGAAGAAATTTTGTCGGGCCGCTAAACATTTTATCACAATTGCCAAAGACATAGAGAAGTTCAATTGGGCCCACATAGGAAGATCGATGGCCATCTCAAGTTCACAAAGACTTCCAAGATTCTATCAGATTTCACGCCCACCGTCGGATGAAGAATCTTCCCCCAACCTTGACAACCCTTTGACAAGATACAAAATAAATGACCGTTGCAAGATCTTAAGCCTCTAACACACTCGATGAGATTATATGCCATTCATAGATTCACTGACAGGATCAGGACCCACTGACACATCCAAAAACTAGGTCCCACTGACAACAAGCCACTTCATACTCCCATGGACCAATTAGGAAATGCCACACCACCACCGAGCAGACAGGCCCCACTGCAAACCCCTTCCCACCTAGCCCCAAGCGACAGATGTCAACCGGTCGCATGGTTGCATGTTAGAAATTCTTGACATACGATCATGCGACAACCAATGAAAACACACACCTTCACTTCCTTTCTAACATCAGGACCACCACTGAAGAAATGCCTCAAACAAACAAGATCAACGGCAAGTGCATGATCTCATGAGCATGGAATATTCCTTATGCTCATATGCCAACCGTCGATCTCCTCCCTCTGCTGCTTGAAGAATCTAGCCTCACCAACCATCACACTTGCACACTTAAGACAGACGAACAAGGAGTTCCAGCAAAAGAGAAGAAATGCAAGGTTGAAAACACACAGGGTTTTCAGCGAAAGATCAAAAACACACCAATGCCTTATCCAATGGGCAGTAGACTTGAATACCTCACTGCAACACTATGAAACAAGAAGACAACGCACTTAGCCTGACCAGATCATACATTACCAAACCACCTATGCACCCAGATACATTATTACCTATCCAAAGGAATACCTAAGAACAAGCAATACATTAACCAACATCCACTAGAAGACAAGCATGACATATCTTTGATACCCAAGCTCATACACATTTGAACACTAGTCCTAGACTTAGTTGTTTCTGTGAAAACAACTCTACTGCAGACACTCACTGGAAGTGCAAGTAGAAAGACTACACACCCTTGATGCTATAATCAATAAGCCTAAAACCCAAATGGAGACAATCTGATAGAAGAACAAATATACTAAAATCTTATCCATAAGACATTTGTTACAACTTCATTGTATTCCCATAGCTAGAGAGGAAAGAGGGACACCCTGTATGCAGAGAAGAAGAAATATTTACAAGGCAAGAAACTTTACCATCCAACCACTCTTACAAAAAAACATCTGCAATATATACCATCAGTCATCTTGGGATCCCAAAATAGGGATGCAACAAGCTATGGATAATTGAGGTAGGGTATGAACTACCCAACCAACTAGAAATTAATCAAGAATTTATTGCAGGGGTAGGAAACCAAGCAACCTGGAGAAAACAAATCTCAAACAGATCCACAATTATGAAAATCTGCAAGCTCAGTACATAACACCAAGGAGATGCCAAAAAATCAGTCTAATCAACTACCTGCAAACACACCTTGAGCACAAAACCACACTCCACTAGGTACAAAACAACTACTGCAATCAACCACAAAGCCTCCTGGACCACACTGCAACAATTGATGCCACCAACCGGATCAAGAAACAACTAGAAAAACCATAAATTCTAGGTACCTCTTGTCATGAAAACCATCTGCAGATTTGAATTTGAATTCGAATGGTCAAGTCATTGGTGCCCAGCTCATTTTAAAACATGGCCATTGATTCATTCTTTCTTCGAAAATCAGGCAGCCCATAAAGGAATCCTGGTTTACATTTATGCCTGGTCGCATGATCACAAGACACCCTACTCACCCTTGCAATCATGCGACTGCAATCACTTAGCCGCGCAACTGCGATCACAAACCCTCGCAGAAGTTTGAATTTGAAATACAATGGTCATCCTCAGGGTGCCAGCAATCTATCAATGGTCAACATTTGAACTGAGATTAACTTTATATCACCACCGTTCAATTCGTTTAATTTTCTGGGGCCGACGTGCTTTATATTTCTTTAAACAAAATCGACAATCATCATTACAAAATGATGCTAAAAGTCAAGCATCTCACCTCAGCGGTATAGCGACAACCACATGATCTTCACAAACCTGCAGATGCTCTACTTCCTTTGAAAACTGTGGCCCCACCATCTCAGCAAACTCAACCCTCCTATTTGGTGAACGCGTGACTGAAAGAATATCACCAAGTCACGGAAAACTTTACGTCATCACCAAATCATTTAGAGAATGCGCGAATGCACATTCGCTGAATCACCAAAACACTTAGGGCATTGCCAATTTATCATGCAAACCAGTGAACAAGAAGAAATTTTGTCGGGCTGCTAAACATTTTATCACAACTGCCAAAGACATAGAGAAGTTCAACCGGGCCCACACAGGAAGATCGATGGCCATCTCAAGTTTGCAAAGACTTCCAAGATTCTATCAAATTTCATGCCCACCATCATATGAAGAATCTTCCCCCAGCCCTGACAACCCTCTAACAAGATACAAAATCAATGGTCATCACAAGATCTTAAGCCTCGACACACTCGATGAGATTATATGCCGTTTGTCGATTCACTGACAGGATTAGGACCCACTGACACATCCAGAAACTAGCTCCCACTGACAACAAGCTACTTCATACTCCCATGGACCAATCGGGAAATGCCACACCACCACCAAGTAGATAGGCCCCACCGCAAACCCCCTTCCACCTAGCCCCAAGCAACAGATGTCAACCAATCGCATGGTCACATGTTAGAAATTCCTAACATGCGATCATGTGACAACCAATAAAAACACACACCTTCACTTCCTTTCTGACATCAGGACCATGATTGAAGAAACGCATGAAACAAACAAGATCAACGGTAGGTGCATGATCTCATGAGCATGGAATATTCCTTACGCTAATATGCCGACTGTCGATCTCCTCCCTCTGTCGCTTGAAGAATCTGGCCCCACCAACCATCGCACTTGTGCACTTAAGATCGATGAACAAGGAGTGCCGACAAAAGAGAAGAAATACAAGGTAAAAAACACATAGGGTTTTCAGTGAAAGATTGAAAACACACAGGGTATTCATGCAGACCAAATAGAAAACATCATAGGTTTTCGACACTTTGGCAGATTCTAAGACTGCTTCTTGTAGACCATAAAACTTTAATAACTCCTTGGGTTTTACAATTTAGGGGATGCAATCTAGACTGGAGTAGGGTGACAACATGAAGGACATAGGGCCAAGAGTGCAAATCAAAAAACCAAGTGGATCTTCATCACAAGTCAAAACCGTGATGGCAGGCCGGGCAAAGAGAACATTACTAAACTTGCAGGGAAAAGGCCATTTTCATTGGATTTTTGCATTGACTGAAAAATGGACTAATAGTATCTATATATTCCCTTCAATGATAACCCTATCATATATACTTAGCCAAATTTCAAACAATCTCCCCCTTTGGCATTGATGGAAACTTATGAAAAATTGGCTAAGTATGCATAGTTACAAAAATCTTCAAAATTGGCCCGTGAAAAATTTATGTTAAAACTTTGTGGATCACCTACCTATTTACTATCTTATACATATTGTACTTCCCCTTTCTATATACTTTTATAAAGAGTATGTGTGTGTGTGTGTATGTATATGTATATGTATATGTATATGTATATGTATATGTATATGTATACGTATATTTATATTTATATGTATGTATATTTATGTATATATATGTATATATATACATAGATATACATATATATGCATATATATTGTTGGAAACTATAATTGAAACAATTGTTATATTGTCATTGATGTCAAATCTTAATTAATGAGATAGTTTCTATCTAATAAAGTATCATATCTTTTGATTGATGAAGAGGATTTGAAATGAGGAGATAACAAAAGGACCTAGTGAAAAGTTGAGTTATGAGAAACTACAATGGGTATTTGATTGGTTGGCACATTGGTAAGGTAATGTGTTCTTTATCTTTAACACTAAGTGAAGAAGTCAGTTGATTTGGAGTATAGAAGAAATGAGGAAAGAAAGTCTGGAAGCATAGGCTTAATAGAGAACAAATTGAGATTATGCCAATTGATACTAGTGTCGATGGAGAGCTTGTGTAAGCCAAGTAAATTTTACTGTTGACCGAGCATCAGTAATTTTTGAGTATCAGAGAATTAACTAAGTGAAGACAATGTTTGTCGAGAAGACAAGATTAGAGATGACCGAGTAGATGAACATCGTATTGACCGAGTGTCAGTAATTTATGGTTTGTGAAGGAATTGAGAATCCTAGTGATCATAGTTGAATTCTAAGGATATATGTAAAATGTGTTGACATTAAAGATGAATGATCTGGATTATTTAATGTATGGTAAACCATTTTATTATGGATTCAAGAAGAATTTTTGAGAATTATCTAGAAGGATAAGGAGGAGAACAAAATGATGGAAGGATTTAGTGAATCTGACCTAAACCTAAGATCTACGAAAGAGTTTAAGTGACAAAAGATTAATCTACCTAATCAAGGAGGTATAATGTGGAAAGAGGTTGATATTATTGATTAGCGAACCTAAGCAGGAGCCTAAGAAGATTTATGTAGAGATGAATAGAGTTGAGGTAATTGCTTGAAGGGATTTTTGAGAACATAAAAGATGGAGATGGTAATGAAGGTCAATTAGTAAATCATCATATGAGTGTATTGGATCTGTATTTGTAAAGTGAGTTGTATATTTTAGATCAGAGCCTACTGTTACTTTCTAACCATTGTATTTGTTAAAATCCTTTAATCAAGATTGACCTAAGAGTCATTTTGTAAACCCTTCAATCAAGGTGATATTCTAATGGGATGTTCTTAAGACCTCTAGTAGGCCACTCCTAATAGGATGATTAAATGCTTTAACAAGGTCACACCTAACAATGTGTATTGTAACCTTTAATAGGGTTGACTTCTCACAAAGCTCACTTCAGAAAAGTGAAAATTTGGTAGTATGTTACTGGTAGTTTTCCCATATTGGGTTTCCATGTTAAATCCTAGTGTCATACTTGTGTGAATTTTATTTGATGTGTTATGTTGTTAAAAGTTTTATATTATGCAAGTTGATTACTTTTGAACAGTGGACTGTAAGTTTTATGTTACTGATATATTCTATAGAGACCGAGTGAATTGCTGAATAGATCTAAGTTTATTGAAGTTTTAAAAATTGAATTGGTACATCTACACTTGAGGATAACTAAATCACCCCTCCTCTCAGTTACTCTAAAATCATATATATATATATATATATATATATATATATATATATATATATATATATATATATATATATATATATATATATATATATATATATATATATATATATATATGTGTGTGTGTGTGTGTGTGTGTGTGTGTGTGTGTGTACATATATGTATATAGGTATACCTATACATATACATACATATATATTGATGTAGCACATAGTCCTCTATTAACAATAAAATTCAATTACCTGATAAAAACATAGATTTGAAACCTTCAATATTGTTCATTCATCACTGACTGTCTCAACAAATTGTTGCAAACTCTTAAGTAAAAAAAAAACTAGAAAAAACAAGAAATGTGAAAATTACCCTTTTTGGCATTTTTTTTCACACTTGTTTTTTGCCATTTTGGGTAATTTTTGAGACAACACCTAAAATGATGAGTTTTTGCCTAAAGATGCCCTCGACTAAGTTAGAATGAATTTCCAACAAATATCCAAGATTAGAAACATATCTTCGGATTTATTACAAAACATAACTTTGTAAAAACTATAGAAAAAATACTAAAAGCTGATTTCAGAGCCCTAGATGAAACTTTCAGCTCCTAAAAGTGTGCTATAATGGACCCTAATCAATCTGAGATCATTAGCAAAACAAATGTCACCACTTGAGGCACATAACTGAAAAATTTCAAGAAAAATCCAGACTTGAGTCAAAAGTTATGACCTCTGGAAGTTTTTGTATGAGATAATTCATCAATTCATCAAGTTCTTTCTACAATAGGTCAATTTTTTTAGATAATTGGCCTCTAAATAGGCTGAATCTCACATCAATTATCCTTACCTCATTGCTATTTATATGCTTAGCCATACCATTTATTTCCTTTTCTTGGGCTGCAATGGTCTTTGTTGTTTTGAAAATATTTTTGTGCCCCCTTGCACATTTAACAAAGATATATTTTCCTTCCAAAATTATGAATCTTATGCACTTTATGCATTTGTCTAAATATACCAGGTCTTTCTTCATGTTCTCATTTAGCTTATTGAACAACTGTGATTCATATTCTATTTGTGTTGTTGTCTTTGTTGTTTCTTTTAGTGAAGAAAATTATGCATCAAATTATTCAATAAGTTTTTCTAATTTCTTCTCCTTCTCATGCTCAGCAAAATGAATTTGGTATGGTAATGTTTTATGTATCCCATCAAGTGCTAGATTTACACATTTATCTACAAGTTCTCTTTTTCTTTTTGTTTCCTCAATTCCTTTTGAAAATACAATTGTTGATAATTGCATATACTTTAATGGATCTGTCATTCCTTTGAGTAGATATGAATGATCATCATGTGATGAAGATGTATCTACCTTTTCTTTATCTTTATCTAATTAAACTCACCCCTTCCCTCTTGATAATCAGACCTATATTAAGAAAAATTTTGTTTGCAAATAGGTTTTGGTAGATTTTATAAAAATAACCATCACACCTAGCCTATCGACTACCTCATTGTCTTCTCAAAAAGTATGTTAGAATCTAAAGTTATCTATTATGTTAAGCAATCATTTACCTTACATTATGATGTCACTAGTTTCCCATCCTAGGATACTGGCACTTGTGAGCATCATAATTATATTGAGGGCATCACCCTCAATGATAACATTTTTGAAACCATGTGTGACCACCAACTTAATGCCATGGTAAATAGACACGACCTCTTCCATGTGGGTTGTTTGAGTCCCAAAATTTACCTTGAACTTTGAAAGTATTTCACCTAGCATGTCTATAATGATACCACCCATTGTAGCCTGACTTAAATTAGCTAATGTTGAGCCATCAAAACTATTCTTAACACATCTCGGTTTAGGGGATAAGTAATATTACTTCTAAGTCCCTGACAAGGAGATTTATAGTTACTAAGACATGAGGAAAGGACCCAAACCCTAGAAATAGCCCTGTCTAAAGAGGAATTGGGAGACTTATGATTAATATCAGTAATGGTATTCATATTCTCCTTAATTTTATCGACAAATGAAAAGAAAATAATCTCCCAACTAACTTCTTTAATCATGAAAATTTAGTTATTTTATACTATACATAAATCCTAGAAAATATAAAGAAGAGACTACCAGGACAACTCTTGAGTACAAAGATGAGATGTGGGAGACATCGATCTAGAGGAAGCCATCTCAGGCTCTAAAAACTAAACGCATTTCCTATTAAATAGTGTCATTAATTTCTATCTCATTTGTTAAGAATAATGATAGGAAAATAAAAGGTTTCCAACACACTCAACATTATTTTTATATAAATAATATCTTTTGGCCAACTATATTCCTTTCCTCTATAAATTTTCCAATGTGAGGATTTCTCTATGAAAAATTGTCCACTAGAAAAAATTGAGAATTAGACATCAGTTTACAATTCCACACCTTTGAAAAATAAAATAATTGAGTCCACTATGGAGAAAGTAGATTGTAACCATATTTGACCACTTAAATCCCATCCATATTGAGCCCACAAAAATATTATCCTATTGGTTCAATTTGTAAAATCTGAGGGAGTTGAGAAGTTGGAGTAGTTAGATGGCCACAACCTTGAGAGGATCCTTAAACCAAAGAGGATCAATATTCCAAGTAGGACTATAATAAGAATCATCCCAATAGTCACAAAAATCTTTAGACCAATTATACTAGAAAGGTTAATCTCAATAGAAAGAAACAAAGGATGAATTTCTAGTAGGGTACTAGAAATCCAAGGATCTTTCCAAAAATTGATAGTATGCCCATTTGATCAATGTTCTAGGAACAACCCTATGTAATTATAGGGATACTTTTAGAAATATCATTCCAAATTTTTGATCTAGAGAGTAGTGGAAGCTATAAGAATTTTAAACTCCCCATTATCTAAAGATATTTAGAACGAAGAATTCTGGATAATTTTTTACAATCATTAATGAGCTCCTAGATAAATTTAGAGAGGAGGGACTAATTTAAGTAATATGAGTTACAAGAATTCAAATCCCCATTATCTTTGGGGGTGCATTTTTTCTCCTACTCAAAAAGAGATAATCTCTTCTATCCTTCCACACTAGACTAGATGAACATTCTATTGATAGTATCAAGTTTCTTAACTCACATTATAGGCATATAGATAAAAGATAGCATAAATGGAGCTACATTTTATATAAGCCATAAGTATTTAGATATTTCCAACATGGATAATAAGAGCCCCTTTTTAGAAGGCAAGTTTAACTTGGAGTCTACCTATCAAACAAGATAAAACTAAGTTCTCTACTTTACCAACATATAGGGGTATACCGAAATAGGTTGAGGGAAGAATGAAAATATGGA
The DNA here is from genome assembly GCA_027943335.1 of Chamaecyparis obtusa. NCBI lineage: Eukaryota > Viridiplantae > Streptophyta > Pinopsida > Cupressales > Cupressaceae > Chamaecyparis > Chamaecyparis obtusa. Next base: position 249,970 of record BSBK01003850.1, on the reverse strand, counting down.
AATAAAGAATGGTAGTAACTATGTTCTAAATATTGACAGGGGTGTTTAATAAATAGATGACACTCTTTTTATGATTAATTCTTTGACACTCCTATTGGTTCCCTACCTTTTTTTTTGGTTAAATTTAGTTTATTTTTCGTATGGCCAATACTATGAATTTGGTTTTTAGCCCTATGTGGCACCTGGTTGAGTTTAAGTTTAACATTTTCAAAAAATTTCCGCAACTGTGCAATACTCTACATACATGGTGGTTTATTTTTTGCTACTTTTTTTCTTCTAATCATGGTAGACTCTCATGCTTTACTCCTGCTTCTATGATGGTTAAAACTTTATGTTAATTTCATAGTTAGCCTCTTTGTTCTATGGGTCAGTACCCTTTCTTGTTGTTTGTATTTATTAAAAACAAATACACAATTCTAAAGTAAATTTCTCCACTCAATAGCCTCTGCAATTTTGTCAAAACCAAGTACTGTGTCATCCAAAAGCTGTTGGTGTCAAACTACCAAAGTATATGAAGAAGGTTTAAAACTATTGACAATCTTCAACAACTTTTTGACAAATAATGCAACCAAGAGTATCATCCATCATGATAGAGAAAAAGGGAAAAAAGGGACCTCCATATCAAAGACCCCTTGAGGTAGAAAATACTATTTTATGGGAACTATTGACAAGAAAAAATAATTAGGTGAGTGGAAACAAGCCTATCTCATAGAAATATTTTTCCATTCAAAACCATAAATTTTTAGAATGGAACAAAGAAACTATGAGAAAACCATATAATAAGTTTTATAAATATCAAGATTTATATGTCTTCCTTCTTCCTTACCTTTACACATACCTCTGCATTAGATAATAAGTATATTTAGGTATACCTCTGCATTTTAAAAATAAAATGCAAACTGTTAGTTAAACTACCTTAAAAATCAACTTTTCTAATTTATATATTTTTTCCATTTTCCCCTTATTTTTGTAGCTCCTTGTGCACTTGGTTTGCACCTTTATATATGTGTAGGATATGTAGCTAGAAATTTTGCACATGTAATGCTAAACACCCCCATGTGCATGCTATATAGATTGTGTGCAACAGTGTGCACTCCTGGGTGCATGGTGCTCAGCACACCACATTTTAGTGCATGTCGTTGCCTATGCATGCAACAATGCATATTGAGTGTGCATGACCATACATTTAGTGTGCATTTTCAAATACAAAGAACACATGACCATGCACCATCGTGCCTTGGTGTATGATGGGTGCATAATATAATGAAAATTTCCACTCTTTTTCTTCTTCTTTTTTTAACTCAAGTTTCTCCTCACCCCTTAACATTCATTTGAATTTTATTTAATTTTCCCTAATTTGTGTAAGAAACCTTCACCATCTCTTCTTGATATCATCGTCATCCCTTCTTTTTCTCTTCTTGATCTCTCATTTGTATGTTGAGAAAGTAAAAAAATTGAGCTCTTTTTACCAATATTTTCCTTATTTATCCCCTATTTGAACCCTAATTGTCTTTTTTTTTCATCTTTTTGATGTCTTTTATTTTACTTTGTTTTACCTATTGAGAGTTTAAATCAATTGTATTTTCTTCTCAATCTCAAAAAAGTGATAAAATGTAGACATCTAAAATTGATTAATAAATTTGAAATATATCATGGTTAACATTATTCTTCTCAATCTTTATTAATCATATATTTTTCAATTATTTAGTTAAACTAATTATTCGGTAATAATTAAATAATTCTTATTTTAATTAATTTTACCATTTCTCCTAAATAATTTCCTCACTTAAATAAAATAGAATCAAATAACTTATTTTTCGTAAATAACTTATTTTCCCTATGCATTTACAACTCACCCTATTCGTCAATCTTTGCAATCTACGTGAATTATATTCATGCCCTCTCTTGATATTTCTCAATGGTTGATTTGACATTTCTCAATCTTCAATTTGCCTCTTAATGGCTGGAAATTTCTCAATCATTGATTTTGCCTCTTAATCCCTAAAAATTTTTGGACCCTTGATTTTGCCTCTTAATCCCTGAAAAATTTTGGACCCTTGATTTTGCCTCTTAATCCCAATCGTTGATCAAATGTATGTGAAGTGTATAAATAATATCTTTACACCTCTTATTTTACATCTAGCACTACTATCAGTGAGGAGCAACCCACATACCAAATTATCAAAGCAAGTCTGAAGCAACAATGGAATCTCCTCATGTCTTCGTAATGGTATTATTGTTTATCATTTGATTTTGTACATAGATAAAACTATTATTGTTTATCATTTAGGTTTTTGCATAGATTTTAGATTTATTTTCTGTTTGTGTAGATTGTGAGTTTAGACTCTGTACAAGATCTTAGATTTATTTCTTGTATGTGTGAATTGTGAATTCAAACTTTAGACTGCATTATTTTTATTATTATGATTAGAATTTAACATCATTTATAATATTCACAAATGTTACAAATACATTTTGCATCTTTAATGATTAGTGCATATATATTTTACTAACCTAAATTTTATTTGATTAGTGAAAATTATATTCCATAAAATATTTTTAGCATTATGTAGAGTCATCCCATACAATTTTCAATTGTACATATAAGAGATTTTAGTCACACAAAAAGTGTGACTGGTATTTTTGGGTGGGTTTTGAATCTATGTAAGAAATATGAAATTTGCAGGGCCTGGTGGACGTGGCGGTTGGGGGAGATTCGGAAACCCTGGAGATCAAGCTAGTGGTGACTCCCATTACAATGAGCATAGATTCCAATTCGCTGCTGAAAGGCTTGTACATTATCTATTCTGATGATGATTCAAGTGATTTTGATGATGATTCTGATTCTGATGGCGGATTGGAGAGACCTGCTGCGAGAGAGCTTGAAAAAGAAAGCAATGACGAGGAGAGGTGTCGGGATGATGAAGTAGAAAATGATGGGTTCATTCTACCGACAAATATGATTCTGTTGATTCAGAGCTGAATGAGAAGTAATGCAGCCGATTGACAATGAAAAATAGAGAATAAATCTGAAGGTGATTCTGATGGCAAATCGGAGAAATCTTGCCGTGACGACATATCTGATGCGAGAGAAGATGTGTCATCACGGGTAGATTTTTCCGATTATTTTTCATTGTCAATCGGCTGCATTCCTTGCCATTCAGCTCTGAATCAGTGGAATCATATTTGTCGGTGAACGCCATCATTCTGTACTTCATCTTCCACGCCTCTCTTGGTCATTCCTTTCTTACACATTTGGTATCTGGTAATATACTCAGAATTTTGCATTTTGAACATGCCAGGGAATTGACCGGTGTAATTGTAACATCAACTTCAAAATTTAACTCCGATAAACTTCAACCATGTTGAAATATTGTAGAAATATGTAGTAATTCCTCTCACAAAATATTGAACTTTCAATTATTTCTAGATTGTTCAATTATGTGGGCTGTAAGGAAGTTTCTAGAAAAAGATAATTTAAAACTAAAATTAGCTATGACTAGTAATTTATAGAGGAAATCTGATCATTGTGGATCTTGAGTCTGAGTGGAAGTGGAATGCAATAGCATTCTAAGATGTAATCAAATTTATTAAGTTGATTAATGAAAATTAGTGCTGTAGCACTTGAATGTATAGATTTGTATTTCTTTCTAAATTTTGAATATTTGTGTTTACTTCTACTCCATCCACCTTCTTTTACAAGCCAAACTTAAACTATTAAGAAATAATATAAAATTACTTCTTTGTTAGTTCTTCCTTTCAAATAGAGAATTTGAAAAATTTATATACAGTCTATAATTTGAATATTTATATATATTCAAATAATCAAAACAAAATTATTTCAGTTCTATAATTTCAATATCTATAAATATTTTAATAATCAAAACAAAATTATTTATCTGATCGTTCAGTTGTAAAAATAAATTTTATTTTATTTTTATTTAAAAAATCAATAAAATAATAAGACCTATATTTATTAGGGCACAGTTGACAACTCTGTGAAAGGGTATACGGGAAAAGAAAATCTACCAGAAGTACAAAAATATCTGCTGTTGTTCGAAACAGCAACTACAAAATCCCAATTATATGCAAGCACTTGTTCTGTCGAAATCTCCAAAAAACTTTAACCATTGAATGCGTAGATTCTAGATATTTCTGTTGTCTCTTTCACCTCTTCTGCATTCTTCTGAATGTATTTTTTATCTTCTATCATTCTCCTATTGGAGAGAGAATAGTACATTCTATCAAGTCATTCATGACAGACATAGTTATTTCCGGTTTCCTAGCACTGAACGGAAGTGCATAGAACTTTAAATAAAGTGGCTAAAAAGAGAAAATAAGAATAATTTCATGGAAATCATACCATCTGGAAAAGACGCCTCTTCCTTTAAACCTCTTATTCCTTTTCTTAATTCTCTCTTGACTTTTTATAGAAAGTAAACATTTTGCAGTTTTTATCTTTCTATTTTACAAGATTTTTTTTTTAATGTCTATTCTTGTTCTTCAAGGAATATTGCAGTGATGCAATTTTCTTAATTTGTTTGAATGATCCTCTTGATCCAACTCAATTCTAAATTTATCGTTAAAGCCTTTGTGATAAAACCCCATCTGCAAAATTATCACATAGCCCGCTGCAATAAGAATGATGTCAACGTATCTCAAAAATAAATCTAAATCTACTTCTCAACTCCTAAAATATATTTCATCACTTCATTAACTCCTAATTTTTGACATAAATGTTTCAGAATCATCAACGAACCAACAATCATATAATTATAAAATTGTCAGCATAACCTAATGGGTTAGATGAGAGTCTGAAGCAGAGAATTTTCTTCAGCATGCGAAGAATTAGGATAATGCAATTAGTTCGTTCGTTCGTTCATTTCAACTGATAGCCAAAATATCATCAGAGCGTTGGGCTTCCTTCACCTTTTCATCCTATTCCTTTTCATCTTCTTTTAGTATGGATTTCTCTTCTGATTTCGTTCTTCACATGACTTATGAATAGCCAACACAATCTTTATTTTGTCAGCGCCAGATCTTACACTTGCCTCTCAAATTCTGATTCCCTCTCAAATTGATGAAAACCTTTGATATGAAAGTCGATGGAAATTTACAAATGTTCTGAAGTTACATCAGATTGTTCATGAATAAAATACAAATGAGTTTAGGTTTGAATATTATGCATTCACTTTCCCTGTGTAACACGGATCGCATGGTTTGCTACCTGCACTCGGAACTTAGATAACGTCTGATCATTTGCACGTTCAAATTAAAATGGTTACAATAGTAGACGGAGAAGAAGTATTTGTCTAAAAGTTTTAGTCTTGTTGATTGATAAACAATGCTTTGAGTTGGTCCATTCTTATGGACAGTAACTCTAGTATTGATATGTCCAGATATTTTGTATCACTATGCAAAAAGTTGTGCTACTGAGAACTATTCCTCCTACAAAAAATGAAATTTTAGTGTTAAAAAGTAATTGTGTTTTTAAAATATTAAGATTTATTTTATAAAGGCATCTTAGTGATTATTTATTATTGTTAAATAATTAATTGTATTTTTATAAGATACTGGTTGAGGAAGTTACATTTGAAAGCTTTTATAAAATTCTTATTATTATACTTTTGGACAAAAATTCAATAAGATTATTATTATTTAATGTTTAGTCATGTGAAAATGTAAATAGTATTTATTTTTCTAATATCTATGTTCACAAATGATTCTCTTATTATATTCTAAGTATTTTTTAAAAGTATTTTAATTAAAAGTTTTAAATTAGATTGATTAAGTATATATTTAAAGAATTGTTTTAAAAATTTTGCTAAGAGGCTTATATATAAGTTAGATTGTAAATTCTAATTTTAGTATGAGTATATTTTTTTGAGTAGTTGACAATAATTTAAGAGATTTAATGGGGGCTCTAATATTTGGAGGTTTGTTTACATTTAAATGGTTCCAATAGTAACATAAAAGAAGTATTTGTTATAAAGATTTTAGCCTTGTTGATCAATTTACAATGTAAAGACCCTTCAGTTGGTCCATTTCTATGGACAATGAGGCTATTATTTATATGTCTAAGACATTTGACATCACTCTAGAAAAGGTTGTGCCACTAGAGCTATTTCTGGACAAAAAATGGCATGAATGTTTATAAGAAAAGAGTAAATGCATAATATTTTTTGGAAGATGCAATTAAGGAAATAAATATCACTCTTGCATTTCTTATTACATTGTAACTAGTTTTATTATATTGTCTTTTCTTGTAATTGATCTTTTTACTTTTTAGTTAATTAATTAAATATAATGTTTTGAAAATTTTTTTATTTATTTTTATAAAGTGAGGTGTACTGGTATTTCTTATTGATACATATTTAAAAAATAATTCATGTATGGACACATGTGATTAGAAGAACTAGAAATAAATACACATTTCTTCTTGACTTTTGGAGATATAAAAAACACACAATACTTCACCAATCATACATAGAATCTTTTCAACTAATTTTTATTTCCTTTTGGCGTTATCATTATCTTCTTTTCATTTATCCCTTAAATTTTTTTTGGGGGGGCTAGGTTTTCCACTATTTTTGGTGGACATGTTGTAACCAATTCTAACCCTCAAGTAGCAAAAAGATTTCATTAAAATGGCTTAGGGTTGTGTATTTTATGATGTTTGTTTTTTAGTAGCTTCTTGTGAAGGTATTGAGCTAGAAGGGATTGCGGTTGTAATCAGGTTGTAATCAGTGGATAATAAGATTATTGGACTCACTATTGGTGGACATAGCCTAGGGATTGGGTGAACCACATTAAATCTTTGTGACTTGTGTTCTCTTTTGTATGGCTTATTATTTTATGATATTGGTTATATTTTCTTGTAACTATTATTTCTATCTTCTTAATCCTAACAAGTGGTATCAGAGCGAGGTTGTTTTTTAGTTATCCTCTACAGGAAGATCTCATAGTTTAGTGGGATTCTCACAGTTGATTGGGAGCAATAGAAGATGAGGGTAAGATGAAGGTTGTGAAGTTTCATTGGAAGAACCTTTGAGTTATGGAAATGCAAATGGAGGACTATCTATATCAGAAGGATCTATGATGACCATTGAAAAGAAAATCTAAGAAACTGTCAACAATAACTATTGAGGACTGGGATATTCTTGACAGAAAGGCACTTGGAAGTATTCAATTATGCCTAGCACAATTAGTGGATATTAATAGTAGGAAAGAGAAGACATCTAAAGAGTTGATGGAAACCCTAGAAAAGTTGTATGAGAAGTCCTATGCTTTAAACAAGGTATTTCTCATGAAGTGTTTGTTTAATATGAAGATGGCAGAAGGTGGATCTTTTACTAATCATTTGAATGAGTTTAATACGGTTACCATTCAATTATCTTCTGTAAATTTTATTTTTGATAAAGAAATTAGGGCTCTCTTTATTTTGTGTTCTTTTCTTGAAAGCAGGAATGGCTTGGTAATGGTTGTTAGTAACTTTGTTTCTGATTTTAATACCCTAAAATTTGATGATGTTATTAGTGTGATTCTGAGTGAGGAAACTCATAGGAAAAGAGCAGTTGGATCTGCATATGGAAGTGTCTTGAATGCACAAAATAGAGGCAATCAAGAGGAAAATCAAAGGGAAAGAGGTCTGATCGAAAGGAGAAAATGATTGTTGGTCTCAAAATAATAAAGGAGACATACAACAAGGTAACAAGGAGGAAAATGTGGTAAGTAATAAATCTGAAGAGGATGCTTTTCTTCTTTCCCTAGAAAGTGCTGATGATTTATGGGTTTTAGATTCTGAGGCATCATTTTATGCTACACCCCATAGAGATTATTTTCTTGATTATGTTCAAGGGGATTTTGGGCTAGTTTATTTGGGAGATAATGAACCTTGTCAGATTATTGGAAAGGGGAAATTTAAGATTAAGTTGCAGAATGGGAATCATCGGCTACTACAAGAGGTAAGACATATTCCAAGGCTGAGTAGGAATTTAATTTCAACAGGGAAACTAGGTGATGAGGGTTGCATAATTACTTATAATGATAGAAATTAGAAGGTTTCAAAAGGTTCCTTAGTAGTAGAAAAATGTGTGAAAGTAGGCACCTTATATCTTTGTACAGGTCATACTATTCCTTCTACTTTAATTGTTTCAGAGAAAAATAAATGTTCAAGAATAGTTGATGTAGTTGAACAGGAAGAACATCAAACAATTGCTATAGATTGTGACAAAACACTGTGGCACAATAAACTTAGGCACAAGTGTGAAAAACGTATGAAATTACTTCATTCAAAGAAAGTTTTACCAGGTCTAAAATGTGTCAATATGGATTTTTGTGAAAGTTGTGTATTGAAAACATAAGAGAGTTAGTTTTGTGAAGAGTGGGAAGGAAAATAAAAATGATAAATTAGAGTTTGTGCATACAGATATATGGGGACCAGCTCTAGTATCTTCCGTTGGTGGATCTCTGTATTATGTTACAGTTATAGATGACACAACAAAAAAAGTATGGATTTATTTCCTTAGACAAAAATCTGATGTATTTTAAACTTTTAAGAAATGGAAATGCTTTCTTCAGAATAAGACTGGTAAAAGGCTAAAATGTCTCAGATATGATACTGGTGGTGAGTATTGTAGCACAAAATTTGAAGATTATTGTTCCTCTAATGGTATTTATAGATAAAAAATTGTACCAAGGACTCAACAAGAAAATGGAGTGGTTGAATGCATGAACATCAAAATAATGGAGTGTGCATGGAGTATGATGTTGCATGTTGGGATTCCATTAAACATGTGGCTAGATGCTATAAACACTATTTTTTATTTAATAACAAATTGATCAGATAGTTGTATTGCACCTATATAGAGCTTCTTTGGCATGTTTGATATTATGTACTAGTTCATCTTTTGAATTGTAGTCCATATTTATTTTTTAAGGTAGTAAGCCTTCCCTTGTTTTAATTTGAGAAGTTAGCTCTACGAAGTATACCTAAATACATGTACATTCCCTGTTTTACTAAATCCTTTAACAAGGTAATACTTTTAACTTGAAGTAATTATTTGTGGGTTCCATTCCCACCTTAGTTGTTCCCCTAATGGGATATCCATGATAATAACTATGGTGTTATGAAGTTTTGGATGTTTACTTTATATTTTAGTTATTTTCTTTTCAATTATGTTGGTTTATGATTAAGAAATTAGTTGAATAAAGTATAAAGTTGTAGAACATTGAATCAGCTCCCCTCCTTGGCTCTCAATTTTTTTTGACACTATCATTATGTGCTTTGAATGATAAGGAGAATAAATCTTTAAGAATTTTTGTACAAAGGATAAAATATTCTTTAACTATAGGATGAAATTTTTATAGAGAATGCATTACCAATACTAGATCTATTGATGATTTGGAGAAATTGATAAAGGAGAATGAAAAAAATTAACTTTAAATTATTTACATCTTTTGATCACTTGAAAAAATCAGTTTCTAGTCATGAAGGAAAAGTGATTTTTGTGATGGATAAAATAACGAGTTTGATCACAAAGAATGAAACGGTGGCAGGGATGATCAGTGAGCTAATAATCTTGATAACTTTTAAGATTGCCATTTTTTAAAGTGGATGTAGAGAAGCAGAGAGAACATATAACTCACCTTATGTAGATCTAGCCTACATTCAGCTAAGAAACTTGTGTGGGATATAGGTGGTCAGATTTAGATGATTGACCAAATGAAGAAGAGTTGGGATGGATATTTTAGTTCATTGAGGATCATATTTTCTAAATAGAATACTTGTATATAGGCACAATATATATAAAATTTGGTAAAGGGTTTTGGTCGCAGACCCCTACATTTATCATTGATGTCAAAGGGAAAGAGATATACAATATTTAAAATATTTATTCAAGTTAGGGGAGAAATGGAGAGCATGTGTTTTTTTTAGAGTAGTTAGTATTTTTGGCATTTTTGACACTTAGTCATTTTTCACTATGTTAGGCCAATTTTCTGTCATAGCAAAAATCTTGTGAAATAGGCCCGTTCCCTGCAAAGTGTTCTTCATTGCCTCTTGCCCTTGTGTTCTTCTTGTTGTCACCTTGCTCTGGTCCAGGTTTCACGTGCTAATTCACAAGATCCAGAAAGTTATTCAAAGTTTAGGGTCTGCGGGGAAACAAAATTTTGAAATCTGCCTAAGTGTCGAAAACCCACTGTGTTTTCAAAAATCCATGTTGTTTTCAACCTTTTTGGCTTGCATAAAGTCCTCAATGTTTTCGCATCCTTGTTTACCTTTGTGTCAATTTTGAAAACCTTGTGTGTTTTCGATCCTTTGCTGTTGTGAAAAATTTATGTGTTTTCAACCTCCTAGTTCCCTATTTGCTGGCATTCCCTTAATTACACAAGAACGATGATAGGTGGGCCTGGTCCTTCAAATGCTCTTCCTGATTGGCCGTCGCATGGCCGCATGTCAGACTTTTCTGACATGCAATCATGCGACCGCCTGCCACCTGTCCGCGTGGTCCCAACTCTTCATGGTTTTTGACTACCTAGCGGTTAGCTTTCCTTCTGGCGACCTAGCAACTAGCGGTTATCTTTGGTCTCCTGATTCTGGTGGTCTAGCGGCTGGCATCTCGTGACCTGGTGTATGTGACTGAATGTGACCTCTGAATCAGACACAACACAACATGGTCATTATTCACTTGATAGAATCTAGGAGAGAGTATGGAGAACTCAATCTAAATTCCATGGTGAGGCGACATGTTGCCTCCTATGTGAATGGGGTGTTTGAATACTCTCAAAATGAGAGCCAACAGCCGGGAGACCAATTCAACAATGGAGGATTTCCAAGAAGCAATAAAGATGAGCAAGATTAAATTAATCTAAGATGAAGTGCAATTTAATCTAAGAATGAGGATGCAATTAATCTAAGAGCTTGAAAATAAAGATGAGATGCAATTTAATCTAAGAACTTGAAAGAAATATGATATTAAACTAAGAACAAATAAGCAAATTTAGTCTAAAATGTGATGCAAAGATTATACTAATAATGAGATATTAATCTAATAAATGCAATAAAAAGCTTTGAAAACAATGAATCAAATGAGACTAAAAAATGCCTATAGTGTAGATGCTCTCCAAAATTGCTCTCCCTTGAATGAGAAAAAGAGGTTCATTAAATAGAAAAGCCCGGAGAGGAATGAAGAGTTTCTTGATTTGAAACGATGGACTCTTCATTCCTAATTGAGACAAAGGACAATGAATTATTTAATTAAAAGAATGGAATTTGCCACATGTGGGAGGTGACCTTTCGAGTAATTTGAATTGTTAAATTCAAATAAAGAGGTGTCCATTCAATTAACTAAATATTTATTAATTCCTTTTTAAGGGTAATTAGCCAAAAGGGGTAGATTTGATTTAATTCAAAGTGCTTAGGACTTTAGAATTAAATTAATGTATCATAGAGATAATTTAGCTAATAAAGTCAAAGAGACTTAGGAATTAATTTTAGTGTTTGATTATTGCAATTTATGGTCTTTGCAATTGACATCAAGTCAAATTAGGTCAGGTAGGAGAGAGAAAATTGCCTAGGGAACTAGGACTTTGGTGATGTAAAATCAAGATAATGCACCAAAATTGATGAAATTAAATAGGTGCCAATTTTGGGGTATTACATTTGCCCCTCTTTGAATTGATGTGCGAACAGCGCGTTGATTCAAAGAATAGTCTGAAGTGACAGATGATGAGAATTTTTTAAGTCTAAGTTAGATTGCGAAGACAACAGTTCTTGAGAGAGACGAGAATCAGGATTAGATTGCCCCAATGCCCCAGAGTGAGATTTAGATGTAGATTAGGACTGTCTCCAGAATCAGGGTTAGATTGCCCCAATACGAAGCTCAGCCCTCTGAGACCGAGGTTAGATTGCCCAGATAACGGTCTAAGAGAGATTTCGAGAGCCATCTCCAGAATGAAGCTTGACTCCCAGGAATTAGGGTTAGATTGCCCCAATACCTAAAAGATAGATGATGAGATAAGAAGATGTGAGACATCGAGATGCCCCAAGCAATGAAAACTGATGATTCAAATCAAATTGATTCAAGAATAGATTCGATAAGATTCAAATGATGTAATCATCCTGCCCCCTCGGGAGTGAAATCAAAAGATGACATGTCAGAAGGATGATAAACAACAAGAGATTGTAGAGAAAAAGCAATTAGACTAGATTCGTGAAGCTGCAGAAGCAAATTGGAGCAAAGCAGAGGTCTTGTTGACCAAGTTTGACCATAGTTGACCATGGTTGACTAAATTTGACTTGAATTGACTTTGATGAAAAGAGAAAAGATCTCAAGAACATGATGTAAAGATGAGGATCTGGCAAGAAAATGACACCAAAAGGCTGACTACACAAGCATCCGATCTAGGAGGAGTCTAATATTTAAAACATGATTTTGAGCTATCTAGAGATGTCTGATTTTGATTTCGATCCCGAAATAGGATGTAGCCAAGATGAGACTGGGACAAAAGATGAGAACCTTTGATGAGCAGATCCAAAAGAAAGTAATCAAGAGAGCAACAAGAAAGCACTCCAAATGCAAGCCTAGAATGAAAGATGCAAGTCTAAATGCAGGCCTAGGATGAACAAATGCAATCCTCCGGACTCGGCTGTTGGACTCATCGTATTTATCATCATTGAGTTCATTTAAGCATAGGACAATCGCAAGATGCCATACAATTCTCCCCAACATGAGAATATGAATATGACATAAGTCTTAAATTTTGTCGGAATGAGGTGTAAGCATTAAGGCACAAGAAGCTAGAATGACCTGAACACCTATTCCTTTTAATCTAGCAAGTTAACATAAGCATTAGAGCATAAATGCTAGAATGACCTAAATGTCTCTTGCGAATAGACACACCAAGCACGCAGGAGTTCCTTCTTTTGCCAAAGATTGCTCGCAGTGACCCTTACGTTCACTTAACAGGACGAGCGTTTACAATTTCACTAGTAGCAGAAAGAAGTCACTCAAAAGACAAGGAGAAGAACCAACCTCACCAAAGCATCCATATAAAAGGAGTCGAGGTACGCATGGCCATCCAATACGAGATAGAGGCTCTTACAGATGAACACCCCTCTTAAATGAATTCTTTGGATCATTGGAACTAAACCAACAAACAGAAAGAAAAAAAAGCAAAGCAAACAAACAAGCACTCAAAGAAAATAAAGCTCAACATGTCTCAAAGGAACACACATTTAGTTTAAGTTTTAGTTCAAGTTGTGTTCAAGCGGATTGAAGTCGATTCAAAAAGATAACGTTTGAAGTCTCAATGAGATAATGACAGTAGGCAGACATAATGAAAATCACCGGTGATTGATATAAGGGAGAAATCCAGAAGAAGAGAGATTGAATGAAAGTTAGGTATCCGTAGGCAGGCACAGTGGGAACCACTGGCGACTGATGCTCAAAAGAGTTTTCGAAAGTGATAGGACAATGCCCCCTAGACCAGGCAGGTGCCCCCAAGTGTGAACCAGTTCCAATCCATGAAGAGTCGAGGAAAACTCAAAGACAAGCACATGAGCTAGCAAACCAAAGCAGGAAACAAACTAAAGCAGGAAAGCGGGAAACAAACTAAAGCTGGAAAGGAAGGAAACTAAAGCAGGAAAATAAGAGCCAAGTGACGCTGAGATGAGATGTTACTTCAGGAAAACAAGAGACACCTGTTTACCAGGTTTTCACCATCTTGGCAGAGATTCTATTTTTGCTACCATGATGCCTATTTACTAGGTTTTCATCAATGGCATATTTTTTTCTATTTCAATTTTTTTGTACTTTTCTCTTTTTTTGATTTTTTTGTATTTTTTTGAATATTTCATTTTTTTTGTATTTTTATATTTTTGTATATTTTTGTATTTTTCACATTTTGTATTTTTTTTTTTTTTTTTCAAATTTTCTATTTTTTTTGTGTATTTTTGAAATTTTCTATTTTTTTGAGTATTATCAAGGCGCCTGTTTACCAGGTTTTCACCAGGATAATAGATACATCAAAGCGCCTGTTTGCCAGGTTTTCACTAAGATGATCATTTTTTTAGGACATTTTACAATTTTTAGGGTTTTTTGCTATATATCAATTTTTAGGATTTTTTCAGGATCAATAAATATGTACATGAGCACATAGAGAATGTCAGTTGTAGAACTTCTTCAGATGAAGAGCGTTGATGGGCTCTTTGAGTTTCTCTCCTTCAGTGGTGATCTCTGGAAACATAGTCATTTGTAGTAGTAGCCAGCTGAGAAGTCGCAGAATCAGAACCAGATGTTGTAGTAGTAACAGGAGAGCCAACCAGTAGTGTCCAACAATCAAGAGATCCATAGTCAAGGAAAGATCACTTAAGTGAGACCCACAAATATCCTCATGGACACACCTTAACTCTTTGTCAGATTTCCCATGCTCTAAATACTTAGGAAGAGTATGTTCTAGATTTTCCTTAGTCATGTCATTAGCAATGAGGAGATGCTGATATGCACTTTCGGACAAGGCAAGATGGAGTGAAGAGTGTAAAGTATGAGAGGCAAGGGTGATGGAATGGAGGAAAGCATGAGAATTTTGGAAGCTCGAATGACAACTTTGATTTTTTCTTTCTTTGGAATCCACATAGCTTTTGAATTTTTTCTTCTTTACTTTGAGGTGCTTTTGATGACAATGCCTGTAGAATGGATTTCGAGATCCATTTTTTATTTTATTTTCTGGCTTTTGATTGTCTTCTTCTTTTTGAGGACCTTTGCAGTCTTTTGAACACCTATGTTGCTTTCCTTTCTTCATAGTCACATGTCGATTAGATGGGACATGGTGACCTTGAGATATAAGTGGATTCTTATTATTTTTATTTTTATGTTGCACATCCAAGTTACTTCCAAAAGACTCAGGAATTATGGATGAAAAAGGCTTATATGACTGGTTTAGGTGGAGAGATGGAGATGGAAGTGGACGGGCCACTTTTTTGGGAGATGAAGAGGGAAGAGAAATTGATGGGATGGGCTCAAGTGCAAATATATCAGTATCATCCTCATCATTCATGAATGCATCAGGTAGATCAAGAAAGTAATCTTCCATAGAGTGTTGTTGATTGTGAGTCATCTTAGAAGAGTCAGATAAGTTTGGAGGAATATTATCTGAGCCTAACCAAGATGGTCTATTCCAAGAGTTAGGTCCCCTTTCAGGTGGTAAGAGTGCACGAATAGGAACCATTTCAATTCTGGATCTACCAATATTCCATGAAGCTGTAATAGAATGGGGTCTTAGATACCCATGATTTGCTGGAGCAGTAGGAGTATAGCTTGGAGTAGATGGCCTAGGAGCCATAGGAATGATCTCCATAGGAGGGTGGAAAGGATCACCATCAATAGCTTGATCTGGAGGATCATAACTTTCTCCTCTTTTTGAGTTGTTAAGACTAGCATATAGGTGCATAGCATCAACTAGTATTTCCATAGTAGCATCTGATATGGAGTCCCATTCAGCTAGAGACATAGTCGGAGGTAGACTTTCTTCATTGTTGTCATCTAACATAGGAAGTGTTTCTTTAACAGTAGGATCTTGTTTAGTAGTAGAAGTAGCAGAGTAATCTGGAATAGGCACACCTTGAGGCATACCCAAGAGGAGGGAAGCATCCAATAATTGTTCCCAATCAGTATGTGTGCCATTGTAGTCATCAACAGTAGGATTTTGTTCAACAGTAGAAGCAATAGAGTAATCTGGAATAGGCATACCTTGGGGCATACCCAAGAGAAGAGAAGCATCCAATAGTTGCTCCTAGTCAGTATGTGTATCATTGGAGTCAGCAATAGTAGGAGTTTTCTCAGTAGCAAAAGTGGTGGAATAATCTAGAATAGGCATACCTTGAGGCATACCCAAGATAAGGGAAGCATCCAATAGTTTCTCCCAGTCGGTATGTGTATCAGTGGAATTGGCAGTAGTAGGATTTTGTTCAACAGTAGAAGTGGTAGAACAATCTAGAATAGGCATACCTTGAGGCATACCAAAGATAAGGGAAGTGTCCAACAGTTGCTCCCAATCAGTATGTGTGCCATTAGAGGCAGTGACATATTCAGTAGTAGCTGCAGTAGTAGAAATATGTTCAGTAGAGTGTATAAAATCCTCCTGGTGTAGACCAAAATCATGTTCTTGTAGCACTTGAGAATGTAGATAAGACTCTTTTTGGTAGTCTGAATTATAATTTTGATCATTCAAAGGTCTTTCATATGTCATAGGCTGAATCTATGTTTCTTCATGTGAGTGCAAGTTGCAGCTAGGTTGGTCAAGCTCATAGCTCTGATAGCTAATACCAAATCCATCTTCAGAAGGTTCCTCACAAGAACCTGGAGATGGAGGGAGAGCTGTCAGTGACAAGATGGACTCAATCTGATATTCCCCCATGCCAATATCTTTGATCTTCAGGGTTTTTTCTATTTCTTTTAGCTTAGCATCATAGAACTCAGTGGACTCTCTATTGGTAGGAGCAAACTATTTGTCACTTGGGTAAGCATCTTAGTAGAGCAAGTATTTAGGCTAGCACTATTGTCAATGAGGATGTGAGGGATACTCTTGGGGCCTATCATAACTTTAGTGTGTAGGAGAGCATTATGCAAGTGGCTTAAGGAATGATCATCTTCTTGGAAAAGCACAAATAGTGAGGCGAAGTTAAATGACCCACCATAGATTAGAACTGATTGAGATCGAGATCTTTGGGGACATTTTCCTTAGTGAGGGCTTTATCCATAGATAGTTTTGGTTTGGATGTCAAAGGTTCAGGACCTTTGAGCATGATCTTTGCACGAGATTGAGTGATAGTGTTCACACAAGCTAGAGATTGTGTGGATTTATAAGAGGGAGACGCAGGGCCTCGCAAGACAAAGGGAGTTTTGGGTTTAGGAGTATCCTTGCTCCCTTGAGCAATGATCATGTCACAGTGAGAGATCCAAGATTTGTTTCTAGCAAATCTGGAAGGTGGTTGAGCTTCTGTCATAGCCTTCTCAGTGGCTTTGATCATTTGTATGTTAGAGCTGAGATTGAAAACCAACTTTGAAGGTTTTGGCATGTTAGAGCTGAGATTGAAAACCAACTTTGAAGGTTTTGGATCTCCCATCTTGTTGGTAGTATTATGAGAGATCGTGAAAGAGTTGATAGGTTCAAAAGGATCAATAGGTTTAATTTTAGAAAGTGACCCTTTAGAGTCTTCCTGGTCTTCAAACAATGGGTTATAATATTCTTGAAATAGTAAGTCAGACTGTATCTGAAACAATGGATTGTAATACTCTTGGAATGATGAAGAATGTGAGGATTCCTTACGAAGTTCAGATTTTGCAACAAATTGGGAATGACCTATGTCTTGATTATGAGGTTTACTTCGATCTTGATCAGTATTTTGAAAGGGATAAGTCTTGCCACTTCAAGTTGTGATAGTCATAAATGAAGATGTGATGAGAAAAGATTCAGGATAAAGCTAGACTCTGTCTCTAAGATAATGAAAAGGAGATAAATGGTTAGAACAACCAAGATGCAAGATGAACCTAGTACGAATTGTCAAAAAGAGATGTCTAGAACAGCTGAGATAAGACAATCACAATGTAAGGTACAAGAGCACAACAAGATAAGGTAGACTAATGAGAGACAATACGAGTCAAAGAAAAGATCGATCGATTCCTAACTCAAGACAACCAATTTCTGACGGTGAACGACAAGAAAATAGAAAAACAAATCATGGACAAAAAGGTAGATCAGATTTATGTCATTGATCAAGCACATAAGACAGCAATCAAGGAGTTCAAGCAAATGATCTTCAAGCAATGGGCAAGGGACAAAGCAACCTTGGGCATGAACATGAATAGTGACTTAGTATTTCTACTCCCTAAGGACTCTACTTGTGTATGTTCTTGAGAATGTTTTAGCAGGAACTTAAAACACAACAACATCCTAGCAAGTTGTCTACAAGGATATACATAGCTCTTCTAAAGGGAGTCCTCGATATATGCAAGGTACGTGAGGCACAAATCCGTAGATGAGAAGAATTTGAAATCACATAGCCGAGGGGAGACGGTAACCCAAATCTCCTCCTTCACTTCTCAAAAGTATAAAGTTCTTTGAGGCTTAGCCAAATGTGAAATCTAACTCATTCCCAAGAGAGGTGTCTTTGGATTCACCTCCTGATATTTATACTCCGCCGAAACACGGGAGTTAAGGTCATCCCTTGAGGTGATGAAATCCCCAAGAAGGCCTTCTAGAAATGAAAAAGTAAGTAATTCACTATCAAAAGTATTGGGAAGCACTAAAGGTGGTGCATTTAACCCTTCAAGTAAATGTGAGGTGAGTCCACAAAGTGGTGCATTTAACTCCTCACAAAAACTCAAAGTGAGTCCACACCCTAGAAAACAAGTGAGTTCCAAAAAGCACAAAAGGGTTGCCAAGTGGAATAATTAACGCTTCTTTCCTATAGACCCCTCCCCTTTAATGTGGCGCTGAGATTGCAACCACAGGGTGGAAATGAGGGGCTGGTGGATTAGCGAGTCCAATAACCCAAGATAGTAATCTAGATCAATCACAAGTAATCTAAGACTACTAATCAATACTACTCATAAGTGCAAGAGGGTATGAATCATGGAATATTTAACTTTCCAAGTAAACATGAAGTGAGTCCACAAAGTGGTGCATTTAACTCTTCATGTAAACAAGGAATGAATCCATGCCCTAAATTACTCAATGAGATTTTTGATATTAGAACCAAGAATTACTTAAGGTGTAAACACAAGCATTCACTTACACAAACTTGTATGAAAGCAAATCTATGTTCATTCATTTCCCATTAAGAGCATCAAAAATATGTTTTATGAAAGCATGTAAACACTCAAGCCAAGCACATGAGAGGTTCAATTTTAATCCCAAAGTCCAAATGTTATAGAGATTTTAAGAACTCACCTTAGGTCCAAAGATCTGCAATCCAACATTTAGCACACATCCGAAAGTATAAAATCAAGACAAATCAATGGCAAACCGTAAGATATGTAACATTGTTGTCTTCAAGATAGTCTTTAAAGATTGATTTATTTGACCCATAAAATCACAATATTAAAATTTTTGGAAAGAATGAAGTTTTTAGCTAACATCAAGAACTACCATTTATTAAAGTTATAAGGTCTTATGATTCAATTTGGTTCCTCAACCATTAACCTTTTCAGACTGTAATTTTTCTGTCATAAATCAGATTTAAAACACCAAACCCTGCCTAGGGAATCACATATCTTTCTCAAAAAAAATCCAAATGAAACCAAACCAATTTAAAAGTAATTATTAATGAATCTAATTTCCAAATATGTAAGCAATTTATTTTTCCCATTCATAAATCATTTTCTAAGAGCAAATCATTGCCTGCAACTCTAATGCAGATTGTTAAAAATCAGTTTTCACTCAAATGCCCATAACTTTCACAAATCTACATAAAAATGACTCAAACAAAAAGGAAATGAAACATAATTCATGTATCTTTCCAATTAATATTATTATAGATCCTTATTCTTCATAATTTGTCCGTACCAGACATTTCAATCTGACTATATTCAGAAAATCTCAAATCTGCAAATACCCACTTTCACCAAAATGATCATAACTTATTCATTTCTTTATAAAAATGAACCAAACCAAAAGCATGAGAAAGAAGATTCATAATTATATCCATAAATTATTATATTACAAGATTTTCAGACTGTAAATGGCTGTAAAAAGCCTGAAACCAACACTAAAATTGAAAAACCAATCAAGAATGAGGCCAGAAATTAATCTTTTCTGCCCCATGGTGGGTGCCAAAATGTATGTGACTGAATGTGACCTCTAAATCAGACACAAAACAACATGGTCATTATTCACTTGATAGAATTTGGGAGAGAGTATGGAGAACTCAATCTAAATTCCATGGTAAGGCGACCTGTTGCCTCCTATGTGAATGGGGTGTTTGAATACTCTCAGAACGAGAGCCAACAGCCGGGAGACCAATTCAACAATGGAGGATTTCCAAGAAGAAATAAAGATGAGAAAGATGAAATTAATCTAAGATGAAGTGCAATTTAATCTAAGAATGAGGATGCAATTAATCTAAGAGCTTGAAAATAAAGATGAGATGCAATTTAATCTAAGAACTTGAAAGAAATATGATATTAAACTAAGAACAAATAAGAAAATTTAGTTTAAAATGTGATGCAAAGATTATAATAATAATGAGATATTAATCTAATAAATGCAATAAAAAGCTTTGAAAACAATGAATCAAATGAGACTAAAAAATGCCTATAGTGTATTTGCTCTCCAAAATTGCTCTCCCTTGAATGAGAAAAAGAGGTTCATTAAATAGAAAAGCCCGGAGAGGAATGAAGAGTTTCTTGATTCGAAACGGTGGACTCTTCATTCCTAATTGAGACAAAAAGACAATGAATTATTTAATTAAAAGAATGGAATTTGCCACATGTGGGAGGTGACCTTTCGAGTAATTTGAATTGTTAAATTCAAATAAAGAGGTGTCCATTCAATTAACTAAATATTTATTAATTCCTTTTTAAGGGTAATTATCCAAAAGGGGTAGATTTGATTTAATTCAAAGTGCTTAGGACTTTAGAATTAAATTAATGTATCATAGAGATAATTTAGCTAATAAAGTCAAAGAGACTTAGGAATTAATTTTAGTGTTTGATTATTGCAATTTATGGTCTTTGCAATTGACATCAAGTCAAATTAGGTCAGGTAGGAGAGAAAATTGCCTAGGGAACTAGGACTTTGGTGATGTAAAATCGAGATAATGCACCAAAATTGATGAAATTAAATAGGTGCCAATTTTGGGGTATTACACCTGTTGATTGTGTTGTCACATGATCTTTTCTCTTCTGGTAGTTAGCGGCTAGCATCCAGTGACTCAACGGGTGGTTTGTCGAGATGTCGCTGAATGCCTGGTGGTTAGCAGGCTCATTTCTTCAAGTGACAGGAAGGGAGATCGATGATCGACATGTGATCGCAAGGAATATTCTTTCCCCTTACGATCATGTGCCTACCGTTGATTCTGTTTGCAGTGCGTGGTGGTCCTGGTGTTAGAGGGGGGACAAATGGCATGTTCATGTAGGCTGTCGCATGGCCGCATGTCAAAATTTTCTAACATGTGATCATGCGACCACTTGCCACGTGTCCTTGGGGCCCATCAACAGGGTGGTTGCAATTTGGTGTTCATGCGAGGTGGTGATGTGATAGCCTAGGGTTAGCTATCGCATGATCGCATAGCCCAGTGTTTTGGCTATGCGATCATGTGACCGGTCGACGTGTGTCCCTGTGGCCCGGTGAGAGGTGGTGATGTGGCATTTTCCTATTCTTTTCCCTTGCGACCATGCACCCAACGTCTGATTTGATGCTAAGGGTTTTGTTTGTAGAGGGCCCAAGAGATTTAGTAAAGAGGATGGCGTGGAGGATCTAGTGGTTGGTGCATGATCTCATGGGAGGTGTCAAACCCCTTGTGATCATGCGCCCACCATTCGATCCAGTGCTGATTTAAGGTGGGTCTGATGTTGGTGACTGGGCAGTATTCAGTGAATGGTGTGATGACATGTGGCATCAGGCGGGCCCAGGTGGGGTTTTCTGGTTGTTCTAAGGTGGTGACATGGTGCTGACATGGATACTTGTCACATGTTCGCATAGCCCAGTTTTCGGGCTATGGGATCATGCGAACAATAATGGTATCGTGGTTGCGGAGTTATTAAGTAGGGCTGCTGGGTTCTTAAAGTTATTAAAGGGTTGACAGATCTTGTGGCCATCGTATCACTACCACGGTAAGGTGCGAGGAAGTTAACTTGGTGGTCTAGCGACAGTCGTCGATGCTATCTAAAGGTGAAGTGAAGATCTTAAAGCTCGTGAAAGTTATGAGATCAACGACCGTGACTTAATGTTAATTTGATTTTGAATAATGACTGTCAATTCACTTCTAGCACCATGAATATAGTCGTTGCCTACAGATTTGAATTTTTGAACATTTTCAGCGATCAATAAGGACCTGAATTGATGACAGAGAGGGCTAGAGTTGGTGAATTTGAACTTCTCTGCTATTCCAAGTTTGGTCCACGGTGCTTTGAGTGATTGCAGGGATTTTTACCGTGTGGAGGAGGATAGTTTTTCATGGCTCAAGGCGTGATTTTAGGGTGCTTGATAGATCAGTGATCTTCTATGCTCTGTTTTGAGAATTATGATGATTGGAGATCATCTTTGATCTATTTCTCTGAGATTGCTCAGTTTCCTGCGCCTGTAATAAATTTTTATGTATTCTTTTGGTTGGTTGGGTAGTTGAAACCCTTACCCTAGCTGTCCATAGCTTGTTGCATTCTCTCTGAGAATTCCAAGGCAGCTAGTGGTATAAGTAGTCAAGTTATTGATTTTGTAAGGGTTCCTTCTTCTACAAATTTTTTAGGAGAATTAGTTCTAGTGAAGGGTCTGTTTCCTATAGATCTCTCCTTCTCTCTGCATATAGAGTGTTCCTCTTTCTCCATTGTTAGTTCAGAGAATACAATGATTGTTGTAATAGATGTCTTATGTATAAGATTTCGATATATTTGTTCTACTCTCAGATTGTCTCCATTTGGGTTTAAGACTTATTAATTGTAGCATCAAGGTTGTTATAGTTTTTCTAGTTGCATTTTCAGTGAGTGTCTGCAGTAGAGTTGTTTTTTGTAGAAGTAACTGAGTCTAGGACTGGTGTTCAGATATGTATGAGCTGAGGTATCAAAGATGCATCATGCTTGTCTTCCAGTGGATGCCGGTTAATGTATTGCCTGTTCCTAGGTCTTTCTTTGGATAGGTGATAGCATATCTGGGAGCACAAGTGGTTTGGTAATGTATGATTTGTTCAGGGTGAGTGTGTTGTCATCTTGTTTCATAGCCCTATTACAGTGAGGTATTTGACTCTACTGCCCATTGGACAAGGCACTGGTCTATCAGAGGATTAAGGCATCTCAGGGGTCCTTTCAAATCCATTTAAAAATCATTTCCTTTTTATCCCACCCTTTCCCTTTCTTGTTGTTAGGATAGGTTTCTGGCTTTCAATCTCATTCCATGCAAGTAGGGCTATTGCATGAGGCTTTCTATCATTGGGGTACATGATACCTATAGGAGATTGATTTCTATTCCACATTAATCTGTCTACAGGCCTTTGGTTTTGTCATGAGGTGTCTTGAGTGTGCAGATAAGACAATACCCACCTGAGTGAATGTGGAGCTCAAAGAAGAAGGAGGATTTCTCTTTATCCTCATCAATTGGTCTATTTTCCTTGTCAAGCTTGAGTGCCTAACCTGTGAGTCTAAGCCCAACTATTTGATTCAAGCTTGGTCTTGCAAAGAAAAGATCCCAAAAAAATGGTGACTCTACTGGGGAGAATGTTAGAAAACCTATTAAGGTTTCTGGTTGTAGTTATATTGAAGTAGTCAAAATATTTTGACCAGATTGGTTTGGCCCATCTGAGTCACCAACAAAATGGCAACTCTGCTAGGAAGAGTCTAGAACAGAGTCAGATAAAAGAAAGGCATTGACTATATCTTCTCACTAAGTGCTGAGTGGCGACTCTGAGTTCTTTATTTGATCAGTGTTCCTCCTGATAAATAGTGTATATTCTTGGTGAGTTTTGTTTTGGTCAGGAGAAAAAACAAATACATTTTCCTCTCAAGGAGGTGGTGGCTCTGCATGACAAATAACCTGATGGAGCTTTAAGGTGAGCTCTAGATCTGCCCTGCCTTCCAGTCAAGGGTCTTCTGCTGCAAGATTTTCCCAAGTATTTTTCATGTTTTAAATGTCTCCTTATTAAGTGGTCAAGCATAAGGAAAGGAGTAAGGTGTGATTAGAGGTTAGCATACTTTAAGTTCTCAGCTACAGTTTGGCAAAATTTTATGGATGTATTGCATTAGTTGTAATAGATAGGATGAATAATGAGATTGCATTATTAGAGCTGGGCATCCTTAGAGATTAAATGAAATTGGTAAGGCTGAAGGTAGGATGTAGAAAGTATCTATCCATATCTCTATTTTATGATAGATTTTGTGAGATGTATGATGAGCTTCTTGAGGATGTTGAGCTTCCTGAATTTGAGTTCATTAGTTTATTCTTGGAGCTCTATTTTCCTGAGTCAACCAGTTGGTCAGATGCTTTGTGGGAAGAGCATTACATATGTGTCAGGGATTGGATACTTAGTGATGATAGCCTTGAGCTTGAGGATGCACTTAGGGTCATGTCCTTAAGTGCTGATGTTGAGAGTGATGAAGATAGTGAGGGTGTGGTGTCTTCATATGAGTCAGATGCAACATGGGAAGAGGAAAGTGATGATGGAAGTGAACATTCTTTGGATAGTGAAGATGTTGAGAATGATTCATCCTCAAGGTATGAAGACAAAGAAAAAATAATTGAGTATGATATCAGTGAGTCTTCATATGGTTCTGATTTTTCTTCATGTGCTGTGAGTCTGCATGAGGTTGAGATGGGTGCTAATTTTAAGGTGTTTTCCAATCCTTTGTATGATGAAGAATTTGACTATCAGCCCATTTTTTGTCATAATGTTCAACAAGGTGTATTGCATGAAGTTGTTAATCCTTTGTTTGGGAAGCATGTGGAGTTTTTAGATCTAGTTGATTCAGGATGTTCATTTTCTATCTGTAAGTACCAATCTGACTATTATTTTGAGGTCCAGCCGGTTACACCTATGAAAATGCAAAGACAAGATTTAGATGAGGCTTTTCTGTAGGTAGAGTATGAGGTTTTTGTGTTTCTAGTTGATAGCATGCATGTGTCAGTAGGTGAAGATCAATTTCAGTACAGAGGTACTGACCATTGGCATACTGAGTCATACTTTCATAGTGTGCAGGATGGAGAGAGTGCCAAAAATTTTTACATGCACTATGAAGAAAGCTACTTTGTTCTTCCTGATATGCTGGTTGAACATATTGACAAGCCTATGGAGACATATGAAAACAAAATGTCTGATGTGCAACATGAAGGAATGAATGAAAATCAAGTTTTTGACAGAGGCAAGAACTAACTCTTATTTGTTGCTGCAGATTTCTATATAAAATGTATATTTTGTAAATTTCTTTCCCTTTCCTACTGTGTGTTTCTTTCCTGGTTTGTTCCCTACATTTTTTGAGGTCCCTACCCTTTTGTCCTATTGGTGGTTTGCTCTCCTAGAAATTCTAAATTCTCACATGGGCACAAGTTACCCATCGTCCCCAGACAGAGCCACTGTTAGGCCAATTTTCTGTCACAGCAAAAATCTTGTGAAATTGGCCTGTTCCCTACAAAGTGTTCTTCATTACCTCCTGCCTTGTGTTCTTCTTGTTGTCACCTTGCTTTGGTCTAGATTTCACGTGCTAATTCACAAGATCCAGAAAGTTATTCAAAGTTTAGGGTTTGCGGGGAAACAAAATTTCAAAATCTACCTAAGTATTGAAAATCCACTGTGTTTTAAAAAATCCACGTTGTTTTCAACCTTTTTGGCTTGCATAAAGTCCTCAATATTTTTGCATCCTTGTTTACCTTTGTGTCAATGTCAAAAACCTTGTGTGTTTTCAATCCTTTGCTGTTGTGAAAAATTTGTGTGCTTTCGACCTCCCAGTTCCCTGTTTGTTAGCATTCCCTTAACTGCACAAGTCTGATGACAGGTGGGCCTAGGCCTTCAAATGCTCTTCTTGATTAGCCATCACATGGCCACATGTCAGACTTTTTTGACATGCGATCATGCGACCGCCTACCACCTGTCCACGTGGTCCCAGCTCTTCATGGTTTTCGGCTGCCTAGCGGTTAGCTTTCCTTCTAGTGACCTAGCGACTAATGGTTATCTTTGGTCTCCTGATTTTGGTGGTCTAGTAGCTGACATCTCATGACCTGGTGACTATGTTGTCACATGATCTTTTCTCTTCTGGCAGTTAGCGGCTAGCATCCAGTGACTCGGCAGGCAGTTTGTCACGATGTTGTTGAATGCCTGGCGATTAGCGCACTCATTTCTTCAAGTGGTAGGAATGGAGATCGATGGTTAGCATGTGATCACAAGGAATATTCTTTCCCCTTGTGATCATGCACCTACCATTGATTCTTTTTGCAGTGCACGGTGGTCCCGGTGTCAAAGGCGGGATAGATGGCATGTTCATGTAGGCTGTCGCATGGCCGTATGTCAAAATTTTCTAACATGCGATCATGCATCCGCTTGCCACATGTCCCTGGGGCCCATCGACAAGGTGGTTGTATTTTGGTGGTTGTGTGAGGTGGTGATGTGGTAGCCTGTGGTTGGCTATCACATGATTGCATATCCCAGTCTTTTGGCTATGCGATCATGCGATGGGTCGACGCATGTCCCTAGGGCCCGGTGAGAGGTGGTGATGTGGCATCTTCTTGTTGGTCCATGTGATGATGTGGCAGTGTCTCAGTGGGGCTTATGTTAATATTTTAAATCTACAGTTGGCATGTGATCACAAGGAATATTCTTTTCCCTTGTGACCATGCACCCACCGTCTGATTTGAAGCTGAGGGTTTTATTTGCAATGGACCTGGGAGATTCAGCAGAGAGGATGGCATGGCAGATCTAGTGGTTGGTGCATGAGCTCATGGGAGGTGTCAGAATCCTTATGATCATGTGCCCGCCATTTGATCTAGTGCTGATTTAAGGTGGGTCCAGTGTTGGTGACTGGGCAGTATTCAATGAACGGTGTGATGACATGTGGCATTAGGCAGGCCTAGGTGGGGTTTTTCGGTCGGTCCGAGGCAGTGACATGGTACCGATGTAGATACTTGTCACATGTTCACATAGCCCAATTTTTGAGCTATGTGATCATGCGACCACTAATGGTATCGCAGTTGCAGAGTTATTAAGTGGGGCCGCTGGGTTTCTAAAGTGATTAAAGGGTCGACAGATCTTGTGGCCATCGTATCACCACCAGGGTAAGGTACGAGGAAGTTAACTTGGCAATCTAGTGACAGTCATCGATGCTATCTAAAGGTGAAGTGAAGATCTTAAAGCCCACGAGAGTTATGAGATCAATGACGGTGACTTAATGTTAATTTGATTTTAAATGATGACCATCGATTCACTTCTGGTGCCATGAATATAGTCGTTGCCTGGAGATTTGAATTTTTGAACATTTCCAGTGATTAGTAAGGACTGGAATTGATGACAAAGAGGGCTAGAGTTGGTGAATTTGAACTTCTTTGTCATTCCAAGTGTGGTCCAGGGTTCTTTGAGTGATTGTAGGGATTTGTGCCATGTAGAGGAGGATAGTTTTTCATGGCTTGAGGTGTGATTTCAGGGTGGTTGATATATCAGTGATCTTCTATGCTCTGTTTTGAGAATTATGATGATTGGAGATCATCTTTGATCTATTTCTCTAAGATTGCTTAGTTTCCTGCCCCTGTAATAAATTCTAATGTATTCTTTTGGTTGGTTGGGTAGTTGAAACTATTACCCTAGCTGTCCGTAGCTTGTTGCATTCTCTCTAAGAATTCCAAGGCAGCTAGTGGTATAAGTAGTCGAGTTTTTGATTTTGTAAGGGTTCCTTCTTCTACAAATTTTTGAGGAGAATTGGTTCCAATGAAGGGTCCATTTCCTGTAGATCTCTCCTTCTCTCTACATATAGAATGTTCCTCTTTCTCCATTGTTGGTTCAGAGAATACAATGCATGTTGTAACAGATGTCTTATGTATAAGATTTTAATATATTTGTTCTGCTCTCAGATTATCTCCATTTGGGTTTTAGACTTATTAATTGTAGCATCAAGGGTGTTATAGTTTTTCTACTTCCATTTCCAGTGAGTGTCTGCAATAGAGTTGTTTTTCACAAATGAACTGAGTCTAGGACTGGTGTTCAGATATGTATGAGCTAAGGTATCAAAGATGCATCATGCTTGTCTTCCAGTGGATGTTGGTTAATGTATTGCCTATTCCTAGGTCTTTCTTTGGATAGGTGATAGCATATCTAGGTGCATAGGTGGTTTGGTAATGTATGATTTGGTCAGGGTGAGTGTGTTGTTATCTTGTTTCATAGCCCTATTACAGTGAGGTATTTGACTCTGCTACCCATTGGACAAGGCACTGGTCTATTAGAGACTTAGGGCATCTCAGGGGTCCTTTCAAATCCATTTTAAAATCATTTCCTTTCTGTCCCACCCTTTCCCTTTCTTGTTGTTAGGATAGGTTTCTGGCTTTCAATCTCATTCCATGCAAGTAGGGCTATTGCATGAGGATTTCTATCATTGGGGTACATGATACATATAGGAGATTGATTGCTATTCCACATTAATCTATCTGCAGGCCTTTGGTTTTGTCATGAGGTGTCTTGAGTGTGCAGATAAGACAATACCCGCCTGAGTGAATGTGGAGCTCAAAGAAGAAGGAGGATTTTTTTTTATCCTCATCAATTGGTTTGTTTTCCTTGTCAAGCTTGAGTGCCTAACCTATGAGTCTAAGCCCAACTATTTGGTTCAAGCTTGGTCCTCCAAGGAAAAGATCCCAACACACTAAGTGTTTCCATCAATGACAAAGGAGGAGATTCTAGGAAAGATACACAAATTTTTTGGAATTATATATTTTCATTCATGGAAACTATATGCTTTACACATATTTTATACATATATTTTCATCATATCAAAGGATTGAAAGAAAATAATTTTAGATATAATAGAAATATACCAGTTGAATGTGTTTTTGGAAATGGTTTAGTACAGACACACATTTTTAATTTTTTTGTTGCAAACCTAGGAGGAGAATGAAAAGGTTATAATCTATCTTATCCCACCTTCAAAACTATGATTTTTTTTATTAGAATTATTTATTGCGTTGTGTATTAGTTTCTTGGTTAACAATGAAGAATAGTGACAAATTTTTACTAGATCCTTATGTGATCCTAGTAGACCAATTTTTTGATTTATTTATGAGTTTGGGGACATAGAAATGAAATGGTAGAATGCTTATATGTGGTTATTCAAGGTCCACATAATGTTTTTGATAGATAAAGTATTAAGAGGGTGCTAGCCCGAGGAACAAAGGACTAGTAGCACATTAATAGCACATTCATAGAACTAGTTGAAGTAGATAGAATAGTTTAACAACATAATCACCAAGTCTAACTCTACCCCTATCAAAAGCATAAACCATTGTACTGAACAAAAGGACTAAACTAGAGTACTTAAAATGAATAGTAGCATGTAAAGTATCAGTTATAAGCCATGCGGGGCTAGTCAAAAAGATATAAAAACTAAAATTATCCCCAACGACAAAATAAGGGAACCTAGGGCCAAGCCCAGTCAAAATTAACCAACACATGGACACCAAAAATTAGTTCTTCCCACCCAACTACTTAGACAGGTGGGTCCTAGCCCACTCTTCCTGCAGAAATAGGAAAAGATCCTTGTTGTCCTCGTCTGCTTCCAGTTTGTCACCCACCATCTTTTCCTACACATGACAGAGGGTCGTAGCCAAAGCATGCATGACCTTCAAGGGAAATTTGTTGGTCATCATGCATTGGTTCATCAGATCCTAAATATTCTTCTTGATCTTTGCAATATCTTTGTACAAATTTGAGAACCTCCTTTTGAG
The DNA here is from genome assembly GCA_027943335.1 of Chamaecyparis obtusa. Taxonomy (NCBI): domain Eukaryota; kingdom Viridiplantae; phylum Streptophyta; class Pinopsida; order Cupressales; family Cupressaceae; genus Chamaecyparis; species Chamaecyparis obtusa. Next base: position 220,354 of record BSBK01003850.1, on the reverse strand, counting down.
AGTGCTTTTGAATTTGTTTTTGTCCTCTAGGGCCTTGGTATTGTAATTAGAGGTGGGGGGCTTATCCTGGGGATCATGAGAAGGACTCAGGGGTGGGGTAGGGTTATTGGGGGTTTCCATGGTTTGTTAGAGGTTGGGTAGAGGAGTGTTACCAGTCCTAGGGGCCTCATCTGATCATCTGAGGAACCTTTCATGGACTCAGTGGTGTGGGAGTCTTCTTCAAACAAGGATTTCTCTCTAGAGGTCATCTCCAACAACCTGGTTTTACACTATTCCTTGGAAATTTTGTTTGACCTCCGGTGACCTGAGCCACTTAAGTCCACCTCCAAGTTAACCTGGCTCTCCATCATTCTCCATTCTTTGGGCCTACATTTTGTCTCAGGAGTACTGCCAGCCTCCTTCCTATCTTTGTTCTCTATAGACTCAGAGACACAAGACTCCTCCTGACCCTCCTTCCTATTGAAAGGGTTTTTAACACATTTTTTGTGGGTTCTACCCTCTTTAGCACCCAACTCAAGCTCGTGGATGGCATGGATGGACTGGGAGGATGAATAAGTGGGATTTTTAGTTTTGGCCAGGGAATCCTCCTAGGTTATCTCCTAGATAATCAGGGGGGTTGGGGCACTGGGCAGATAGCTTTGTGAAAATGGTAAATGTAGAGAAGGAGGCCCTAACGGAGGATAGGTATTGACTTATTAGGGTTGTCCTTAATATCAAGGATATTATTCTTTATTGAGTGCAAAAGATAGAAAGGTATGGAAATTAAATCCTTGTTTCTAATATGATTCAGGAATGGTAAGTGGTAGTAGTAAAACAAAGTGAACTTACCTTCTAGCATGAAATGTTTCATCACAATGAGGCAAATTTTTGGCCAGAAGTCTAGCAGCACCTCCCTGTTGAAGCCCCCTTATTTTTTCACTAGCTACTCACCATCCTTGAAAAATTGGTTGAGGCTAGTAGGGTCGGGATTCAACTAGTCTTTTTGTATTTCCTCCCCATAATAGAGAGTCTAGTTGCCTTAGCTATGACCTCTTCATTTAGCTACAAGTGGATACCCCCAACTGAGACATTCCTATTATTCTAGCACGAGATGAATTGTTTGGAGATTCATTCATCATGCCCGCCTTTCATTCTCTCCATAAAACTCCATATGCCACTTTCTTTGCATTAATGAGTCACCAACGCATCAGAAGTGAAAGCCTCATTGATTTTATTAGGCTCAATGTGGAGAGTGTTTCCTCCCATTTCAAATCTCTACCCCTCCTGTGCTAGAATTTCCTAGAAATCTAAGAGCCGAGTGTTTTTGCAAACCTTAAAAAACCCCTTGTTTTTGAAAAGCCTTTTCGAGGAAAGATTATACTTAAAATGCTAGCTTTGAGAAATTTTTTTAAAAATAGGCTCTGTACAACCAGATCTAATGGATCTCCACATGCCATTAATAGCAATAATACCAAGGACACACTTGCTGTCCTTATTAGCCAAGTAAGTCCTCTGATTCAAAAATCTCTTAGTCCACACGTTTAAAAGGTAATTATGATTCTTTATGGGAATTTGGGTTCTCCTTTCCATTATCACAAAAATCACCCAAGCATGTGAGCATGTGATCCAGCAAGGATTCATAATGAATATGACAACTTAGCACATTTAGATAGTAATATTCATTTCCTTCACAAGGAGTTACTGAGTCACAAGATGTAAATCACTAACCACCCTCCAATTATTAAGTTTGATTTCTTTTAGGCCTATTGTTTCCATTGAGTCAACAACCAAATTGCCCTCTCTATACATGTGACCCATAGTCATATGCTGGAAGCTATTTAGCAGCTCACCGATCTCCATAATAATAGATCTAGCCCACCATCCTGCACTAGCATCACTTTTGATAGCCTCAACAACCACTTTGGAATCCCCCTTCATTTCCAGCTGCTTGATGTTCATTTGTTTTGTGAATTTAATCCCCTAGAGAAGGGCCATTCCTTCTACCTGGGTGACAGTGTTGTTATTGATTAGCCTAGCATAAGCCAGTAGGCAAGTGCCTTTGTGATCTCTTAGAACACCACCCCCTCCTTAGTCAATATTATTTTCCACCCCATCAAAGTTTAATTTGGTCCATCCTCTAGGAGGTGTGGCCCATCTGGTAGCTTTTCTAGCTATCCTTTTAGCATCATCAAACCTGGTGAAACCATCTAGGAGATTCCATCTGTCAGCGATTCTCATCTCCTAGGTAGTAGGAGGACAAGGGGGAAGCTTCCATTTAGCCATCTTGGCATTCTCGCACAGGAGCTTAGTTCTAATATGGAGACAGGTCTTAGACTGGTTACTATCCTCTCTGAAAATCTTGTTGTCCCTTTCCTTCCAAATGGCCTAGCAAATGTGAGGGGATAGGATATGCTAGAAGAGTTAGAGTAGGGGGTGATTGGAGGGATATCTCTAGTTATTAAATTGATGCACTTCTCTACCTAGGGCCCACAAGATACCCAATTTTCTGATAACCTCTTGCCAAATGCTAGTGGCATAATCACAGTGGATGAAAAGGTGGTTCACCATTTCCTCCTCCTTCTTACATAGGAAACATCTATTCACCATGGAGAAGCCACTCTTTATAAGATTATCCTGAGTTAGGACCTTACCATGCATTAGAGTCCACCAGAAAAAAAATTATTTTCAGCATGAGTTGAGGGATCAACACCTTCTTCCTATCCCTCAGATTACTCTCCTCATTTAGAAGCAGATTGTAAGTAGATTTAGCAGATAAAGTACCATCCTGGGTGGGGGCCCAGATAATAGAGTCATCAAGCCCTGAAATTTTGATATTAGTAAGGTTTTCCATGAGATCCTTGGCAAAGTGTTGCAGGTCTGGTCTATCCCTTAACCAATTAGGTATATCCTTCTAGTCCCTACCAGTGATGTAGCTGGAGACTCTATTACCCAGGATAGGTCTAAGATAGTCCATAAGAGGTTTGAATCTGAAACCCAGGTTAGGTTGGTTCACAATCCAGTGGTCATTCCAAAATCTGATGGATCTCCCATTTTTTATTTTCCAAAAAGATCCTTTAGACAAAAGGGTCTTACATTTACATATGTTCATCTAGAGTTTGGATCCACTTGGGAGGTTGCTATTGTGGAACATCCTCCTATAGGGATGTCCTTAGAGGTACTTGGCTTCCATTAATCTACACCAGTCTGCCTTTCCTTCTATGAGCTTCCATCCCACTTTCATGGTAAGGGATTTATTCATCAGAACAATTCTTCTTATTCCTAGGCCACCCATTCTTTTCGAGAGGCAGACAATGTCCCAATTGACAAGAGACATCCTCTTCTTTTCTTTAGACCCCACCCATAGAAAGGTTCTCTAAATCCTTTCAAGTTTGTCTACCATGTTGCTTCTAATTTTAAAGAGGGATAGGAAATAAACATGGATCCCTTGGAGAGTGGAGGCCACGAGCTGAAGTTTTCTAGCATTGCTTAAAATCTTCCCCTTCCAACCAGCAAGTTTCCTCTGGGTTCTTTCAAGGATGGAATTTTGGAAATCTTGGGACACCTCTTTAACTGTAAGGCAAAGGCCAAGGTAGGTAGAAGGGAGCAAAGCTACCAGACAACCCAAGAATTGAAGCACCTTATTTTGTAACTCCATAGGGGTATTGAAGAAGAACAACTGGATCTTTTGATAGTTAATACACTATCTAGAAGCCCATGCATAACTTTCAATGATTTGTTTCCACTGTCTAGCCTCAATCACTGAAGAATACCCAAAGAGGAAGGTGTCATCCACAAACTATTCTAACACCACCTAAGGAAAGGTAAAAGTAGGTTTGACGCATTTTATTCTTCCCATAGCGGACAACATACATAGGTTCCTGCTAAGCACATCAACCACCATAATAAAGAGGTAGGGGGAGAGAGGGTCTCCCTATCTAAGACCCTTCTTAGGTTTAAAAAAGCCACCAGGGGTGCCATTGACCAGAATAGAGAAACTAATAGTTTGAGCACATTCTTGTATAATCTGGATAACCTTCTCATTAAAGCCTATTTTAGCAATAATTTTAAATAGAAATGACCAGTTAACTTTGTCATAAGCTTTAGAGATATCCAGTTTAAAGGTCATACCTGGGACCTTTCTTATATCCATAGAATGGATGATTTCATGGGTGGCAATAGCTACATCTAGAATCTGTCTACCTAGCACAAAACCTTTTTGAGTAGTGCAAATAATCTTGTATAGAAGAGGCTTGATTATACCAACCAAAATATTGGTAAGTATCTTGTAGAAGGTATTGCAGAGGCTGATGGGCTTGAAATCCATCATAGTGGTAGGATTGTCATGCTTTGGGACAAGCACAATGTAGGTTTGATTATGCTATCTAAGAAGGTGCCCAGTCCTAAAGAAGTCTCTGGTAGCATGGGTAACATCAATCCCCACAATGTCCCAATAGTCCTGAAAGAATGCTGGAGGAAATAATTCCGGCCTGGGGGCTTTGTAAGCTCCCATAACAAGGATCACATTCTTGACCTCCTCATTAGAGACCCACTCTATAATCATGTCATTATCACTAAGAGTTATAGAAATTTGGATGTGGTCCAGGAGTTGGTTTTGGATGCTAATTAGGCATATAGGACCCTCATTAGATTACAACCCCCTAAAGTAGTAAACCACAAGCTGATTGATTTTATCCTTCTCCTTGATTTTGTTCCCTTCTTCATCCATAATAGCAGAGATGGTATTTCTTCTTTTATGGATGTTGGCAGACCTATGGAAGAAGTTCGTGTTCATGTCCCTTCAGTAAGCCACTGGATTTTGGATCTTTGCTTCTAGTAGATTTCTTCTTTTTTCAGGGTTTCCTACCACTTGTGTCTAGTCAACTCCTCCTCCACCTAAATATGGGGTGGGTAGCTTCCAGAAGCCAACTGGGCCTGGAGGGAATCTAAGACTCCAGAAAATTCCATTTTCTCTTTGCAAAAGTCTCCAAAATTATGTTTGCTCCAACCTTTAATATCCCTTTTGATAATTTCAAGCTTTTGGGCTATTCTAAACATGGCAGTACCCCTAATATTAGTCTTCCACTAGAATTTCACTTAATCTCTAAAGGATGGGTGAGAACACCACATAATTTCAAATCTAAAGGGCATCAGGCTAACTTTAGCAGCGTCATGCCAGTAGAGAAGGAGGGGTTATGATCTAACATTGTTTTAGGGAGGGAAGACAAGGAAGAGTTTGGGAAAAGGTTCCATGAAGAGGTGGCCAAGACCTAATCCAGCTTCACCTGGATGAGGTGGATACCCTTCCTATTGTTGGACCAGGTGAAGGGGTTCCCTTTAGAGTGATGTTAAGAAGACCTGTAGAAGAGATAAAATCAGCTAGCTCCCCCATGCTATATGAGTAATCCATTATTCCACCACACTTTTCTGAGGGATAAAGGTGGGTATAAAAGTCACCTACTAGTAGAAAATTCATAGAATAGTCATGATCTAGCCGATGGCCAAGATCAACCCACATGGAAGCTCTACCTGATCAGGTATTAGGAGCATAAATATTAAAAGTGATCCATTCAGTTCCATTCTTCCTGAAGGTGATAGTAAGGAAGTTAGGGGAAGAAGTAGCTAGTTGACCAGTTATGCTATTGGGGTTCCAGAGCATAGCAATACCACTACATGCACCCACAGCTTCAGAGTAATGGAAAGTAGCACCCAACCAAAGATTGGGTGCAAGGGTAGTGAAATTACTAGCAGACATATTAACCCCTTGTAGGAGTAGAACATCTAGCTTGAGATAAAAAATGTAGTGTTTGACAACATTTTGTTTAAGGGAGCTATTCAAGCCCCTCACATTCCAAGAAAGGAAATTCATTTCTTACTTTTGAAATTAGATTCCAGGGTTTGCTACTTACCTACTACAACATCCCATGTGGTCCCTCTCGATCTCCTCACTTGGTCTAAAAGCCTTCCCCTAGGTGTTTCCATTCCCACATCAGTCTTTTTAGGCTTAGTTTTCTTTCTTTGCATTTTTCATTCCCCATCATCATCCTCCAAACCATCAAGGGAGATGGAAGAGCTCTTCTTCACAAGCTTTGGGGGGGGGGTTTAGCATTTGGCTTTGGGGATTGTAACTCCAGAGTAACCACAATGGCAAGTTGTTCTACCTTAGTAGGGTTAGTCATCCTCCCCTCTAGGGGGGGCGTCAGGGGGGTCTTTACCGGCTCGGCCATCAGCTAGAGAATTGGTTCCTTCGTAGACTCAGGAGAACCCAGACTAGGGCAGCCAACATCCATCTCTTGGGGGGGATGATCTCACCTTTCTCCAGGGCCAGATCTTCAATAGCTAGGGTTTCTATTTCATTAGCCACCGAGGGTGGCCTAGTCTCCACATTTTCCTCTTCACCTATGGAGGGAGGACCCTCAGCCATTCCTTTGTCCTTGTTCCCTTTTTTAGATCCTAACTTGGAGGACTTGCAAGTGTCACTAGAGTAGCCTTTGTTATCATAGTTCTAGTAGAATAGGGTAGCATTCTCATACACCAATGCTTGGGTCCATCTACCTAGTTTAGATTTCAAAATGACAAAGTTGGGTAGGGTTTTATTTAGAGTGACATTCACATAGAATCTAGCAAACACTAGCCTTGATTTTGAATAGGTCACCTAGTTCATTATGATGAATGAGTTGAAGGAATCACCTATCCATCTGAAGACTTTCTCATTCCAATACTTGAGTGGGAGGCCAGGGAAGCAGACCCAAACCAAGGCCATTCTTATTAGATCCGTCACCAGATTGAATCTAGGTTTCCATTTCACAAGGGCTAGGAAGTTCTTTCCATAAACCCATGAACCCGTTAGCACACAGGATAGGTCCTCAAGAGTGGTAAACTTAAATAGAAAAAGTCCCCTTGGCATAGTAGAAACTAGGACAAAACCCTTGATCTTCCACTGGTTAGACACCCATTTTCTAATCATTTTGATTGTAGGTTGAAAGTTAAGGAATCAACCAACCAGGGCCAGCTGAAAGTCCACCATCATTCTATTCACCACTAAGTCTAGGAGCAACATTTCAACACCTTCCTTAGTCTAAATGACATCCACCAGTAGAGCCTCCAAAGATTGGTGAGCTTCTCCAACAAGGGCCCCTTTCCAGTTGGGTTTTGGGGGGGACAACAGGATATTAGCAGAAGAGGATTCTTTTGAGATTCCCCCATTGACTCAATCATTGGGAGCCTACAGTTTGAAATTTGAGCTTGAGCTGGAAGTTGTAGAGTGAGAAGTTAAAATAGTTATGTGCTAAAATAATGACAAGTTAGGTCCACATAATGTTTTGTAAATGGATTTGTAGTATATTACTATGATGACCTATTGTTGAATCAATTTTGTTTGTGGATGTATAAGATCAAGTTATTTAGTGGTTTTGATATATGATACAAAATCTATGTATGTGAAGGTTATATGATCAAAGGTTTGATATAGAGAAAATAAGAGATAAAGCATGAAGTATATTTACTCTATATATTATACCTACATGGAAATATTTTGGCATATATAGATTATCTAATCATTTTCATCAATTGTAGATTATAATCCATATATTTTGTAAGGTATTAAGCCTCCTATTGTATATTTAAGTAGTGTACTATAGGGAGTGTTCCTGAATGTTTGTGCATTTGATTTATTGTACATAAACCTTTAACAAGGTTAATACTTATGCTGAGTATTTATTGGTGGATTCCATCCCCATTGTATTTTTTCCCCTTAAATGGTTTACATGACAAAAATTATGGTGTTATAATATTGTTGATGCTTGTATTTTGTTTTAGTTGTTTACTTTTCATTAAATTTTCTTTGTGGTTGAAGAATCAATTTTGTAAGGCTAACAAATGCAGAACACTCATTCACCCCACCTCAATATTCCTTAATACCAAGAGTTTTTTCCTTAATAGGGTTTTCACAAAAAAAATCATGGTCTTATGGTGTTGTGGATTCTTGATTTATGTTAAATATTTACTTGTTATTGTATCTACATTGGTTTTGAAGAATCATATATACAAGATTAAAAATTATAGAACACTAACTTACCGCATCCCCCACCCCACCCCACCCCACCCCACCCCATTTTGGTGTAAGTGTAGTGGGAAAAATAAAAATGCCTAGGTCGAGTACAGGGAAGGAGAAAATGTTGAAGGAAAGTAATGAAAATGAGCTTCAAGTGCATATCCAAGTGGATCCCTCCCTTGTCATGAGCACGATTGGTTCCCAAGAGGTGGCCGCTCAAAGGAGGCAAAAATTCAAGATTAATGTGGAGCTAAGAGTAAATTCCCATAATTTCAAATGTGACCATGAAGACTTTTGTGATATAATACACATGGTGAGGTATATTGACATTGATTATTTTTCCCTTTTAAGCACAAAATCCTTAAAAACTCAGCTACTGGGGTTACTTCTTAGACATGTGTCTCTATGGGGGAAAACATTGTGAATATAAGAAGAGAAGAAGTATGTTGAATTCTTACGATGACTATGGATTCCCTTAAAAATTAAGAAAATAGGGAAAGATCAATATTAAAAAAGACTTTTTGTAGACCAGGTATTAAATTAGATCCATAAAAGTATTAAGATCATTGCAGATTCTAGGAACATACTGGTGGAGAATTTGGGGAGGAGGAAGCTTGCGAATAAGGTTATTCATCTTGACTATGGAAAATACAAAGAGGCCTTAGGACTATGTAAGAGGACTAGGGGAAATTTAGAAAGGAAAACTAAGAGTAACCCTTTACAACATAAGGACCCAAATAAGGCTGCACAGGACATGAGCAAGCTAGAGGTAGAGGTGTATATGAGTATCAAGAGTATTGCTTGATTTGCTCCATTATTTTATTGGATTTTTTAATTCTATTTTATGTTGTTCCCTATATGTTGGTTTTCATCTACCATTTTCTATGTATTTCTTAAGGGTAGATTTTTATTTTTGGGCATGTTTTTCCTTGGTACTTTTGTTGGTGTGTATTTCTAGACCTCTAATCTTTTTTTGTTGAAGGGTTTTGGGTCCCCTCAAATCTTGATTTATTAGTAATCAAACACCTTTTTAATTATTCAAAAAATATTTGTAAACATCAATAGAATTCATATGGGGATGGTAGCCACAAAATTCTCCACTAATCAGAAGTGTCTTGTGAAAGATATTGACCTTGCGAGGATTCTATTACATATGTATAGTGTATTTCTCCTTTTGAAAGGACTAGGCCCAGTTAAAAGCCTTTGATCCTATCAGGAGTCAATTATATAATACAAAAATGGGATCTTAATATTTATACAAAGTGCTTACTACACATACAATACATATACAACTTCACAATACAAAACTTTGACTATTGCTGATATCAGTAATATCTGATCAGTCCTTGTACCTGTGTTCACATTAAATCAATCATATAATTGTCCTTCTCTTCTATGATTATCAAATTTCACATACATACATAACATACAAAGTGGGCATATTTTAATTATTTCATTACAATATAATTGGCTATGTCTCTTAAACAAAGTGCCTTCCATTATACCTTTCCCTTTATCCAGTCAATCCTTAACTTAATTAAATGTTACCAAAAAAATTAATATCTCATTCTTCCCTATTAGGATGGACATCTGGAATGTCATACAAAACTTATTCATAACTTTATTTTACAATAAAATATAACTTGTTAGCCAAAACTCAATATACTCTATCTTTCCATGTTTTTGCAATATGCATGTTGTCTTAGGAAAACTTCAGAAATCATAACCAAAATAGAGTATCTCATTTCACATGATTTTAGACATCATGAATAGTGTCCATACTATCTATAGTCAATCTCACTAAAGTCCAACTATCAAAAGTAAATCTCATTAAATAGATCTTTGTACCTACTCAATGTAAACTACATTGAATTTAGACAGTTTTCTAGGCATCCCTTATCCAAACTTACAGTAAAATATGTCCATCCAAAATGTATCTATATCTTCCCTTCAATGATAATGCTATCATATCTGCTTAGCCAAATTTCAAACAATCTCCCCCTTTGGCATTGATGGAAACCTATGAAAAATTGGCTAAGTATGCATAGTTACAAAAATCTTAAAAATTGGCTTGTGAAAACTTTATGTTAAAACTTTGTGGATCATCTACCTATTTACTATCTTATATATATTGTACTTCCCCTTTCTATGTACTCTTATAAAGAGAGAGAGAGAGAGAGAGAGAGAGAGAGAGAGAGAGAGAGAGAGAGAGAGAGAGAGAGAGAGAGAGTGTTTGTATGTATATGTATATGTATGTGTGTGTGTGTGTGTGTCTATATATATATATATATATGTATGTATGTATGTATGTATGTATGTATGTAT
>BSBK01003850.1:0-205000 GCA_027943335.1 Chamaecyparis obtusa | reverse complement strand
CCCACAGTGTTTTCAAAAGTCCATGATGTTTTTGATCTTTTGCCAAAAATTTGCATTGTTTTCGATCCCTTGTGCTTCCTCTTTTGTGCACTTATCCTTTAGTGTCAGAAACTTTGTGTGTTTGTGATCATCTTTCACCGAAAACATTGTGTGTTTTCGACCGCACTAGTTCCCTGTCTGCCGGCTTTCCTTAAGTGCGCAAGTGTGACAGTGGTGGGCCCAAGTTTTCAGAGGCTCTTCTTTGATTGGTCATTGCATGGCCGCAGGTCAAACTTTTTTGACATGCGATCATGTGACCGCCTACCACCTATCCATGTGGTCCCGGTTCTTCATGGTTTTTGGTTGGCTAGCGGTTATCTTTTGATCTCCTATTTCTAGCGGTTAGGTGGCTAACATCTCATGACTTGGTGACTATTAGTCACATGATCCCTGAAAGATTGGTAGTTATCTACTAACATCCAGTGACTTGGCTGGTGGTCAGTCGCGTAGTCATTGAATGCCTGGTGGTTTGTCTCTTCTTATGCTTCCTACACGGTTAAAGTTTGGAAAGGATCGATGGTTGCCGCAAGTTTACATGGTAAAGATGCATGAGGTTTATTTCTTGCACTTTCATGACAACCATCTGATCCTCTGAAGGGATGAGGCTTCTTTGGTGTGGCCCTGATGGTGGACACGTGGCATTTTTTGTTGCGGAGATGGTGATGAGTTGGTTTATGTCAGAGGGGCCCGTAGTGAAAGACTTTTAATCAATGGTCGGCATATAATCTCAAGGAATATTCTTAGCCTTTGAGATCATGTGCCATCTATCAATTTTATTCCATCTTGCTAGGTTGTCTATTGTTCGTAGTGGGTCCAATGTGACTTGTCTGCGCAGGTGGAGGTTTCTTATTGGTTGACGTGGATGTGCTCAGGTGTGGGGCCATTGTTGGGGGGGTTTGTGATGAGGATAGATCTAACGGTCAGCATAAGTTCCTATTTGATTTGTCAAAGTCATGAGATCTTACGCCAGCCATTCATTTTCAAAGGTTTATGAAAGGTCGGTCCTGTGCCAGTGACTATGCGTGGATCAATGAATGACGAGGTGACATGTGGCATCCACGGTGCTGTGGTGGCAATGTTCTATCAACTGGAAAGTTTTCCTATGGTAGTCTAAGGGCCTTATCACATGATCACAAGGGGCCATTTCCATGGCATATGATCATGCGACAACAGTTTGTTGCGCGTTTGCAGACTTAGCGGTGGCGGTTGTGGCAAGGCTAATGTCTGCAGGTTGTTGCATGTTCGCATAACCTAGTTTCCAGGCTATACGATCATGTGACCACTAATGGTTTCATGGTTGTGGAGTTATTAGGTGGGGCTGCTAGTTTTCTAAAGTGATTAAAGGGCTGGAAGATCTTGTGGCCATCATATCACTGCCAGGATAAGGTGCGAGGAAGTTAACTTGGTGGTCTAGTGACAGCTGTTGATGCTGTCTAAGGTGAAGTGAAGATCTAAAGCCCGAGAAAGATAATGATCGATGGCTATGACTTAATGTTGATCTTGGTTTAAATGAGGACCGCCGATGTGTTTCTGGCACCAAGATGTGACCATTGGGATTTTGAATTCAAATTTACAGGGGGTTTGCAGTGACCAAAGGTACCTAGTTTTAATGCTATTTGGGCAGATTTCTTGCTGGTTTGATGGTGGTAGGTTGTTGCGATGTGGTCCAAGGGCTATGTGGTTGATTGCATGATGACTTTTGTACCTGGTGGAGTTTATTTTTGAGCTCGAGAAGCTATTTACAGGTGGCCGATTAGACTGATTTTCATGGCAGCTCCTAGTTCTCTATCCTGGCTTGCAAATTTTCATGATTGCAAATCTGTTTGAGATTTTCTTTCTCTGGACCACTTGGTTTTCCACCCTTGTAATAAATTCTAATGTAAATTTTGGCATGTCAGGTGGTTGAGACCCTAGCCCTAGCTATTCGTAGCTTGTTGCATTCTCTCTAAGAATTCCAAGGTAGCCAGTGGTATAAGTTGCAGAATTTTTGATTTTGGAAGGGTTCCAAAATCTTGTTACTTTTGGTCCCTAGTTTTTGACTATAATACACTGATAGAGGTCTGATTTGGTGTCCTTTTCTCATCTTAGTATCATTCTGATTGTATGCTAATTTTGGATTTGTTAATGAAAACATCATTGAATCCCAATCTTGTATCTTGTGTATGTCTTCTTGCTTGTCTCTGAGCTCATATATGTTAATATCACAAAGTGTCTTAATGTATGGTAAACAAAGAGTATTTTGAATTCATCTCTGAGTTTCTAACAAAGTTAGGATTAAATCCTTTTAGGTGAATTCAGTGAGTTTATAGCTAGGTATAGAATTTGATGTGCTTGTACTTGAGGGAAAGGGGTAATAGGCAAAGCACTTACTCTGGTTTCCATCGTATTTGATTTGAGGTGTCCAATTGAAGTATACGGTTGGGTGACTCTTAGCCCTGGGATAAGGCACTGGTCCTTTCTCTTGAAGTCATGGTTAACAACCACACAAACATAAACATTCATTTGATAAACCTTTTATAGATTTGTGTTGAGAATTGTATACATCATTTTGAGACTCCTTTGAAGAAGTGAGTCAAGGGTACACCTGCCTGAGCATTGAAGCTCAAAGAGTAGAAGGATCCTTTGATCCTTGTCAGTTGGCCCTCTTCCTTGTGGACTTTGGGGTGGTGATAGAGCCAGGAGTTTTATTTACATTATCCATCAAAGTGTAAATTTGCAAGTTCAAGATCAAAGGGAATAATCCACAACCAACAAAATGGTGACTCTACTAGGGACAACCATGAAGATATGCATTTGTAAGAGTTAGTGATTCTACTGGGGAGAATTTAAAGAGAAAGGTTATATTTTTTTCTTGTTTTCCTGAGTGTTTTGAAGATTTCCCATCTAGGTGGGTGGCAGCTCAAAGGTTTGAACCAGTGCAACATATTGAAGAAGCATGGAAAAAAAAGAAGAAATACTAGGTCATATGTTAGAAATAATCTGGATTCACCCTAGAGCAATTACCTAAATAGGGAAAAAAGAGCTGGATTAGAAGGAATGGTGAGTCTACCAGTGCTCCCATAAGAGAATAGAGAAATGCAAGAGCCAGAAGACCACATGTATCCTCAAGTGAGGATGGTTCACAAAATAGATTTTCTAGATCAAAAGGTGGTCACTCTGAAGAGAGATTTCATGATACCCCTGAGGCTACATTTCAGGATAAACATCCATTGCTTGCAGGTCAAAATGAAGAGAACAAAGATGTGGGTTTAGAGGTTGACTTGGATCTTGATGAAGATCAATTCAGAGGAGAACCCGTGAGACATATGCAAGTCCATTTCCCATATCAAAATCTTCCTGATATGGATGTGTCATCTAGTTCTAATGACATTATTGTAGATCCTGATGATTTGAATGCACTAAGGTTGCAGTTGGAAGAGTAGGATGCCATACATAAAAGATTACAAGAAGAGAGAGAGGCTAAAAAGGTAAATGCTTTGATAGAGAGGTAGTCTCTTCTGAGAAAAATAAATGAAATGAAGGAGAGAAAAAAAATACTTGCCTTTGCTCCTAAAACATTGCAGCATGATGTTTTTGGTGATCTTGATGCTTTGAGGAGTGAGCAAGAATGCTTACTATAGGATCACAAATTTGAAAATGAGGGCCCTGCAGTTAGACAAGTGCAAAGCTATGTCCCCTTTCCTAAAGATAAAGATGGGCATAGGATTACCAAACATGCTGTTATTATAAATGAGAAAGGAAAGCAAAAGATGGTGGGTGACCAAGCAAGAAAACCAGTGACAATACCAAGGATCCCACCACCTGATTCAAATAAGGACATTGAAATGGAGAGAAGGAGAAAGGAAGATGAGGACCTTACAAGAGAACTAGAGAGAGCTGAGGTTGATGCTGCCATTGCAGAAAAGAAAAGGAAGATCCAATTTTTGTAGGCTTCTTCAGCTAATGCTCTTGGCCCATGTGCTACTGAACTAGGTATGCCATCTATGACTACTACTATTCCACTTAGTAATGCTACTAGTTCTATTCCTTCTTCATCTGCTAGGATAGGTGCAGATCCTAGGCAGTAGTCAAATGCACAGATAAATGTAGATACTAATGTTGATCCTAGGGTTAACACTAGTTCAAGCTTTCAAAGAAGACCTATGCAATTAGAAGGCTATAGGAAAATAAGTTTTGATGGAATTCCTGGCTATGCAAATGCTTTTCCAAGTGATATTAGAGATAAGGTACCTAAGTTTGCTGGTAATAATGCTATAAGTTGTGAAGAGCATCTTAGGTTATTTGTTGATATGCTTAATGATTATAAGGTAGAGCATGAGGATGTTGTCATGAAATTGTTTGTTCAATCTCTAATGGAGGATGCTAGAGATTGGTTTAAGAGGCTTCCTGATAAGTGTATTGATACTTGGGACTCTTTTGAGAAATGTTTCAAAGAGCAGTGTGGTGATAGGACTAATGCTAGCTTCATGTTGAATGAATTCAATACCATAAGGAAAAATCAGAATGAGTCTGTAGTTGAATTCAACATGAGATTTCAAAAGGGTATGCATAAGTTATTCCAAGTCATGCGGCTGGATGACAATGTCTGTATGACTACATACTTCAATGCATTTGATGGGAAGATGGGATATTTATTAAGGGATAAAGAACCAAGAACTCTTAGGGATGCTTTTAGGATTGTTGTCAATATTGAGAACAACATGAAAGTATCAAGAAAATTGGGTAGAAAGAGAGATGACCCAAAGTTGTTTGGGGACAGGAAATACAAAAAAGAAAATGATAAGAATGTTGGATCTAGGAGGCAAGAAGAAGATAAATTGGATAAGGTTCTTAATGCATTGAAGGATTTGAAGGAACCTAAAAATAGGAACATTAATGCTCCTACCAATGAGAGGCCTCGGTTCAACAATAATTTCAGTAAGTAGAATAGACTATAGAATTACCCCTACAACACCCAATGGAAGGATGGCAAGCCTATTATCCCTGCTGCAAGAGGAAACAATGATAGAGGTGTCCCTGACCCTCTACATATAGCTTCAATCAATGTCATGGAGAATGTACCATGGTTTGTTGCATGCCAGTCCCCTCATTCTGTGGAGCATTGTGTGGTTGCACAATCTATGGCTGCAAATCAAGATTGTGGTGATGAGGAGATAGAACAAGAAGAAGAACAAGATGATGTTTGTTGCAACATGGCTTCTTCATATCTAGGATATGAAGATGACTCTGATTTTGATGAAGAGGTAGATGTGAATGTGAGGAGACATAATCAGGCCCTTTTTCATCAAGAGGTTTTTTTGTATGGTGAGTGCATTGATCAGAAAACATGTAACATGAACTCTTCTCCCAAGCTAGTAAATTTGAGAAGACCTTCCAAAGAGGAGATGGAGAGGATTACTACAGGAATGATTGCCCAGGTGAAAATTAGAGGCATGGTGGCAAGGAACATAAATGAGAAAGCTGCAAGAATATTTATAAAGAGTACCAATTCTAGAGAACCTGATGAGAACAAATCAAAGGCTGATCACATGGTGAAATTAAAGAATGTAAAAAGTAAACATTACGAACCTAGGGGAGTTGGAATTGAAAAGATCTCTAGTGAGATTGAGAAGCCAGTTAACACAATGGCTAAGGTTGAAAAAATGGAGGTGTTCAATACACCTAATATGTCAGACAAGCAAAATGATGTTAAAGCAGTGTAGATTGAGATTCCTGCTTCTACCCTTGTTGACATGTTATCTATATTGTCACAAATTATAGTTAAGGTTCCATTGTTAGAATTGTTGAGGATCCCTGAACATAAAGATAAAGCTATTGCATGGGTTGGTAATACTCACAAAAATGATACTTCATGCAATGGATCTCAGGACGAAGCTTTGAAGGATGTTTCTGCTCAGGAAATTATGTCTCAAATTCCTTCAATATATTTGGACAATTCTGTCAATGCCAGCCTTGAAAATATTGACCCATTCTTCTTAAGTGTTCTTGTGAATGGGATGAAGTTAAGAAATTGTATGATTGATAGTGGTGCCTCTAATACTATCATGCCTTTCAAAATCATGGAGAGATTGGGCCTTAAAGTTGATATAGTGCAGGGCAGGTGTTGTGCAATGGATCAGAGGGAGGTACCAGTTATTGGGACTATCAATGCAATGCCATATATGTTGGCAGCATATCTAGAGAAGGAGCTAACAATGAGTGTTTTGGTGGTGGATATTCCCCCTCATTATGGGATGTTGCTATCTAGAAGATGGAGTGCTGCCATGGGTGGAAGTTTATAGTGTGATTTGTCCTATGTAACTTTCAAGATTGATGATCAGTTTGTCAAGATTGAACGAGAGCCAAGAGTATGCCACATGATTGAGAGAAACATAGATAATGAAACTACATGTTTTGTGGATACTGATGTAAATGCTTTTAGGGTAGAGATCCCTATATTTGAGAATGAGCTTGTTTTGTCACCTATTTATACTGAGGTAGGTGCTGACTCTGTGAAGGGTGGTGATTTGTGAGTCATGTACTTTGATGGTGAAAACTACAAAGATAGTGCAGGAGCAGGTATTTTTCTTATTTCTCCTGATGGAAACACCTACAAGTTCTCTTTCACATTGAATTTATTTTATACCAATAATATAGCAGAGTACGAGGCCTTGTTGTTAGGACTGAGGTTGGCACAAAAGCATGGTATAAAATGCATAAGTGTTATTGGTGATTCTAAGTTGGTGGTGTCCCAAGTCAGGTCAGTGTATGCTTCCAAGAATAGAAGGTTGAAACAATATAGGAATGCAGCGTGGGATTTGATTGAGCATTTTGATGCCTTTAATATTGTGTGGAAGGATAGGAGTAACAACAAGATGGCTAACTTGTTGGCCAATATTGCAATCAATCCTAATGATGTTACATTCTCTGGTATTTCTAAAGTTGAAATTCAGGCTAGGCCTAGTATACCAGACAATATGGAGAATTGGGAAGTTTTTGATGATGATAATGATATTTTGAAGTTTATGGATTGCAAGGATCAGTATCATGGTCAGGAACTTGATTGTTCAGCCTTGGTTGAGTCAATAGAAGGAAGGGAGGTTGTCTTAGGCAATGAGGTCATTCAGTTTAGAACTAACAAGGTGCCCAAGGGGCTTGTTGTTTTGGAGACTATCTTTCACAACCAAGATAGAGTTCAAAAGAATATCAAAGGAGAAGATCGTGTTGATCTTGAGGAGATAAATCTTGGATCACATGAGGCACCTAAGAAAGTGTACATTGGTAGAGATATATCTCAAAAGGTAAGGAAACCTTTGGTTGAATTATTGAGGAAATTCAGGCATGTTTTTGCATGGTCGTATGATGACCTAAAGGTTTATAGAGAGGATTTATTTCAGCATGTTATTCCATTGAGAGAAGATGCTAAACCTTTCTGGCAAAAGCAAAGGCCTATTAATCCTACTTTGGCACCCAAGATGCAGGAAGAATTAATGAAGTTGAGAGATGCTAGCATTATCAAGCCTATAATGCATTCTTCTTGGGTGTCAAATCTTATCCCTGTAAGAAAAAAGAATGGTGACATCAGGCTTTGTGTGGACTTTAGAAATTTAAACATCAGCTCATTGAAAGATAACTATTGTTTGCCCAA
Source organism: Chamaecyparis obtusa (assembly GCA_027943335.1). Classification (NCBI taxonomy): domain Eukaryota; kingdom Viridiplantae; phylum Streptophyta; class Pinopsida; order Cupressales; family Cupressaceae; genus Chamaecyparis; species Chamaecyparis obtusa. Next base: position 197,334 of record BSBK01003850.1, on the reverse strand, counting down.
TATGGAGGCTATGTTGCAGAGAGTAACCGGATCAGAATTGATGTCAATGATGGATGGTTTCTCTGGTTACAATCAGGTCATTGTTAAGGAATCAGAACAATTCAAGACAGCCTTTACAACACCTTGGGGAACATATGTTTATGTGAGAATGCCTTTTGGTCTCACAAATGCTGGTGCTACTTTTTAGAGGGCAATGGATGTTGCCTTTTCAGATTTCATTAATGATTTCCTTATTGTGTATCAGGATGATTTAACTACCTATTCCAAGAAGGAAGAGGACCACTATGCTCATTTACAGAAAATATTTATGAGGGCCTTGGAATTTGGCATTTCACTAAACCCATGGAAATGTGCTTTTGATGTCATAGAAGGTAAGTTTCTTGGCCACTTAGTTGGGAAGCAAGGAGTGAGAATTGACCCAAAGAGGGTAGCAGCAATTGATAAAATTTAGAGGCCAAGGAATGTTAAAGGGATTCAGTGCTTCTTTGGTCAGGTCAATTTTCTAAGGAGATTTGTGAAAAACTTTGCAGAGGTTACTAGACCTATTTCCAAGATGTTAAAGAAAGGATCTGTAATCAATTGGGAGGGTGAGCCTGATATGGCTTTCAAGAATATCAAGCAGGCTATCAAAGATGCACCAGTGCTAAAGGCACCTGACTATGGTGTCTCAATGCATATCTTTTCTTTCTCATCCTTTCACACTATTGCTGCAATTCTATTACAAAAGAATAAGGATGGTTTTGAGAAGCCTATTGCATTTTTCAGTAAATCTTTGTAGGCTGGAGAATTGAAATATGATATAAATGAAAAACAAGTTGATGCACTTGTGAAGGCAATCAAGGCCTTTAGATGTTACTTGATGGGAGCAGTTGTGATTGCTTTTGTGCCAAGTGCAGTTGTGAAGGATATTTTCTCATAGCAGGAGGTGTCTGGAAGAAGATGCAGATGGATCAATAGGATCCAGGAGTTCAATGTTGAGATCCATATCACTAAATTGATTAGAGGACAAGGATTGGAAAAGTTGATGGCCCAATCCAATCTAGATGCAAACTAGGTAAATCATTCTGAAATTGATTATACATGTGATATGGATGATTGTATTTGGTATCAGGATATTATTTACTATTTGAGAAACATGAGATGTCCAGATAGTATGAATGATAATCAAAAGAGGACATTGAAGTTACAGGCCATCAAGTATGTAATTGTGAAATGTAAGTTGTATAGAAAAAATCTGGATTGCATACTATTGAAATGTGTAGATGAGAATCAGGCTAATGTGTTGTTGAAGGAGATGAATGAGGGAGTTTGTGGTGGACATTATATGGGTAAAGCAACTACTCATAAGATCTTGAGAGAAAGATTTTGGTGGCCCACAATCTTCAGGGATGCAAAACAATTGGTAAGGAGATGTGATGATTATCAAAGGTTCTCTGGTAAGCTTAAATTTTTAGGTAATGTACCATTAAAATCAGTAGAAGTTCAGGCTCCTTTCCAGTAGTGGGGAATTGATTTCATAGGGGAGATACCAAACAAGTCAACTGGAGGACATTCATGGATCTTAGTTGCCACTGATTATTTTACAAAGTGGGTAGAAGTTGTACCTACAAGAAATGCAACTAGCAGGGTGGTAATTTATTTCCTGATGAACAATATTGTTACAAGGTTTGGGTGCCCTGAGAGGATAGTGAGTGATAATGCTATGTGCTTCAGGTCTACCGAATATAAGGACTTTTGTAAAGGTTTGGGAATTCTAATTCCTCACCTTATCATCCGCAAGGAAATGGTCAAGTAGAATCTACTAATAAGGGCTTGATTAAAATCTTGAAGAGAATTATAGAGAAGAATAAGAGGGCATGGAATTCAAAGCTGCCATTAGCTCTATGGGCTGATAGGGTAATTGTGAAGAAGGCAATTGGTTGTGCACCATTTGACTTGGCGTATGGAATTCATGCTAGAATGCCTTAGAATAATTTTTTGGAGATGTACAAGTTTGTGTAGTTGTATGATGATGACATTGATGATGAGATGCAGTTGAGAATTGAGGACCTCATTAGGTTGGATGAAACTAGAAGAGAATCAATTGCAAGGAATGCCAAATTGCAGTTGCAGGTTAAGAATCTATATGATAAAAAGACTGTTGACAGAAAGTTTGAGCCTGGTGATTTGGTGTTAGTTTGGAATGCCAGATTGGAGGATAAGGGGAAACATGGTAAATTTGATCCCATTTGGTTAGGGCCATATCTGATTCATGAGAGATGGGGCCAAGATTCTTACATCATCAAGGATTTTAATGGTGATATTCAAGAGTTGCCAGTTCATGGACAATTCTTGAAGTAGTACTTCATTTGAAGTACTCTATTTTCCATGAATAGTAGTTAGGGTTGTACATCTTCTAAATCTCTGTATATAAGTTGCTTTCCCCTGTCTATTGGTTTTTGGTCCTATTGCTTGGTCCTACCCTGTTTGTTCCTTGTTGTCTACATTTTGTCCTGTGGGATGGTCTGCTTTTACTAGTGATTCTAAGTCCTTGCTATGCCTGCAGGAGGCATACATCCCCAGACAGGGCCACTATTAGGCCATTTTTCTATCATGGCAATATCATTTGAAAATGGCCTCCTCCCTACAAATTTCTCTTGGTTTGTGCCCTACCCTATGTTCCTTGTGTTGTCACCTTACTTCAATCCAAACTGCATCTCCTAAATCATAAGGCCCAGAAAGTTATTCAAGTTTCAAGGTCTGCGGGAAGCAATGTTTTCAAAATTTACCATAGTGTCGAAAACCCACAGTGTTTTCAAAAGTCCATGATGTTTTTGATCTTTTGCCAAAACTTTGCATTATTTTTGACCCCTTGTGCTTCCTATTTTGTGTGCTTATCCTTTAGTGTTAGAAACTTTGTGTGTTTGCGATCCTCTTTCACTGAAAACATTGTGTGTTTTCGACCGCACTAGTTCCCTGTTTGCCAACTTTCCTTAAGTGTGCAAGGGTGATGGTGGTGGGCCCAAGTTTTCAAAAGCTCTTCTCTGATTGGTCATTGCATGGCTACATGTCATACTTTTTTGACATGCGATCATGTGACCACCTACCACCTATCCACATGGCCCCAGTTCTTCATTGTTTTCGACTGCTTGGTGGTTATCTTTTGATCTCCTATTTCTGGCAGTTAGGTGGCTAACATCTCACAACCTAGTGATTGTTAGTCACGTGATCCCTGAAAGATTGGCGATTATCTGCTAACATCCAGTGACTTGGCTAGTGGTCAATCATGTAGTCGCTGAATGCTTGGCAGTTTGTCTCTTCTTATGCTTCCTGCACCGTTAACGTTCAGATAGGATTGATGGTTGCCGCAAGTTCACATGGTGAAGATGCATGAGGTTTATTTCTTGTGCTTTCATGACAATCATCTGATCCTTCGAAGGGATGAGGCTTCTTTGGTGTGGTCCCGATGGTGGACATGTGGCAGTTTTTGTTGTGGAGATGGTGATGAGTTGGTTTATGTCAGAGAGGCCCGCAGTGAAAGACTTTTAATCAACGGTCGGCGTATAATCTCAAGAAATATTCTTGGCCTCTGAGATCATGTGCCATCCGTTAATTTTATTCCATCTTGTCGGGTTGTCTGTTGTTCACAGTGGGTCCAATGTGACTTGTCTACGCACATGGAGGTTTATTATTGGTTGACGTGGATGTGCTGAGGTGTGGGGCCGTTGTTGGGGGAGGTTTGTGATAAGGATAGATCTAATGGTCAGCATAAGTTCTCATGCGATTTGTTAGAGCCATGAGATCTTATGCCAGCCATTCATTTTCAAAGGTTTATGAAAGGTCGGTCCTGTGCCAGTGACTGAGCGTGGATCAGTGAATGACTTGGTGACATGTGGCATTTGCGGTGCTGAGGTGGTAGTGTTCTATCAGCCAGTGAGTTTTCCTATGGTGGTTTAAGGGTCTTATCACATGATCACAAGGGGCCATTTCTAGGGCATGTGATCATGTGACAATGGTATGTTGCACGGTTGTGATCTTAGCGGTGGTGGTTGTGGCAAGCTTAATGTCTAAGGGTTGTCGCATGTTTACATAACCTAGTTTTCAGGCTATGTGATCATGCAACCACTAATGGTATCACGGTTGTGGAGTTATTAGGTGGGGCCGCTAGGTTTCTAAGGTGATTAAAGGGCTGACAGATCTTGTGGCCATCGTATCATCACCGGGATAAGGTGCGAGGAAGTTAACTTGGTGGTCTAGTGACAGCCATTGATGATGTCTAAGGTGAAGTGAAGATCTAAAGCCCGGGAAAGATAAAGATCAATGGCTATGACTTAAAGTTGATCTCAATTTAAACGAGGACCGCCGATGTGTTTTTGGTGCCAAGATGTGACTATTGTAATTTTGAATTCAAATTTGTAGGGGGTTTACAGTGACTACTTGGTTTCCCACCCTTGTAATAAATTTTGATGTAAATTTTGTCATGTCAAGTGGTTGAGACCCTAGCCCTAGATATCCGTAGCTTTTTGCATTCTCTTTGAGAATTCCAAGGCAGCTAGTGGTATAAGTAGCAGAATTTTTGATTTTGCAAGGGTTCCAAAATCTTGTTGCTTTTGGTCCCTAGTTTTTTACTATAATACACTGATAGAGGTCTGATTTGGTGTCCTTTTCTCATCTTAGTATCATTCTGATTGTATGCTGATTCTAGATTTCTTAATCAAAACATCATTGAATCCCAATCTTGTATCTTGTGTATGTCTTCTTGCTTGTCTCTGAGCTCATATATGTTAATATCACAAAGTGTCTTAATGTATGGTAAACAAAGAGTATTTTGAATTCATCTCCGAGTTTCTAACAAAGTTAGGATTAAAGCCTTTTAGGTGAATTCAGTGAGTTTACAGCCAAGTATAGAATTTGATGTCCTTGTGCTTGAGGGAAAGGGGTAATAGGCAAAGCATTTACTCTAGTTTCCATTATGTTTGATTTGAGGTGTTCAGTTGAAGTATACGGTTGGGTGACTCTTGGCCCTGGGATAAGGCACTGGTCCTTTCTCTTGAAGTCATGGTTAACAACCACACAAACATAAACATTCATTTGATAAACCTTTTATAGATTTGTGTTGAGCATTGTATACATCATTTTGAGACTCCTTTGAAGAAGTGAGTCAAGGGTACACCCACCTAAGCATTGAAGGTCAAAGAGTAGAAGGATCCTTTGATCCTTGTCAATTGGCCCTCTTCCTTGTGGACTTTGGGGTGGTGATAGAGTCAGGAGTTTCATTTACATTATCCATCAAAGTGTAAATCTGCAAGTTGAAGATCAAAGGGAATAATCCACAACTAACAAACTCAATGCTATGTTAAATAGACATGACCTATTCCATGTGGGTTGTTTGAGTCCCAAAATTTACCTTGAAGTTTAAAAGTATTTCACCTAGCACGTCTATAATGATACCACCCACTATAGCCTGACTTTCAAGTTAGCTAACATTGATCCATCAAAACTATTCTTGACACATGTAGGTTTAGGGGATAAGTAATATTACTTCTAAGTCCCTGACATGGAGATTTATAGTTACTAAGACATGAGGAAAGGAATCTTAGAAATAGCCCTATCTAAAGAGGAATTGGGAGACTTATGATTAATATGAGTAATGTTATTTATATTCTCCTTAATTTTATTAACAAATGAAAAGAAAATAATCTCCCAACTAATTTCTTTATCCATGAAAATTTAGTTATTTCATACAATGGATAAAGCCTAGCCAATATAAAGAAGAGACTACCAGGACAACTACTGAGTGAAAAGATGAGATGTGGGAGACATCTATCTAGAGGAAGCCATCCCAGGATCTAAAAACTAAACACATTTCCTATTAAATAGTGTCATTAATTTCTATCTCATTTGTCAAGAATAATGATAGGAAAGTAAAAGGTTTCCAACACAATCAACTTTATTTTTACATAAATAAAATCCTTTGGCCAACTATATTCCTTTCCTTTGTAAATTTTCAATGTGAGGATTTCTCTATGAAAAATTGTCCACTAGAAAAAATGGAGAATTAGACATCACTTTACAATTCCACACCTTTGACAAATAAACTAATTGAGTCCACTATAGAGAAAGTAGATTGTAACCATATTTGACCATGTAAATCTTGTCCATATTGAGCCTACAAAAATGTTATCCTATTGGTTCAATTTGTAAAATCTAAGGGAGTTGAGAAGTTGAGTAGCTAGATGGCCACAACCTTGAGAGGATCCTTAAACCAAAGAGGATCAATATTCCAAGTAGGAGTGTAAGAAGAATCATCCCAATAGTCACAAAAATAAAGATGAATTATTCTAGAAAGGTTAATCTCAATAGAAAGAAAAAAAGGATGAATTTCTAGCAGGGTACTAGAAATCCAAGGATCTTTCCAAAAATTGATAGTATGCCCATTTGATCAATGTTCTAGGAACAACCCTATGTAATTATAGGGATAGTTTTAGAAATATTATTCCAAATTTTGGATCTAGAGAGAAGTGGATGTTATAAGAATTTTAAAAATCCCCATTATCTAAATATATTTAGAAGGAAGAATGTTGGATAATTATGTACAATCATTAATGAGCTTCTAGATAAATTTTGAGAGGAGGTGCAAGACCTTTTTTATGTCATAGCAAAAATCTTTTGAAACTGGCCTCCTCCCTGCAAATGTTTCATGGTCTGTGCTCTTGCCCTATGCTCTTCAATGTGTCACCTTGCTCCAGCCCAAATTGCACGTGCTGAATTGCAAAACCCAGAAAGTTATTCGAGTTTCAAGGTTAGTAGGAAATGTTTTTAAACTCTGCCATAGTGTCAAAAACCTGTAGTGTTTTCAAAAACCCATGATGTTTTTGGCTTCCTTGCTACCTTTTGGTCTATCGATAACCCTGTGTGTTTTTGATTTTTCACTGAAAACCCTATGTGTTTTCGACCTTGCATTTCTTCTTTTCTGTCGGCACTCCTTGTTCATCAGTCTTAACCACACAAGTCCGACTAGATGGTGGGCTCAGGTCTTCAAAGGCTCTTCCTGATTGGCTGTCACATGGCCGCATGTTAGACTTTTTTGACATGCGATCATGCGACCGCTTGCCACCTGTCCATGTGGGTCCTAGTTCTTTTCAGCTACCTGGCGGTTTACTTTGCCTTAGTGCACAAGTGCGATGGATGGTGGGTTCTATTTTTTCAATTGGTCAAAGGGTCCTGACATGTTAGAGCATCAATGATTATCGTTAAAGCATGAAGGCTTTGTCAGGGCAATGCAAAATTGTGCCAGCCATCTGATCTTCTTTTGTTCGGTGCTCTGTTTGGTGGTTCCTTTGGTAGGTGAGGTTTCTTCTCACTGGTCTAAGGCTGTGATGTGGCAGCCGGGGGTTGGTTGTCACATGGCTACATGTCAGACTTTTCTAAGATGTGATCATGCAACCTCTTGCCACATGTCCCTGGGGCCCATTGGCAGAGTGGTGGTGGTTGTAGTTTGGTGGGCCCTTTGTCAGTGGCGGTGATGTGGCAGCTTGGGGTTGGCTGTTACATGATCACATAGCCTATTTTTTGGCTATGTGATCATGCAACTACTTGCCATGTGTCCCTGGGTCCTGGTGGTAGGTGGTGATGGGGTGTCTTCCAGATGCTGAGGTGGCAGTGTTCCATTGGTCAGCAGGAGGTGAGATGGCAGTCCTATTGCCTTATCGCATGATCGCAAGGGCCATCTTTTGGCCTTGCGATCATGCGACAAGGGTGTCACAGTGACCGGTAGCGGCGGTGGTTATGGTGGTGGTTAAGATGTGGGTTGTCGCATGTTTGCATAGCCGGCCTCTGGGCTATGTAGTCATGCGACTAACTGCCAGACATCATAGTTACAGAGTTCAAGGGTGGGTCTATGGTGCCAGTCTTACTGACATGCTATTTTTTGATTGGTCACTGACTATTGATGGGGCTGAAGAATTTGCAGAGAGTTTTTGACTGATTGTCAACATTGGCTACGAGCCTACAATCGCATGATTGCAAGTGTGAGTTGGGTGCCTTGCGATCATGCGACCAGACATAAAATGAAGCCTAGATTCCTATGGCGGTGAGCTTTGTGACTACACAATTGCACAACTAGGGGCAAGCAATTAAGGAATATGAAGCCCACGAATGCATGGTGACCCTTTATTTTCAAATTTGGATCTGCAATGACCAAGGGTAGCAAAATTTATGGTTTTTTGGCCATTTCTTGATCTAGTTGGTGAAGGCTATACCCTAGCTTGTTGCAACCCGTTTTGGGTTCCCATGGCAGCTAGTGATATAAAGTGTCAAAATTTTGACTTGTTGAGGGTTCCATTCTGTTTGGTTCCAGTAGGAAATAGAAGGCTCTGTCACATTGCATGTAAGCTAAATAGAATTTATGGAAGTCTTTTGTAGGTTATTGAAGTGGTTTGATCTCTGTCTTACTTTGATCATGTACATGACTCATTATACTTAATGTAAGTTTTTCATGCTTCCAAGTCTCTCCTTGGTGTCATTCTTGTGAATCTTGGATTTTATAATCCATTGCATAGGTTTCCCTTTGCATATGTTCTGGTCTTTAGTTCTTGGTGTAGGATCAAGTGAAATATACTTTAGAGGGGACATAGATTCAGTCTTGGTTGTTTACAAAGGGATCTTATAAGTAGTGGATGGGCTGGAATGTTTATATTTATGGCTGAGTCTTTGACAATAGTTGGTTCATGTTTCACTGTTTGTATGTGAGGTCTGCCCAATGGATAATGGCATTGATCAAGGGCTAGTATATTCAGTTGAGTCCAATGTTTGATGGGTTTTGGCTATTTCCTACATCTCTATATATCAATACCGTCACTAGTAATACCCTTATCAAGACCATTTTATCTTGCATAGTAGAGTTGATTTAATGAATGCCTGGTTAGCATTTAGAAATCCTTTACTATGATCTGCTTTATGAATCCAGAAATAAAGGGTGTGTAGTGAGTTTGTGTTTTGTCTGGATTAGGTGCACCCACCTTGGTTTTGCAGAGCTAGAAGAAAAAGAGGTCAGTTAAGTCCCTATAGTTGGTCCAGTTACCCTAAGACCTCATTATATTTTGGAGCTAACCATTTCTAAAATCCATCTGAGGGTATATTGGCAGCCTTATGGCATAAGATTTTTCAAACACCAACAAGAATGTGACTCTACTGGGCAAATGAAATAAGTTTAATGATAAGAGTATACCAGAGTCTTGTTGTATTTAGTTTGGGGAAGAGTCTTTTACATTTTTCAATCTGAGAATTGCTTTTCAGATTTGCAAATGTGCTACCTGGATTTGTTGATTGATTTATGTGTGGCTTTGCTGTGGGAGTGCTCAGAGTCTATTGGTGTTTCAAGATAGATTAGTAAAGTTTGTGTCCTCTGAAAAGAGGTGGTGACTCTATGCTAGAAAGAACCTAAGTTGTGAAGTTTTGTTGGGACTTCATTTAGCTAAGAAGAAGGTAGTAGCATTCAACAGGGTAATCTAGGTATTCTCCATTTAGTGTATTGCATTTGCATGGTCCTTATCAAATAGTTTTGTCATTAAAGAAAGGACATATAAGTGTGAAGTATGTAGGGAAAATTTAGTGACAAAAGAAGGTTCAATTCAAGTATAGATTTCTTGTCATTGGTCTTGAAGATTTTCAAGTAGATGTGCAACAGTTGTAGCTAGTGATGGATGTTCACAGGGTTTCTTTTGTCAGAGGATATGTGCCATTTTGTTATGATGGAATACCTAGTTTCCCTAATAAGATCCCTAATAAAATCAGGGGATACTTGCCTAAGTTTAATAGGAACCAGTATCAGTCAGCAAGAAAACATGTTCAGTGCTTTACTAACGTGATGAATGATTTTGAGGTTTTCCATGAAGACCTATGGATGAAATTGTTTGTTGAAACTCTAGAGGGTGATGTTAGAGACTGGTTTTCTTTCTTTCCGGCATGTTCTATTTCATCTTGGAGTGAGATGCATTCGGCCTTCATGGAGCAGTTCGGAGAAAGGGTAATCATATATGATTCTTATGATAAGTTTTTAAAAATTCATATTGAGAAAGATGAACTTGTCCCTCAATTCAATATTAGATTTGCAAAAGTTTTGAATGAGATCCCTAAAGGTTATAGACCCAATGACCAAGTGTGTGTAAATGCCTATTTTGATGCATTTGATAAGAAAATGAATGACTTGTTGAGGGATAAAGAACCTAGGACATTATATCAGGCATTTGTAACTGCAATGGATATTGAAAACAATTTGAAATATGGATTGACCCAAGGTCATTTTTCCATGAGTGTCTGTCGGTATAACGAATATGAAAGAAAAGAAGAATGTAGTGCTAATACTGCAGTCCCAAATCAGTGTATCAACACTTCTGCTATGGTTTGTAAGCAGGTTGAGATGTCAAATCAGAATATGTGTATAAATGTTATTGAGTCTTTTGCTACTGATGAGACATGTGTTCAGGATGCTACAACAGTGAGATATATTCTAGACCCTGATAGGATTGAGAAGTGTACTGGTGCTTTGAGTTGTGAATTAGCTACCACAGTCAATCCTTGTAATATGGATTATAAATATGATGCTACTAATGTTCCTAGACATGAAATTGCTGCTTCTATGTCTCAATCCTATGAAAATGAAGAGGCTGAAAGTTATGTCTCTAATGATGAGTTTGAAGTTGCTGCACAAGGTAAGGAATATGATTAATTTGCATATCAGTCATAGTCAAAAGAACATAGTGCTGAAAGTGGTTACTCAAGTGAGGGTGATGAAGGCAGTGATGGAGAGGTGTCTTCATATGAGTCAAATGCAACATGGGAAGAAGAAAGTAATGATAGTGATGTTGATTACAAGGTCTTGGAAGTCAAAGATTTGTGGGGAAATCCATGGGATGGTTCTTCTGATGAGTACAACACTGATTGTTCATATGTTGACAATAGTGATGGTGAGTAATGCTCTAGCTCAGATTTTGAATTCTCTTTTTCTTTTGAAGATATGTGTGATGATGCATATGATGACATGTATAGTGAGGTTGCCAATGAGTTATTTGATGAGGACACTAGTGAGAACCAGTTGGAACTATGTCTAAATTACTATGAGAAATAATTCCATGTTGTTTCTAACCCACTATTTGAGGAGTGTGCTCAAAGGATAGAATTTGTTGAGGATTACTCACCTTCTGCACTTAAAGCTTCATATATAGTTGATCTGGAGTCTCCCTCACAAATGAGGCCAGTTGAAAGAAAGGTAATGCAGGATGAATGTTGCTCTGTTGATGAAGATGCATTACATTGGGACAATGTTTTTCTTCTACCACCAAGTAGTGAGAGTAATGGTGATAATCTAGTTGATGATGTTGATCATGTGAATCATCCTTATGAGGATAAAGGTGTGATTTATCAAGATAAATCAGACTTGATAAACCTGAGTAACTAGATATATGAGCATGTTTTAGTGACCTTGGCTGAGGTAAGTGAAAGTGAGTATAGTTTCTTTTCTTTTGATATGCAAGAATGCATTAAAGATGAGCTGGATGATTGCAGCCAGGAAGAGCAGGTATCAGTTTCTTGTCCTCTTTCACATGTTTCAATCCATGGTGATTTTGATGATGCATGTTTTCCAAATAGTGAGTTTGTGGGGGAACATGTGAAGGAAGGCATTGGTGATGGTAAATCCAAAGTTGTTCTGCGGTCTATGCTTAACAATCATCTCTATCATCATGCATGTGGTAAAGGTTTCAGAGTTCTATTTGATTTTGTGAGCAGAAACCAAGTTTTTGATAGAGGAAAAGGATGGCACTCCTTTGGCATCTGGATGTTGCTTCCGTATATCCTGTTTAGTGGTGTTAGAGTTTTTGGGTAGGGAACCAGTCTGTGAAATTTTTGGGTTTTAAAAGTGGGGTGAGGGCCTAATTGTTTTGTCTAGGTGTGGTCTACTTCTCCTAGTGATTCTGAATTCTTGCCATGCCTGCAAGAGACATGCATCCCCAACTAGAGCCATTGTTAAGCCATTTTTATGTCATAGCAAAAATCTTTTGAAAATGGCCTCCTCCCTGCAAATGTTTCATGGTTTGTGCTCCTTCCCTGTGCTCTTTAATGTGTCACCTTGCTCCAATAAAAAATGGCACGTGTTGAATTGCAAAACCCAAAAAGTTATTCGAGTTTCAAGGTCAGTAGGAAATGTTTTTAAAATCTACCACAATGTTGAAAACCTGTAGTGTTTTTGAAAACCCATGATGTTTTCGGCTTCCCTGCTACCTTTCGGTCTTTCAATAACCCTGTGTGTTTTCGATCTTTCACTGAAAACCCTGTGTGTTTTTGACCTTGCATTTCTTCTTTTCTGTCAGCACTCCTTGTTCATTAGTCTTAACCTCACAAGTCTGACTGGATGGTGGGCCTGTGTCTTCAAAGGCTCTTCCTGATTGGCTATTGCATGGCCGCATCTCAGAATTTTTTGACATGCGATCATGTGACCACTTGCCACCTGTCCATATGGGTCCCAGTTCTATTCAGCTGCCTGGCGGTTTACTTTGCCTTAGTGCGCAAGTGCGATGGATGGTGGGACCTAGTTTTTGGATTGGTCATAGGGTCCTGACGTGTCAGAGCATCAATGGTTGTCATTAAAGCATGAAGGTTTTGTCAGGGCTATGCAAAATTGTGCCAGCCGTTTGATCTTCTTTTGTTTGGTGCTCTGTTCGGTGGTCTCATTTGTAGGCGAGGTTTCTTCCGGCTGGCCTGAGGTGGTGATGTGGCACTTGGGGGTTGGTTGTTGCATGGCTGCATGTCAGAATTTTCTGACATGAGATCCTTGCCATGTGTCCCTGGGGCCCATTGGCAGAGTGGTGGTGGTTGTAGTTTGGTGGGACCACTATCAGTGGTGGTGATGTGGCAGCCTTGGGTTGGCTATCACATGATTGCATAGCCTAGTTTTTAGGTATGTGATCATGCGACCACTTGCCATGTGTTCCTAGGGCTCGATGGCAAGTGGTGATGGGGCATCTTCTAGATGCTGAGGTGGCAGTGTTCCATTGGTCGGTAGGGGGTGAGATGGTAGTGCTATTACCTGGTCGCATGATTGCAAGGGCCATCTTTCAGCCTTGCGATCATGTGACAAGGGTGTCATAGTGACCAGTAGTAGAGGCGGTTATGCTGGTGGTTAAGATGCGGGTTGTTGCATGTTCCCATAGCTGGCCTCCGGGCTATGTGATCATGTGACTAACTACTAGACATCATAGTTACGGAGTTCAAGGGTGGGTCTGTGGTGCCAGTCTTGCCAACATGCTAGTTTTTTATTGGTCACCAACTGTTGATGGGGCCAAAGACTTTATAGAAAGTTTGTGACTGATTGTTGACCATGGCTAAGAGCCTACGGCTGCATGATTGTAAGGGTGAGTTGGGTGCCTTGCGATCATGTGACCAAACATAAAATGAAGCCCAGATTCCTATGGTGGTCAGCTTTGTGACGATGTAATTGGGTGACTAGGGGCAAGTGATTGAGGAATATGAAGCCCGTGATTGCATGGTGACCGTTTATTTTCAAATTTGGATCTGCAGTGACCAAGGGTACCAAAATTTATGGTTTTCTGGTCATTTCTTGATCTGGTTGGTGAAGGCTATACCTTAGCTATTTGTAGCTTGTTGCAACCCATTTTGGGTTCCCATGGTAGCTAGTCATATAAAGTGTCAAAATTTTAACTTGTTCAAGCTTCCATTCTGTTTGGTTCCAGTGGGAAATAGAAGGCTCTGTCACATTGCATGTAAGCTAAATAGAATTTCTGGAAGTCTTTTGTAGGTTATTGAAGTGGTTTGATCTCTGTCTTACTTTGATCATGTACATGACTCATTATACTTAATGTAATTTTTTCATGCTTCCAAGTCTCTCCTTGGTGTCATTCTTGTGCATCTTGGATTTTCTAATCCATTGCATAGGTTTCCCTTTGCATATGTTCTAGTCTTTAGTTCTTGGTCTAGGATCAAGTGAAATATACTTTAGAGGGGACATAGATTTAGTCTTGGTTGTCTACAGAAGGATCTTATAAGTAGTGGATGGGCTGGAATGTTTATATTTATGGCTATGAGTCTTTGACAACAGTTGGTTCATGTTTCACTGTTTGTATGTGAGGTCTACCCAATGGATAATGGCACTGATCAAGGGCTAGTATATTCAGTTGAGTCCAATGTTTGATGGGTTTTGGCTATTTCCTACATCTCTATATATCAATACCGTCACCAATAATAACCTTCACAAGACCATTTTATTCTGCATAGTAGAGTTGATTTAATGAATGCTTGGTTAGCATTTAGCAATCCTTTACTATGATCTACTTTATGAATCCAAAAATAGAGGGTGTGTAGTGAGTTTGAGTTTTGTCTGGATTAGGTGCACCTGCCTTAGTTTTGCAGAGCCAGAAGTAGAAGAAGGTCATTAAGTCCCTATAGTTGGTCCAGTTACCCTAAGACCTCATTATATTTTGGAGCTAACCATTCCTAAAATCCATTTGAGGGTATATTGGCAACCTTATGGCATAAGAGTTTTTGAACACCAACAAGAGGGACTAATTTAAGTAATGTGAGTTACAAGAATTCAAACCCCTATTATCTTTGGGGGTGCATATTTTCTCCTACTGAAAAAGAGATAATCTCTTCTATCCTTCCACACTAGACTAGATGAATATTCTATTGATAGTATCAAGTTTCTTAACTCACATTATAAGCATATAGAAAAAAGACATATCATAAATGGAGGTAAATTTTATATAAGCCATAGGTATTTGTATATTTCCAACATGGATAATAAGAAACCCTTTTTAGACACCACATTTAACTTGTATTCTACCTATCAAACAAGATAAAACTAAGCTCTCTACTTTACCAACATATAGGGGTATACTTAAATAGGTTAAGGGAAGAATGAAAATATGGAAATAAAGAATGGTAGTAAGCATATTCTAAATATTGAGAGGAGTGTTTAATAAATAGATGACACTCTTTTGATGATTAATTCTTTGACTCTAAAATTGGTTCCCTGCCTCTTTTTTGGTTAAATTTAGTTTATTTTCATATGCTCAATACTATGAATTTGGTTTTTAGCCCTACATGGCACCTAGTTGGGTTTAAGTTTAACATTTTAAAAATTGTTTCGCTATTGTGTAATACTTTGCATAGATGGTGGTTTATTTTTTGTTGCTTTTTTGTTTTTGATTGTGGTAGACTCTCATGCTTAACTATTGCTTCTGTGATGGTTAAAACTTTATGTTCATTTCATAGTTAGCCTCTTTGTTCTATGGGTCAGCACACTTTCTTGTTGTTTCTATTTATTAGAAACAAATACGCAATTCTAAAGTAAATTTCTCCACTCAATAGCCTCTAAAATTTTGGCAAAACTAAGTATCGTGTCATCCAAATGTTGTTGGTTTCAAACTACCAAAGTATATGGAGAAGGTTTAAAACTAGTAACAATCTTTAACAACATTTTTACAAATACTGCAACCAAGAGTATCATCCATCATGATAGAGAGATAGGGGAAAAGGGGACCTCCATAGCGAAGACCCCTTGAGGTAGAAAATAATATTTTATGGGAACCATTGACAAGAAAAACATAATTAGGTGAGTGGAAACAAGCTTATCTCATGGAAATATTTTTCCCTTCATAACCATAAATTTTGAGAAGGGAAGAAAGAAACTTCAAGAAGACCATATAATAAGTTTTATAAATATCAAGATTTAAATGTCTTCCTTCTTCCTTACCATTGGACATCAATTGAAGGGATTCATTGAAAATAATTGCAACATCAGTGAGTTGTCATGTAGGAAAAAGACCCTTCTAGTGGGGATGCATATTTATCTACTAAGCACCAAATTTGAGATCATTTTGTAAAGCATGTTGGAAAGTATAATATGTATGAAATCCAAAATTTTGTTAGATCAATTTTTCTTAGAGATAATCATGATGAAATAATTATTTATCTCCTTCACGATAACCCCATCAGTGAAGAATTATTTAGTTGTCTAGAAGATGTACATATGAACAATATCCATGAATTTTTTAAGTAAATGTCAGCGTAAGAAAACAACTCATTGGATATCATGGAATTGTAGTTAAATAGAATCAGAAAATTGTCTAAACCATATCTAAAATGTAAGGATAAAATCATTTATAAAGAATGGCCCAAGTATCACACAAAAGTAAATGATCTAGTTTAACTTGGATAAAGTGATTAGAAACCCTTATATTAGACCAAGTATATTTACTAACCTCCAAGTCCAAGTCTAAGAGATGATCTTTGGCCAAAACTTCATGTAGATCCTAAATTGAATTAGTAAAATAAGAATCACCCCCTATTTTTTTAAGGAGACAAGGAGAGATTTTAAGTTTTCCATTACCATCCATTCCCCATTTGTGAAAGAAGCATGATCCAAAAGAGAAGACTCCTAGAAATCTCCTCACTAATAAATAGTATTAGGGGCATGGGAATTAGATAATAACCATTTAGAAGAAGAATTACCATCAAAAAAGGAAATATGTTCAACATTTCTAGATTCTGAGTGTAGCGTACCCACCAAATTATCAAGTTTCTACACTTTTAAATAAGATGTCAGAAGAGGGAAAACTTTGACTTGTACCAACTGAGAGGGAGAGAGAGGGGAAAAAATAAAGAGATGATAGAATCCAATTACATGAGAATACATAAATTTTTTTGAGTCTCAATTATTATAGGAATCCTTTCCTTATGAATATATTATCTATGTTCCTTCCTAAAGGATCTATAATTAGAAGTGGTATGAACATATATGCAATGGTAAGCACAAAAGAATAAAATATATGGTGCCTCATCAAGTTTCATAATTTTTTAAATCTTGAAGTGTCATCAAATTGTCTTTTAAGAGGATTAGCTAGAATAAGTATTCTATAGATAAGGGAAAATGATTAGGTTTTATGCCCATATAATATGAAAGAAACTGGCTTTGTATGATTGTAGAAAAAGGAGAATAGGGCAGAGAAACATGAGAAGTAGGAAATCATATAAGTTCCCTACGATAATGAGTTGTAGGATCTAAACACACCTTAATTCCTTGTTACACACATATAAAATCACTTCTATTATAGTCATGTTTAGAAATCATGTTAAAACTAATAATGTATTATTCATGTTTTAATAATGGGAAAGTAATTGATCATACTCCTTGTTAAATTACATTTCTAAGAATACAATGAAGCACTAAAAGGATAAGGAAATGAATAAGGCTTTATCATTTTGTGATGATTCAAATATTTATTAATATCATTCATCTTCAAGTGGGAGGTAGGAAACTCTTTTTTAATATGATTTTTCTCATAGTTTTTTTATCTTTCAATTTCTCTTCTTTACTTACTATAATGTTAGGTGGCATATTGTTGAGGAAATAGATAACCTCAAAATACAATGAAATGTATTGATAAGTAACATAGTCTATAGGAAAGGATTAAAAACCTATGTTAATTAATGTTTTAATATTGTATTATCATTTAGAGAGATTTAAATTTCAAGAGTCCATGGCGAATCTAAATTTATATACTAAGTTGTCTGATGATATTTTTGAATTAGTATTTTAGATCATACTACATGATTATTGATTAATCGTTAGGATGTGAGAAGAGAGCTAAAGGAGAAAAACTGTAGTAAATCATTGTTCAAATAGCATTCCTCTCAAACAAAAAGGAATCCTTATGAATTAGGTGTCTGAGGAGAATAATCATCCTCATTCCTCAATGCTTCCTTTGTTGGCAATATTTCTTTTTTCAAAAATGTATTAATGTTATGTTTTTCTTATCCATAATTATTTGTATAATGTTTGATTATATTGCATGAGAACCTAAGATGTAGTATTTATATATCTAATTTCGTGTGCTAACACCTAGATTATGAAATTTTACATGTGAGATATAAAGTGAATTTTATACATATATTGAAGTTATCTCAATTGATTTCTCACTAATTTTTAATTGAGAAATAATTTAATTTTTTGATATATTTAAGGGTGTAAAACCTTATGAACTTCCTAAATATAAGTAATGTATATAATTTAGTGTCATATTATCAAACCACAACATTGTCTAAAATTATATAGTTTTCCATCATATTACAAAATTAAAAAAAATTAAAAATTTTAAATAGTTTATCATGTAAAATGTGCACCATATGAAATGATACATGCACAACCGAAATAGTGTCTCATGGGTTTATGTGTGCGTTACCAAAATAGTGTCTCATAAGTTTATATAAATCAAAATGGTACATATATTTTCCTAAATCATCATTTATTACATGTTTTTTCATTTTACATATACATGTACAATGGTCATATACATAAAAACTGTTATTCCATTGTCTACAAGTTCACTTTTTCATGATGTATTCATAAACTCCCAAGGTGTGAGTTCCCACCCTTATGAAGTCGATGGTTGGTGGGATATTCATAATTAGTCCTCATCATATCCTCCTCAATGACTCTCTCCTCATGTGTGGATTCATATTGGACCCATCACACCCTCAATAGTTTTCACATGAGTCTTGGAGAGGCATTTATCACCTTTCATGGGATATTTCCTAATCATATCTAGACTCTTGTAATGTGTAAAATCCTATATATCTATATGTATAAAATTTTTATATACCTTCTATGGTGTGATCAAATATGAAGATATGGTGACAACCTGTACATTTTCTCTTAATGTAATTGTGAAAATCACATCCTTCTCAACCTCACCTAAAATAACTCATCCCAAGACTCCTCTCTTTATCAAAAGATCTCATCTACCTTTGCCTGTGTCCTAAGATTTCTTGTCTATAGCTAAATCTATTGATGCTTAACAAACTCAAGCTCTATTATTTCCCTCACTACCTACCCATCCTTATCATCTCTCCCCTACCACCCTTACCTTGTGATTTGTGCCTACTCATTCTTATAATTTATACATTGAAAACCCTATTTAGAAAAATCTATATCTTCATCCCTATTAAGTCTCTAGATTCCTTTTCTTGTCTAACATATGTATTTCTAATACATTTTATCCAATTTGTACATATTACAGTTTTCATAGAAATTGTAAATTTTTCTCATCCTTGATATACTAGTCTTTCTCCTCTTATATATTTTTCCTCATGGACTCTCATCCGATGTACTCATTGCTCCAATATTAGTCTATGTACACTGATTATACATAGCTCTTTATCTCAATAGCTATGTCTCAACCACTATCTCTCCTTCCCATAATTAGTGTCAAGGTCTTCTATATCAGCACATAGATCCCTTGGCATAGGTGATAATCCCTTGAAAAAATAATGGTCATATTTTCTAGGATCATCAAACCCCATAGCCAAATCTCACTTTTTGTTCTAAGATGTACACTGTGTTTCCAATAAGTAAAGCCTTTTTCCAAACTATCTATGTATCCTCTTGAAAGAAAATATCTATCTACAAAATTCCTTTTATATCTAATTAGGTATCTCAAATTCCTAAAATACACTAGATCATCTATACCTTATACCCAAACCTCACTCTCTCTTCATGACCTCTAGATAAACAATTTTATGTCAGCTATCTCTCATTTCTAGTGGGGCATGTCACCTACTTTCCATAGTTTTCTATTACGACCACATAAATACACATAGGAAAGAACTCTCTTCCATCTCTTATGCATAATATCTCATACAATGTATATGTACTTCCATGTCCATCTGTGTAGTTGAGTCACTCCACATGTAAAACTAGATCCCCCTCTGTATACTACATGCATGTAGTTGTATAGATGGGCTAGGACGCATAGTCCACATGCATGTGTAGTCAAATGTTTTATCGTCAATACTATGATTTTCCTCATACAATAAAGAATTAGCTTGAATATTTATGTAGGATATTAGTTTTAATTTGATTGTCCATATACAATAAAGAATCTTTTTCATCATCAATTTAGGATGTAAGTAATGTTATATTTAATCTATCTAGTAGAAACAATAGAATATCTAACCTTAATTTTACATCTCATGGGTCTAAATAATGTTGGTTAATGCCTAGATCATATGTCCCAAATATCCTAAAATCAAAACCTCCTTTCCAACATCAACATTATAAATCACTTGATCTCCCTCTATGGAGATCTATAATATCCTCAAAACATCCTTTATTATCATAGTCACTTCACATGTTAGAAGGATGAATTCATTATACTCATGATACCATATCTCTAGATAAACATTGTTATTATTTTTAGACTCCACCTAATCTCATGTATTAATTTAAGGAACCATAAGCCAACTCTAGTTGGGAAGTTCTCATATCTCATTGTCAGTTTTGATCTTAGTGTCAGTACTTGAGAGTGTCTCTCTCATGATTGGATGGGTTCTAAATCCTCTTTTAGCAATAAAATGCAAAATGTTAGTTAATCTACCTTAAAAATCCACTTTTCTAATTTATATATTTTTTCCATTTTCCCATAATTTTTGTAGCTCCTTGTGCACTTGGTTTTCACCTTTATATATGTGCAGGATATGTAGCTAGAAATTCTACACATGCAATGTTAAACACCCCCATGTGCATGCTATATAGATTGTGTGCAATATTGTGCACTCATGGGTGCATGGTGCTCAACACACCACATTTTAGTGCATGTTGTTGTGTATGCATGAAACAATGCATATTGAGTGTGCATGACCATACATTTAGTGTGCATCTCCATATTCAAAGAATACAGGACCATGCACTATCGTGCCTTGGTGTATGATGGGTGCATCCTATAATGAAAATTTCCACTATTTTTCTTCTTCTTTTTCTAACTCAATTTTCTCCTCACCCCTTAACATTCATTTGAATTTTATTTAATTTTCCCTAATTTATTCAAGAAACCTTCACCATCCCTAAAACCTTGGTAGTCAAATTCCAAAAGAAAATGCAAACTTGACTAAGTCAAGGATAGGCACTTACCACTAGGCTCACGCCAACCACTCATTTGTAAAAATGCTCCAATTCTACCAATGCATCTTCCCATCTCTTCTTGATATCATCATCGTCTGTTCTTTTTCTCTTCTTGATCTCTCATTTGTAAGTTGAGAAAGTAAAAAAATTGAGCACTTTCTACCAATATTTTCCTTATTTATCACCTATTTGAACCCTAATTGTCTTTTTTTTTCATCTTTTTGATGTCTTTTATTTTACTTTGTTTTACCTATTGAGAGTTTAAATCAATTGTATTTTCTTCTCAATCTCAAAAAAGTGATAAAATGTAGACATCTAAAATTGATTAATAAATTTGAATTATATCATGGTTAACATTATTCTTCTCAATCTTTATTAATCATATATTTTTCAATTATTTAGTTAAACTAATTATCCTGTAATAATTAAATAATTCTTATTTTAATTAATTTTACCATTTCTCCTAAATAATTTCCTCGCTTAAATAAAATAGAATCAAATAACTTATTTTTCATAAATAACTTATTTTCCCTATGCATTTACAACTCACCTTATCTGTCAATCTTTGCAATCTATGTGAATTATTTTCATGCCCTCTCTTGATATTTCTCAATGGTTGATTTGACATTTCTCAATAGATTTAATTTGCCTCTTAATCGCTAGAAATTTCTCAATCGTTGATTTTTCCTCTTAATCCCTAAAAATTTTTGGACCCTTGATTTTGCCTCTTAATCCCAATCGTTGATCAAATGTATGTGAAGTGTATAAATAATATCTTTACACCTCTTATGTTACATCTAGCAGTACTATCAGTGAGGAGCGACCCACATACCAAATTATCAAAGAAACTCTGAAGCAACAATGGAATCTCCTCATGTCTTTGTAATGGTATTATTGTTTATCATTTGATTTTGTACATAGATAAAACTATCATTGTTTATCATTTAGGTTTTTGCATAGATTTTAGATTTATTTTCTGTTTGTGTAGATTGTGAGTTTAGACTCTGTACAAGATCTTAGATTTATTTCTTGTATATGTGAATTGTGAATCCAAACTTTAGACTGCATTATTTTTATTATTATGATTAGAGTTTAACATCATTTATAATATTCACAAATGTTACAAATACATTTTGCATCTTTAATGACTAGTACATATATATTTTACTAACCTAAATTTTATTTGATTAGTAAAAATTATATTCCATAAAATCGCAAGGCTTCTCTCTCCTCCCTTGCGATCATGTGACCACCCCCCCTTTCCGCCTGTCTGCTTTACCTTCCCCTACTTGGCATTTACTTTTGTCTTTATGCATTGTCGCATGATCGCAAGGCTTCATTTTCATTCTTGTGATCATGCGACTACCTTAAGCTTGCACGGTTTTGTTTTTTATGCGCAACTGTGACCTCATTAAATGCCCAGCATTTTTTGTTTTCCATCTGCGTGTTTTTTCCCTGGCTTGTTTTTTGTGTGGGGCCCTCTCCCTTTACCTTTTCGCATGATTGTGTAACTCTCATTTGGTTTATGTGATCATGCGACTAGTACTTCATGTGACAAACTTTTGCTTTCCCTTCCAAGCGTGTGGGTCCCCTCAAATATGCTCTTGTCGCATGATCACATGAGGATTATTTTATTCATGCGATCATGCGACCTCTCTCATGCGATAGCCATTTTTCATCCACCAACTACTGTATTAATTACAGTATATATTATATTATTTTTTCTTTGATTTTTTGGATTCGATTGGTTATTCTCTAGGAATTTTGAGAACTTTCTTCAAGGAGAATATTTTGAAAAACAAAAAGGAATGTTTCTCTTAGTTTTGTTTGTCTAGAAGATACTCTGTCTCTGCAAGAAATATAGGCAATAGTTTGAGCATACTGGTAGCTCTGTAAATCTGAAAATATTTGGCATTAATATATATAATATTTTATTAAATCTCTGTATACTCTATTTTTTTTACTCTGTTCTATTATTGTAATGTGTTGAATCTTCCTTCATCAAAGTGTTATCAGAGTAGGAGATTGAAGCACTTGTTATTGAAGAGAAGATTTCTGCTGAGATTGAAAAGCTCAAAAAGATCTGGGTATTGTTTTCTTGGAAGATTTCATTGTGGGCAAAGAGCAAGTCAGAGAAAAGAAAGAAAAAGGGTTTTATAAAAAAGGAGAAAGTGTTACTGGTAAACCATGGTAGGAACCAGTGGGAGTATTCTCAGCCCCAGATTCCAATTTTTAATGGCAAAAACTATGACTATTGGAGCATCAAAATGAAGACTCTCTTTCATTCACAAGATGTTTGGGATTTAGTGGACAATGGCTTTCCTAAACCACCAGACTAGCAAGCATATCAGGCCCTTTCACAAGCAGATAAGGATTTATTGAAGGAAAATAAGAAGAAGGATGCAAAGGCACTATTTTTCATTCAACAAGCAATGGAAGAATCAATCTTTCCAAAGGTTGTAGCTGCCACAAGATCAAAACAAGCATGAGATAGTTTGCAGACAACATAACAAGGCACAGGCAAGGTAATAATGGCAAAACTACAAATACTTAGAAGGGATTTTGAAAATTTACAAATGAAAGACTCAGATTCAATAGATGCTTTCTTCACTCATGCAATGTCTGTAGTAAATCAGTTAAGGACCTATGGAGACACTGTTGAAGATCAAAAGATTGTGGAAAAAATACTTAGAAGTCTACCTGCTAAATTTGATGTTGTAGTAATAGCTATTCAAGAGGCCAAAGATCTTTCAATATTATCAGTAGATGAATTAATGGGGTCACTTTTAGTCCATGAGCAAAGACTGAACTGAACTGGGTCATCATCATTTAAAAATGCATTTAAGACTCAGCTCTCATTTGGTAAGACAAGAGGGAGATCAAACAATAACAGAGGCAGAGGATGTTTTTCATCAAGGGGAGGAAGAGAAAACACACAATTTGAAAGAAGAAGACCACCATTAAGCCCAAATGCCCATTCTACATCAACAAGAGGAAGGGGGAGCAGTCACTCTCATAGCTATCATCAAGGAGAAAGGTATGACAAATCTAACATCCAATGTCACTACTATAGCAAATTTGGGCATTATGCATCAGAATGTAGGAAAAAGAAATATGATCTGAATAAGCAAAAGGCACATTTCACAAATGAAAATCAGTCAAACACTAGTGACCAGGACACAATATTCATAGCATGCAATGTAGCACAAGAAAGTTCTAAAGAACTATGGTTCTTAGATAGTGGATGCAGTAACCATATGAGTTGTAAGAAGGAAATGTTTTCAACAATGGATGATTCAGTAAAATCAGAAGTTAAATTGGGAAATGATCAAAGAGTTTCATTCATGGGCAAAGGGTCAATTAACATAAAAACAAAACAAGGCAAAGATAAACAAATTTCAAATGTTTACTATGTTCCCGGATTACAACACAACCTTATAAGCATTGGGCAATTAGTGCAAAAAGGTTATAGAGTACACTTTGAGAATGGTGAATGTGTGATCCTAGATAAGAAACCAAACAATAGGCTAATTGCAAGAGTTGAAATGACAAAGAATAGGATGTTCCCACTAAGAATTCAAAGTGGATTAATGATTGAGCCACAAGGTTTGCAAAAGATTGCTAAAACAACTTTTAAAGCCTCATACAAAAATGAATCTTGGCTATGGCATTTAAGGCTTGGGCATTTAAACTTCAAAGGATTACAGCTATTATACAAGAAGAAAATGGTATATGGGTTGCCACAAATAGAGCCACTTAAAACCACATGTGAAAGTTGCATATTGACAAAACAACATAGGAAATCATTTCCGGTTGGAGAATCATATAGAGAAAAACAACCATTAGAGATAGTTCATTCAGACATTTGTGGACCTATGCAAACACCTTCCATTAGTGGAAAACTTTATTTCATAACATTCATTGATGATTTCAGCAGAAAAGCATGGGTTTATTTCTTAAAATACAAATCTGATACATTTGTTGTTTTCAAGGAGTTCAAGGAAAAAGTTGAAAAAGAGAGTGGATATCCTATCAAGACATTGAGAACTGATCAAGGTGGAGAGTATGTCTCAACTGAATTTCAAAATTTTTGCAAAGAAAATGGCATACATAAACAGTTTATAGCAAGGTATACACCTCAACAAAATGGGGTAGCTGAGAGAAAGAATAGAACAATTATGGAAATGGCACGTAGCATGATAAAGGAAAAACATTTACCAAATGAATATTGGGATGAAGCTGTTATATGTTCAGTATATATTTTAAATAAGTGTCCAACAAAAGCAGTGATAAACAAAACACCAGAAGAAGCTTAGAGTAAGAGAAAACATAACATATCACATTTAAGAGTCTTTGGATGTGTGGCATACTCATTGATACCTCAAGAGTTGAGAAAAAAATTAGATGATAAAGGAGAAAAATGCATATTTGTGGGATATAGTGAACACTCAGAGGCATATAAGTTGTACAATCCTATTACAAAGAAGCTAATAGTAAGCCATGATGTTGAATTTGTTGAAGAAGAGGCATGGGATGGTAGCATAGACAAAATAAATTCAACCACTCCTAATGTTCTACAAGAGAATGAAGAGGATGAAAATCAGGTTGCAAATCCACCTACACAAGCAAATGCACCTAGAACACCTTCAAGAGCTCCTAGCACTCCAAATCCCATTGCCCCAACTAGTAATAACAACAGTGAATCTTCTGATCCTACACTTGCATCTTTAAGGTCTAGGTCCATAAACACATCAAAGAAGACAAGAAGTCTTAGGGAGATTTATGATGAAACTCAAGAAGTTGAAAGTGCTAATTTTTGTTGTGATTTTGCATTGTTAACACAAGCTGATCCAATCTATTTTGAAGAAGTCATAAAAGAGGACAAATGTATTGCAGCCATGGATGAAGAGATTCAGTCAATAGAAAAGAATGAAACTTGGGATCTAGTAGAACTTCCCAAAGGTAAGGATGTGAATGGAGTAAAATGAATTTATAAAACAAAGTATGATGTTGATGGAAAAGTTGCAAAGAACAAGGCAAGACTAGTGGCAAAAGGTTTTACACAAAGGCCCGGTATAGATTTCAATGAAACATTTGCACCGGTAGCAAGAATGGATACAATAAGAATGGTCCTATCAATTGCAGCCCCAAAACAAATGGAAAGTTTATCAAATGGACGTCAAATCAGCCTTCTTAAATGGAATTTTGGAAGAAGAGGTGTATGTAAGTCAGCCACTAGGTTATGAAATTTTGGGACAAGAACATAAAGTGTGCAGATTGAAAAAGGCATTATATGGTTTGAAACAAGCTCCTAGAGCTTGGTATAGTAGGATAGATTCTTATTTTGTAAATAATAGTTTTGGTAAATGCGGGAATGAACCTACCTTGTACATCAAAGTGAATGATGAAGGAGAAATTTTGATAGTCTGTTTATATGTAGATGATTTGATATTCACAAGAGATATGGAAACTAACACATTCAAGGCAGCCATGAAAAAGGAATTTGATATGACTGATTTGGGCCTCATGGGATACTTTCTTAGCATGGAGGTAAGTCAAAATGATCAAGGAATCTTCATATGTCAAAGCAAGTATGCTGGTGAATTGTTGAAAATATTTAAGATGACAAAAGTGAATCTAGCCCCTACACCAGTTGCATTGGGTCTAAAGCTTAGCAAGGATGATCAAGGTCCAAGTGTAGATCCAACTCTATTCAAAAGATTAGTGGGCAGCCTCATGTATTTAACTGCCACAAGACCAGATATCATGTTTGGTGTTAGCCTTATTTCTAGATTAATGGAGAAACTGAAAGAGTCACATTTGAAAGCTGGAAAAAGAATTTTGAGATATATAGCTGGATTAAAGAATTTGGGAATTTTGTACACATTTTCAAATGATTACAAACTGATTGGTTATATAGATAGTGATTGGGGAGGTAGCATGGATGATAGAAAAAGAACTTTTGAATACATTTTTCATCTAGGTTCCGGAGCTATCTCTTGGGCATCAAAGAAACAATTAATTGTTACTCTCTCATCAGCTGAAGCAGAGTATGTAGCAGCCACATCAGCATCTTGTCAAGTAGTTTGGTTGAGGAGAGTACTTTCAGATTTGGGGCATCATCAAGAAGAAGCTATGAAAATTTACTGTGATAACAATTCTGCAATAGCCTTATCTAAAAATCATGTATTCCATAAACGGAGTAAACATATTGATACTAGATATCACTTCATCAGAGAATTGGTAAACAATAGTGACATTCATCTTCAATTTTGCAGGTCAAATGAACAACTTGCTAATATATTCACAAAACCGCTGGCAAAGAATGTGTTTGAACATCTTCGAGAAGAAATCAGCATTGTGGACTTATATAACAACGAAGATTAAGGGGGAGTGTTGAAATTTGTTTTGTTTGCAAATGTGGGTTCCAGCCTAGCATTTTAATCTTCCCTATCTACTGCGCACATACCTCACCTTCCAGCCGTACCAATTTGCTTTTGTCGCATGATCGCAAGGATTCTCTCTCCTCCCTTGCGATCATGCGACGACCCCCCCTTTTCCCCTCTTTGCTTTACCTTCCCCTGCTCGGCATTTATTTTTGTCTTTATGCATTGTCGCATGATCGCAAGGCTTCATTTTCATTCTTGTGATCATGCGATTGCCTTAAGCTTGCACGGTTTTGTTTTTTATGTGCAACCGCGACCTCATTAAATGCCCAACATTTTTTGTTTTCCATCCGCACATTTTTTCCCTGGCTTGTTTTTTGTGTGGGGCCCTCTCCCTTTACCTTTTCGTATGATCCCATAACTCTCATTTGGTTTATGCGATCATGCGACCAGTACTTCATGCGACAATCTTTTGCTTTCATTTCCAAGCACGTGGGTCCCCTCGAATATGCTCTTGTCGTATGATCGCATGAGTATTATTTTATTCATGCAATCATGCGACCTCTCTCATGCAACAGCCATTTTTCATCTGCAAACTACTGTATTAATTGTAGTATATATTATATTGTTTTTTCTCTGATTTTTTGGATTCGATCAGTTATTCTCTAGGCATTTCGAGAACTTTCTTCAAGGAGAATATTTTGAAAAACAAAAAGGAATGTTTTTCTTAGTTTTGTGTGTCTAGAAGATACTCTGTCTCTACAAGAAATATAGGCGATAGTTTGAGCATACTGGTAGCTCTGTAAATCTAAAAATATTTGGCATTAATATATATATAAAGTTTTATTAAATCTCTGTATACTCTATTTTTTTTACTCTGTTCTGTTATTATAATGTGTTGAATCTTCCTCCATCAAAGTGGTATCAGAGCAGGAGATTGAAGCACTTGTTATTGAAAAATAGAGAATAAATCTGAAGGTGTTTCTGATGGAAAATCGGAGAAATCTTGTCGTGATGACATATCTGATGCGAGAGAAGATGTGTCATCAGAGGTAGATTTCTCCGATTATTTTTCCTTGCCATTCAGCTCTGAATCAGCGGAATCATATTTGTCTGTGAAAGCCATCATTTTGTACTTCATCTTCCATGCCTCTCCTGGTCATTCCTTTCTTACACATTTGGTATCTGGTAATATACTCAGATTTTTGCATTTCGAACATGCCAGGGAATTGACCAGTGTAATTGTAACACCAACTTCAAAATTTAATGCGGATAAACTTCAACCATGTTTGAATATTGTAGAAATATGTAGTAATTTGTATCACAAAAATATTGAACTTTCAATTATTTCTAGATTGTTCTATTATGTGGGTTGTATGGAAGTTTCTAGAAAAAGATAATTTAAAACTAAAACCAGCTATGACTAGTAATTCATAGAGGAAATCTGATCATTATGGATCTTGAGTCAGAATGGAAGTGGAATGCAATAGCATTCTAAGATGTAATACAATTTATTAATATGATTAATGAAAATTAGTGCTATAGCACTTGAGTTTATAGATTTGTATTTCTTTCTAAATTTTGAATATTTGTGTTTACTTCCACTCCATCCACCTTCTTTTACAAGCCAAACTTAAACTGTTAAGAAATAATACTAAATTTCTTCTTTATTAGTTCCTCCGTACAAATAGAGAATTTGAAAAATTTATATACAGTCTATAATTTGAATATTTATAGATATTCAAATAATTAAAACAAAATTATTTGATTTCTATAATTTGAATATTTAAAAATATTTAAATAATCAAACAAAAATTATTTATCTGTTGTTCAGTAGTAAAAATAAATTTTATTTTATTTTTATTTAAAAAATCAATAAAATAATAAGACCTATATTTGTTAGGGCACAGTTGAAAACTCCATCAAAAAGTATACGGGGAAAGAAAATCTACCAGAAGTACAAAAATATCTGCTGTTGTTCGAAACAGCAACTACAAAATCCTAATTATATGCGGGCACTTGTTCTATCGAAATCTCCAAAAATCTTTAACCATTGAATGCGTAGATTCTAGATATTTCTGTTGTCTCTTTCACCTCTTCTGCATTCTTCTGAATGTATTTTTTATCTTCTATCATTCTCCTATTGGAGAGAGAATAGTACATTCTATCAAGTCATTCATTCCAGACATAGTTATTTCCGGTTTCTTAGCACTGAACGGAAGTGCATAGAACTTTAAATAAAGTGGCTAAAAAGAGAAAATAAGAATAATTTCATGGAAATCATATTATAAGAATCATAAGTTTTCCGAAAATAAGAATCTGGCAAAGACGCCTCTTCCTTTAAATCTGTTACTCCTTTTCTTAACTCTCTCTTGACTTTTTATAGAAAGTAAACATTTTGCAGTTTTTATCTTTCTATTTTACAAGATTTTTTTTTTATGTTTATTCTTGTTCTTCAAGGAATATTGCAGTGTTGCAATTTTCTTAATTTGTTTGAATGATCCTCTTGATCCAACTCAACTCTGAATTTATCGTTAAAGCCTTAGTGGTAAAACACCATCTGCAAAATTATCACATAGCCCACTGCAATAAGAATGATGTCAACATATCTCAAAAATGAATCTAAATCTACTTCTCAACACCTAAAATATATTCCATCACTTCATTAACTCCTAATTTTTGACATAAATGTTTCAGAATCATCAACGAACCAACAAACATATTATTATAAAATTGCCAGCATAACCTAATGGGTTAGATGAGAGTCTGAAGCAATTAGTTCGTTCGTTCGTTCATTTCAACTGATAGCCAAAATTTCATCACAGCGTTGGGCTTCCGTCACCTTTTCATCCTATTCCTTTTCATCTTCTTCTAGTATGGATTTCTCTTCTGATTTCGTTCTTCACATGACTTATGAATAGCCAACACAATCTTTATTTTGTCAGCGCCAGATCTTACACTTGCCTCTCAAATTCTAATTCCACCAAGCAGTTCTGATTCCCTCTGAAATTGATGAAAACCTTTGATATGAAAGTCAATGGAAATTTACAAATGTTCTGAAGTTACATCAGATTGTTCATGAATAAAATACAAATGTGTTTAGGTATGAATATTATGCATTCACTTTCCCTGTGTAACACGGATCGCATGGTTGGCTACCTGCACTCGGAACTTAGATAACATCTGATCATTTGAACGTTCAAATTACAATGGTTACAATAGTAGGCAGAGAAGAAGTATTTGTTTAAAAGTTTTAGTCTTGTTGATTGATAAACAATGCTTTGAGTTGGTCAATTCTTATGGACAGTAACTCTAGTATTGATATGTCCAGATATTTTGTATCACTGTGCAAAAAGTTGTGTTACTGAGAACTATTCTTTCCACAAAAAATGAAAGTTTAGTGTTAAAAAGTAATTTTGTTTTTAAAATATTAAGATTTATTTTATAAAGGCATCTTAGTGATTATTTATTATTGTTAAATAATTAATTGTATTTTTATAAGATACTGGTTGAGGAAGTTACATTTGAAAGCTTTTATAAAATTCTTATTATAATACTTTTGGACAAAAATTCAATAAGATTATTATTATTTAATGTTTAATCATGTGAAAATGTAAATAGTATTTATTTTTCTAATATCTATGTTCACATATGATTCTCTTATTATATTCTAAGTATTTTTTAAAAGTATTTTAATTCAAAGTTTTAAATTAGATTGATTAAGTATATATTGAAAGAATTGTTTTAAAATTTTTGCTAAGAGGCTTATATATAAGTTAGATTGTAAATTCTAATTTTAGTATGATTATATTTTTTTGAGTAGTTGACAATAATTTAAGAGATTTAATGGGGGCTCCAATATTTTGAGGCTTGTTTACATTTAAATGGCTCCAATAGTAACATAAAAGAAGTATTTGTTATAAAGATTTTAGCCTTGTTGATCAATAAACAATGTAAAGACCCTTCAGTTGGTCCATTTCTATGGACAATGAGGCTAGTATTTATATGTCTAAGACATTTGACATCACTCTAGAAAAGGTTGTGCACTAGAGCTATTCCTGGACAAAAAATGACATGAATGTTTAGTGTCTAAAAGTACTTGTGTTCTGGAAATATTAAGGTTTCTTTTATAAAGCCATCTTAGTGATAGATTATCATCATCTAATGTTTAATCATGTGCAAATATAAATAGTATTTATTATTTTAAATATTTTTAACGTATTTTAATTAAAAATATAAAATTAGATTGATAAATTATATCTCTAAAGAACAATTATAAAAAAAATTCTGAAAGGTCTTTTTATAATTTAGATTATATATTCTAGTTTTTATAGAGCTGAGATTTTTACTAAAAATTTGATAGATTTAGAAGAAATAAATTCTAATGGAAAGGATACATAAATATTTATATTCTTTAATGATAAATATATAATCAATGTTTATAAGAGAAGAGTAAATATGCAATATTTTTTTGGAAGATACAATTAAGGAAATAATTATGAAATAAATATGTACTGGTATTTCTTATTGATATATATTTCTAAAATAATTCATGTATGGACACATGTGATTAGAAGAACTAGAAATAAATACACATTTCTTCTTGACTTTTGGAGATATAAAAAACACACAATTCTTCACCAATCATACATAGAATCTTTTCAACTAATTTTTATTTCCTTTTGGAGTTATCATTATCTTCACTTCATTTATCCCTTAAATTTTTTTGGGGGGGGCTAGTTTTTCTGCTATTTTTAATGGACATGTTGTCACCGATTCTAACCCTCAAGCAGCAAAAAGATTTTATAAAAATGGCTTAGGGTTAGGTATTGTATGATGTTTGTTTTTTAGTAGCTTCTTGTGATGGTATTGAGTTATAAGGGATTGCAGTTGTAATCAGTGGACGATAAGATTATTAGACTCACTATTGGTGGACATAGTCCAGGGATTGGGTGAGCCACATTAAATCTTTGTGACTTGTGTTCTCTTTTGTCTGGCTTATTGTTTTATGATATTGGTTATATTTTCTTGTAACTATTATTTCTATCTTCTTAATCGTAACAAGTGGTATTAGAGTGAGGTTGTTTTTTAGTTATCCTCTACAGGAAGATCTCACAGTTTAGTGGGGGTCTCACGGTTGATTGGGAGCAATAGAAGATGAGGGTAAGATGAAGGTTGAGAAGTTTCATTGGCAGAAATTTTGAGTTATGGAAAATGCAAATGGAGGACTATCTATATCAGAAGGATCTATGATGACCATTGGTAAGAAAATCCAAGAAACTGTCAACAATAACTGTTGAGGACTGGGATATTCTTGACAGAAAGGCACATGGAAGTATTCAATTATGCCTGACATAATTAGTGGATTTTACTATTAGGAAAGAGAAGACATCTACAAAGTTGATGGAAACCCTAGAAAAGTTGTATGAGAAACCCTCTGCTTCAAACAATGTATTTCTCATGAAGTGTTTGTTTAATATGAAGATGGCAGAAGGTGGATCTTTTACTAATCATTTGAATGAGTTTAACATGGTTACCAGTCAATTATCTTCTGTAAATTTTATTTTTGATAAAGAAATTAGGGCTCTCTTGATTTTGTGTTCTTTTCTTTAAAGCTGGAATGGCTTGGTAATGGTTGTTAGTAACTTTGTTTCTGGTTCTAATACCCTAAAATTTGATGATGTTATCGGTGTCATTCTAAGTGAGGAAACTCATAGGAAAAGATCGAGTGGATCTACATATGGAAGTGTCTTGAATGCACAAAATAGAGGTAGAATAAATGAGAGACGAAACAATTATAGAAATCATGGGAAATCAAGAGGAAAATCAAAGGGAAAGAGGTCTGATAAAAAGGAGAAAATGATTGCTGGTCTCAGAAGAATAAAGGAGACAAACAAGAAGGTAACAAGGAGGCAAATGTGGTAAGTAATAAATCTGAAGAGGATGCTTTTCTTCTTTCCTTAGAAAGTGCTAATGATTCAAGGGTTTTAGATTCTGAGGCTTCATTTCATGCTACACCCCATAAAGGTTATTTTCTTGATTATGTCCAAGGGGATTTTGGGCTAGTTTATTTGAGAGATAATGAACCTTGTCAGATTATTGGAAAGGGAAAATTTAAGATTAAGTTGCAGAATGGAAATTATTGGCTACTACAAGAGGTAAGACATATTCCAAGGCTGAGTAGGAATTTAATTTCAACAGGGAAACTAGGTGATGAGGGTTGCATAATTACTTATAATGATAGAAATTAGAAAGTTTCAAAAGGTTCCTTAGTAGTAGAAAAAGGTGTGAAAGTAGGCACCTTATATCTTTGTACATGTCATACTATTCCTTCTACTCTAATTGTTTCAGAGAAAAATGAATATTAAAGAATAGTTGATGTAGTTGAACAGGAAGAACATTAAATAATTGATATAGATTCTAACAAAACACTATGGCACAACAAACTTAGGCACATGTGTTAAAAAGGTATGAAATTACTTCATTCAAAGAAAGTTTTACCGAGTCTGAAATGTGTCAATATGGATTTCTGTGAAAGTTGTGTATTGAAAACATAAGAGAGTTAGTTTTGTGAAGAGTGGGAAGGAAAATAAAAATGAGAACTTAGAGATTGTACATATAGATATATGGGGACTAGCTCTAGTATCTTCCCTTGGTGGATCTTTGTATTATGTTATAGTTATAGATGACACAACCAGAAAAGTATGGATTTATTTCCTTAGACAAAAATCTGATGTATTTTAAACTTTTAAGAAATGGAAATGCTTGGTTGAGAATGAGACTGGTAAAAGGCTAAAATGTCTCAGATATGATAATGGTGGTGATTATTGTCGCACAAAATTTGAAGATTATTGTTCCTCTAATGGTATTCGTAGACAAAAAACTGTACCAAGGACTTCATAAGAAAATGGAGTGGTTGAATGCATGAACATGGAAATAACGGAGTGTGCAAGGAGTATGATGTTCCATGATGGGCTTCCATTAAACATGTGGCAAGAGGCTATAAACCCTATTTTTTATTTAATAAAAAATTGATCAGATAGTTGTCTTGCACCTATATAAAGCTTCTTTGGCATTTTTGATATTCTGTACTACTTCATCTTTGGAATTGTTGTCCATATTTATTTTTTAAGGTAGTATGCCTGATAAGTTAGCTCTACAAAGTGTACCTAAATACACGTGCATTCCCTATTTTACTAAATCCTTTAACAAGGTAATACTTTTAACTTGAAGTAATTATTTGTGGGTTCCATTCCCACCTTGGTTGTTCCCCTAATAGAATTTCCATGATAAAAACTATGGTGTTATGATTTTGTGGATGTTTACTTTATATTTTAGTTGTTTACTTTTCATTTATGTTTGTTTATTATTAAGAAATTAGTTGAATAAAGTATAAAGTTGTAGAACATTGAATCACCTCCCCTCCCCCACTCTCAAATTTTTTTCACACTATCATTATGTGCTTTGAATGATAAGGAGAATAAATCTTTAAGAATTTTTGTACAAAGGATAAAATATTCTTTAACTATAAGATGACATTTTTATAGAGAATGCATTACCAATACTAGATGTGTTGATGATTTGGAGAAATTGATAAAGGAGAGTGAAAAAAAATTGACTAAATTATTTACATCTTTTGATCACTTGAAAAATTTAGTTTCTAGTCATGAAGGAAAAGTCATTTTTTTTATGGATATAATAATGAGATTTATAACAAAGAACGAAAAGGTGATGGGGATCATCAGTGAGCTAATAATCTTGACAACTTTTAAGATGAAGTTTTTTTAAAGTGGATTTAGAGAATAGGTCGTCAGATTTAGATCATTGACAAGATGAAGAAGAGTTGGGATGGATATTTTAGTTCATTAAGGATCATATTTTCTAAATAGAATACTTGTATATAGCCACAATATATAAAAAAATTGGCAAAGGGTTCTGGTTGTAGACCCCTATATTTACCATTGATGTCAAAGGGGAAGAGATATACAATATTTAAAATATTTATTCAAGTTAGGGGAGAAATGGAGAGCATGTGTTTTTTTTAGAGTAGTTAGTATTTTTGGCATTTTTGACACTTAGTCATTTTTCACTAAGTGTTGCCATAAATGACAAAGGAGGAGATTCTAGGAAAGATACACAAATTTTGTGGACTTATATATTTCCATTGATGGAAACTATATGGTTTACACATATTTTATGAATATATTTTGGTCATATCAAATGATTGAAAGAAAATAATTTCAAGTATAATAGAAATAGACCAGTTGAATGTGTTTTTGGAAATGGTTTAGTAAAGATATACATTTTTAAATTTTTTGTTGCAAACCTAGGAGGAGAATGAAAAGCTTATAATCTATCTTATCCCACCTTCAAAACTCTAATTTTTTTCATTAGAATGATTTATTACGTTATGTGTATTAGTTTTTCGGTTAACAGTGAAGAATAATGACAATTTTTTACTAGATCCTTATGTCATCCTAGTAGACCGATTTTTTGATTTATTTATGAGTTTGGGGACATAAAAATGAAATGGTAGAATGCTTATATGTGGTTATTCAAGGTCCACATAATGTTTCACAAATGGATTTGTAGTATATTACTGTGATGACCTAGTGTTGAATCAATTTTGTTTGTTGATGTATAAGATCAAGTTATTTAGTGGTTTTGATATATGATACAAATTCTATGTATGTGAAGGTTATATGATCAAAGGTTTGATTTAGAGAAAATAAGAGATAAAGCATGAACTATATTTACTCTATATATTATACCCACATGGAATTATTTTGGCACATATAGATGATCTAATCACGTTCATCAATTGTAGATTGTAATCCATATATTTTGTAAGGTATTAAGCCTCCTGTTGTATATTTAAGTAGTGTACTTTAGGGAGTGTTCTTGAATGTTTGTGCATTTGATTTATTCTACATAAACCTTTAACAAGGTTAATACTTCTCCTAGGTATTTATTTGTGGGTTCCATCCCCATTGTATTTTTTCCCCTAACATGGTTTACATGACAAAAATTATGGTGTTATAATATTGTGAATCCTTGTATTTTGTTTTAGTTGTTTACTTTTCATTAAATTTTATTTGTAGTTGAAGAATCAATTTTGTAAGGCTAAGAAATGCAGAACACTCATTCACCCCACCTTAATATTCCTTAATACCAAGAGTTTTTTCCTTAATAGGTTTTTCACAAAACAAATCATGGTCTTATGGTGTTGTGGATTCTTGATTTATGTTAAATATTTACTTTTTATTATATCTGCATTATTTTTGAAGAATCATATATACAAGGTTAAAAATTATAGAACACTAACTTACCCCACCCCCCACCCCCACCCCTCCCCCCATTTTAGTGTATGTGTAGTGGGAAAAATAAAAATGCCTAGGTCGAGTAAAGGAAAGGAGAAAATGTTGAAGGAAAGTAATGAAAATGAGCTTCAAGTGCATATCAGAGTAGATCCCTCCCCTATCACGAGCACAATTGGTTCCCAATAGGTGGCCGCTCGAAGGAGGTAGAAAGGCAAGATTTATGTGGAGCTAAGAGTAAATTCCCATAATTTCAAATGTGACCATGAAGACTTTTGTGATATACTAGGCATGGCGAGGGATACTGACATTGATTCATTTTTCCCCTTTAAGCACAAAATCCTTAAAAACTTAGCTACTGGGGTTACTTCTTTGACAGATGCCTCTATGGGGAAAACATTGTGAATGTAAGAAGAGAAGAAGTATGTTGACTTCTTAAGATGACTATGGATTCCCTTAAAAATTAAGAAAATAGGGAAAGATCAATATTAAAAAAGACTTTTTGTAGACTGTATTAAATTAGACCCATAAAAGTATTAAGATCATTGCAGATTCTAGGAACATCTTGGTGGAGAATTTGGAGAGGAGGCAGCATGAGAATAAGGTTATTCATCTTGACTATGAAAAATACCAAGAGGCCTTAGGACTATGTAAGAGGACTAGGGGAAATTTAGAAAGGAAAACTAAGAGTAACCCTCTACAACATAAGGACCTAGAAAAGGCTACACAGGACATGACCAAGCTAGAGGCAGAGGTGTATACAATTATCAAGAGTATTGCTTGATTTGCTCCATTATTTTCTTAGATTTTTTAATTCTATTTTATGTTGTTTCCTATATGTTGGTTTTCAGCTACCATTTTCTATGTATTTCTT
Organism: Chamaecyparis obtusa; assembly: GCA_027943335.1. Lineage (NCBI taxonomy): Eukaryota > Viridiplantae > Streptophyta > Pinopsida > Cupressales > Cupressaceae > Chamaecyparis > Chamaecyparis obtusa. The sequence goes on along the minus strand of BSBK01003850.1, from coordinate 159,804 downwards.
AAGGGTAGATCTTTATTTTTGGGCATGTTTTTTCTTGGTAATTTTGTTGGTGTATATTTCTAGATCTTTAATCTTTTTTTGTAATCAAACACCTTTTTATTTATTCAAAAAATATTTGTAAACATCAATAGAATTCATATGGAGATGGTACCCACAAAATGCTCCACTAATCAGAAGTGTCTTGTGAAAGATATTGACCTTGTGAGAATTCTATTACATCTGTATATAGTGTATATCTCCTTTTGATAGGACTAGGCCCTGTTAAAAGCCTTTGATCCTATCAGGAGTAAATTATATAATACAAAAATGGGATCTTAATATTTATACAAAGTGCTTACTACACATACAATACATATACAACTTCACAATACAAAACTTTGACTATTGCTTATATCTTTAATATTTGATCAGTCCTTGTACTTGTGCTCACATAAAATCAATCATATAATTATCCTTCTCTTCTATGATTATCAAATTCACATACAGACATAACATACAAAGTGAGAATATTTTAATTATATCATTACAATATAATTGGGTATGCCTCTTAAACAAACTTCCTTCCTTTATACCTTTCCCTTTATCCAGTCAACCCTTAATTAAACATTACCAAAAAAATTAATATCTCATTCTTCCCTATTAGCTTGTTAGCCAAAACTCAATATACTCTATCTTTCGATGTTTCTGCAATATGCATGTTGTCTTAGGAAAACTTCAGAAATCATAGTCAAAATAGAGTATCTCATTTCACATGATTGTAGACATCATGAATAGTGTCCATACTATCTATAATGAATCTCACTAAAGTCCAACTATCAATAGTAAACCTCATTGAATAGATCTTTATACCTACTTAGTGTAAACTACACTGCACTTAGACAGTTTTCTAGGCATCCCTTATCCAAACTTAAGCTAAAATATGTCCATCCAAATTGTATCTATATCCTCCCTTCAATGATAACCCTATCATATCTCCTTAGCCAAATTTCAAAGAATCTCCCCCTTTGGCATTGATGGAAACTTATGTAAAATTGGCTAAGTATGCATAGTTACAAAAATCTTCAAAATTTACCTGTGAAAATTTTATGTTAAAACTTTGTGGATCATCTACATGTTTACTATCTTATACATATTGTACTTCCCCTTTCTATATACTCTTATAAAGAGTATCTATGTGTTTGAGTGTGTGCATGTATATGTGTATGTGTATGTATATGTATATGTATATGTATTGTATATGTATATGTATATCTATGTGGGTGTGTGTGTGTGTGTGTGTGTGTGTGTGTGTGTGTGTATTGTTGGAAATTACAATTGAAACAATTGTTAGATTATCATTGATGTCAAACCTTAATTAATGAGATAGTTTCTATCTAATAGAGTATCATATTTCTTTATTGATGAAGATGATTTGAAATGAGGAGATAACAAAAGGACATAGTGAATGGTTGACTTATGAGAAACTACAATGAGTATTTGATTAGTTGGCACATTGGCAAGGTAATGTGTTATTTATCTATAACACTAAGTGAAGAAGTTAGTTGATTTGAAGTATAGAAGAAATGAGGAAAGAAAGTTTGGAAGCATAGGCTTAATAGAGAACAAATTCAGATTAAGCTGACTGATACTAGTGTCGATGGAGCGCCAGTGTAAGTGAAGTAACTTTTAGTGTTGACTGAGCATGAGTAATTTTTGAGTATCAAAGAATTAACCAAGTGAAGACAATGTTTGTCGAGAAGACAAGTTTAGGGATGACCGAGTAGATGAACACAGTATTGAGTGAGTGTCAGTAATTTATAGTTTGTTAAGGAATTCAGAATTCCAGCCGTCATAGTTGAATTCTTAGGATATATGTAAAATGTGTTGACATTAAAGATGAATGATCTAGATTATTTAATGTATGGTAAACCATTTTATTATGGATTCAAGGAGAATTTTTGAGAATTATCTAGAAGGATAAGGAGGAGGAAAAAATGTTGGAAGGATTTGGTGAATCTCACCTAAATGTAAGATCTACGAAAGAGAGTAAGTGACAAAAGATTAATCTACCTAATCAAGGAGGTATAATGTGGAAAGAGGTTGATATTATTGACTGGCAAACCTAATAAGAAGGCTAAGATGAGTAATGTAGAGATGAAAAGAGTTTAGGTGATTGCTTGAAGGGATTTTTGAGCACATAGAAGATGGAGATGGTAATGAAGGTCAGTTAGTAAATCATCATATGAGTGTATTGGATCTGTATTTGCAAAGTCAGTTGTATATTTCAGATCAGAATCTGTTGTTACTTTCTAACCATTGTATTAGTTAAAATCCTTTAATCAAGATTGACCTAAGAGTCATTTTGTAAACCCTTTAATCAAGGTGACATTCTAATGGGATGTTCTTAAGACCTCTAGTAGGCCACTCCTAACAAGATGATTAAATTCTTTAAGAAGGTCACACCTAACAATGTGTATTGTAACCTTTAATAGGGTTGACTTCTCACAAAGCTCACTTCAGAAAAGTGAAAATTTGGTAGCATGTTACTAGTGGTTTTTCCCATATTGTGGTTCCATGTTAAATCCTAGTGTCATACTTGTGTGAATTTTATTTGATGTGTTATGTTGTTAAAAGTTTTATATTATGCAAGTTGATTACTTTTGAAGAGTGGAGTGCAAGTTTTTTGTTATTGATATATTCTATAGAGACTAAGTAAATTGCTGAATAGATATAAGTTTATTGAAGTTTTAAAAGTTGAATTGCTACATCTAGACCTGAGGATAACTGAATCACCCCCCCTCTCAATTATTCTAAAATCATATATATATATATATATATATATATATATATATATATATATATATATATATATATATATATATATATATATATATATATATATATATATATATATGTATATGTATGTATGTATGTATTTATGTATGTATGTATATATGTATGTATATATATATATATGTATATATACATATATATGTATATATACATATATATGTATATATACATATATATATCTATGTACATATATATATCTATATACATATATATATATATATATATATATATATATATATATATCTATATACATATATATATATATATATATATACATATATATATATATATATACATATACATACATATATATATATATATATATATATATATGTATATAGATATATATATATATATATATATATGTATGTATGTATATGTGTGTGTGTGTATATATAGACACACAGACACACACACACACACACACACACACACACACACACATATATATACATATATATATATATATGTGTGTGTGTGTGTGTGTGTGTGTGTGTGTGTGTGTGCATATATGTATATACGTATACATATAGGTATATGTATACATACATACATACATAAATCTGGTCTTCAAATTTGCAAATGTTGTGTCCCAAGAGTTCTTGATTATTAACCCTAAATGCCATGCGACCCAAACTGTCCATAAGTTATCAGTTCTACTCCTATCATATTTATAAACAAAATAGTTCCCAAAATTTGTCCTTCTACTCATCAAGTTCTTTCTACAATAGGTCAATTTTTTTAGATAATTGGCCTCTAAATAGGCTGAATCTCTTTAATAGAATGTCCTATTTTGATAGAGAGTAGTTAACTCTTCATATGCTTGGTTTAAGTTATTTTCCTCATCAATTATCCTTACCTCATTTCTCTTTATATGCTTAACCATATCATTTATTTCCTTTCCTTTGGCTGCAATGGTCTTTGTTGTTTTGAAAATATTTTTGTGTGTCCTTGCACATTTAACAAAGATATCCTTTCCTTCTAGAATTATGAATCTTATGTGCTTGATGCGATTGTCTAAATATTCTAGGTCTTTCTTCATGTTCTCATCTAGCTTATTGAACAATTGTGATTCATAATCTATTTGTGTTGTTGTCTTTGTTGTTTCTGTTAGTGATGAAAATTATGCATCAAATTATTCAATAAGTTTTTCTAATTTCTTCTCCTTCTCATGCTTAGCAAAATGAATTTGGTATGGTAATGTTTTATGTATCCCATCAAGTGCTAGATTTACACATTTATCTACAACTTCTCTTTTTCTTTTTGTTTCCTCAATTCCTTTTGAAAATACAATTGTTGATAATTGCATATACTTTAATGGATTTGTCATTCCTTTCAGTAGATATGAATGATCATCATGTGATGAAGATGTATCTACCTTGTCTTTATCTTTATCTAATTGCACTCACCCCTCCCCTCTTGATAATCGAACCTACACACACAAAAGTAGTGCACTTCTATGACTCCTTACATGCAAGGAAACTTAAGAATGAACCCTGACAAATCGATCCATAGCTTTTTATGTATGGTGTTGCAAGATTTAAAATTGCTCTCAGCTAGAGCTATGAAGCTAATGACCTTGCTAGTCAACCACACAATAAGAGATTCAAGTGAGAACAAGGGAAAGAGTGCCAATATCCCCAAGAATCAAATGAAATGCAAATGCAAGTAAACTAAGAATGAAGATGAAAGCTAAGCTAAATGATAACAATGCAATGCTTGAAAGGAAATCTAATCTATGAAAGAAAAGTAAAACCTAGACTATGAAAGGAAAGTACAAGCTAGAATATGAAAGGAAAGTAAAAGTCTTGTAATCCCTCCTAATTAAGCTATGTGAGACCAATCTATTGCATAAAGGAAATCTATGCTAAGAATGCCATAATTATGCAACTATGAAAGCAAACTAAATGAGATGCCACAACAATGTTTTCAAAGCTTGGATGCAAGGATTTCTTCAAAGAGCTCCAAATGACCTAGAAAACCTATAGCATAACATTAGCATAAAACATGAATGATATCTATATGCAAATGAGGAAGAGAGCTCTCCTTTTATAGGAAATGAGAAGGAATGGACCATGGAGATTAAGAGGCAAAAGACTTAATCAACAATGGAGTATCAAAGAAGAGCAATGCATGTGCACAAGTATCCTCCAATGAGAAAATAAGAGTTAACTTTTGTGTCCATATAAGACAAAAAGTGCTTTTTCCCTTTTTATAAGATAAGAATAATATTTTATTTGTGCAACTTAGGATAAGAGGAAAAGTGGGGCTTTTTATTTAATAAAAGGGGAGGAAATTAATTTTAATTAAATAAAGACTTTAGGATAAAATGGTTAGCCCAAGGCAAATAATAAAAAATGATAAAATAGGATTTCATCAAGGAAATCGATATAATTGGAAAATGCTGATTTTTGAAAATCTTGATTTAGAGATTTGATAAATTGCTGAATGGGGACCCAAAGTCTAGGTGACCATTTTAGGGTGCATATAGGACCTATATTAAGAATTTTTTTGTTTACAAATAGGTTTAGATAGATTTTATAAAAATAACCATCACACCTAGACTATCGACTACCTCATTGTCTTGTCGAAAAGTATGTTAGAATCTAAAGTTATCTATCATGTTCAGTAATCATTTACCTTTCATTATGATGTCACTAGTTTCCCATCCCAAGATACTAGCACTTGTGAGCATCATAATTATATTGAGGGCATCACCCTCAATGCTAACCTTTTTGAAACCATGTGTGACCACCAACTCAATGACATGGTAAATAGACACAACCTCTTCCATGTGGGTTGTTTGTGTCACAAAATTTACCTTGAAGTTTAAAAGTATTTCACCTAGCATGTCTATAATGATACCACCAGTTGTAGCCCGACTTGAGTTAGTTAACGTTGAGCCATCAAAACTATTCTTGACACATCTAGGTTTAGGGGATAAGTAATATTACTTCTAAGTCCCTGACAAGGAGATTTATAGTTACTAAGACATGAGGAAAGGACCCAAACCCTAGAAATAGCCCTGTCTAAAGAGGAATTGGGAGACTTATGATTAACATGAGTAATGATATTCATATTCTCCTTAATTTTATTGAGAAATGAAAAAAAAATAATCTCCCAACTAACTTATTTATCCATGAAAATTCAGTTATTTCATACAATACATAAAGCCTAGCCAATATAAAAAAGAGACTACTAGGACAACTCCTGAGTGAAAAGATGAGATGTGGGAGACATCCATCTAGAGGAAGCCATCTTAGGCTCTAAAAACTAAACGCATTTCCTATTAAATAGTATCATTAATTTCTATCTCATTTTTCAAGAATAATGATAGGAAAATAAAAGGTTTCCAGCATACTCAACATATCTTTTGGCCAACTATTTTCCTTTCCTCTATAAATTTTCCAATGTGAGGATTTCTCTATGAAAAATTGTCAACTAGAAAAAATTGAGAATTAGACATCACTTTACAATTCCACACCTTTGACAAATAAAATAATTGAGTCCACTATGAAGAAAGTAGATTATAACCATATTTGACCATGTAAATCCCATCCATATTGAGCCCACAAAAATATTATCATATTCGTTCAATTTGTAAAATTTGAGGGAGTTGAGAAGATGGAGTAGTTAGATGGCCACAACCTTGAGAGGATCCTTAAACCAAAGAGGATCAATATTCCAAGTAGGAGTATAAGAAGAATCATCTATGATGTTGAAATTAGCTAGGGGTGCAATTTTCACACAATTCTGAGATATTTTGAAAATTAGGTCAAAAAGTCAAAATGCTATATAAGGGGCAAAAGTGTCATTTTCAAAATCATTTGACTTTTATTGATTTGAGAATTTTGAGATCTTAGAGAGAGAAATGGCTTAGCAAGTAGGTGTCCTGGTCCACTGACATCTATTTGAGAACTCCCGGTTGCACAACCGCCCTCCACACTATGGTGCCCTGGTATGTTTTCTGAAAAGCTTTCCCCTTTTTGAGTCATTATGAGTATTTAATACATTTTAAACATGTTTTTAAATTTTTTAAATTTCAAATTTTTAGATTAGGGTGAACTATCGGGCAATACTTTAGAAGTATCACGCCCTTTGGGAGGTATTATCGTGCGATAGTTCATGGGTCTAAATAGTGTCACATGGCTATGTAAACCTGCATCGCACAAGAACTAGTGAACTATCATGCGATACTATGTGAAGTATTGTAGGACAATATATCATCACCCAGCTATTGGAAAAAGTATCGTGCGATACTTTAACCAAAAATAGTATCACCTAAGTTAAAAAAATTTAACATGTTTAGTGATTTTGAGCAAAATAACATGGGTCTAGATAATGTTTGCATTTTGAAGATGATTTATACTAATTTGTAGATATTCATCATGATATGTACTGACATCTGGCTTGGTTTAATGGTTTTCAAGAGCACTTTCTGGCACTACTCATCAGAGTGCTAAAGGTGGTGGGACTGAAGTGCATTTGAGATCTTGATGATTCAGGTAAGGTTGACTTAAGAGCGATGGGATTTGGATATTTGGTGCAGTTCCTAGATATCTAGGCTGATCATGGGTTGTTGACTACTCTTGCCAAGAGATGGCACAGTGAGCACAACACCTTCCACCTACCCATAGGAGAGGCATCCATCACACTAGAGGATGTCTATCAGATTCTCTAAGTACCATGCCATGGAGAGTTGGTGAGTAAAATCATGCTTTAAGATATAATCATTTAAATATAATGTTCCCATATGATAAAAAAAATAACATGATTGTTTGTTGGCATAGGTTTACTATGATCAAGATGCCACTGAGGGCTGATATGTTATCCAAGGCATGTTTTAGGATGTCACTATCATTGACAGACACATCAGCTGGGAGTGACTGATTGATGATTTCGGTAGAGACTTCCTAGTGTCATGCATTGTTGTGTCCATCATCTCATAGGCCCTGATGATTGATCATAGTCAGAAGGGATTCCCTCTTAGATGGGGTAGACTACTCGTGGACTTGGTAGGTAGACTTCAGTGCATGGCATGGGAAGCTGCCATACTTGTAGAGATGTATCATGAGCTGCATGAGATCATCTACAAGGATGGTTGGACATGGGCTTGCAGTGCCATCCTGGCACAAGTGTGGGCTTGGGATCACATCATTGTGATATGGCCTAGGGTTCAGCCAAGGGAGCAGAGATATCCCTATATATACAAATATGTAGGATTCATATCACATGCCCATACTGGGGATGTGACATACTATAGGTGGATCCTAGATGAGATGACCTCGTTCACATGGAGGCCATACAGAGATGTTGAGGCATGGGGGGATGCAGAGGATGATTTGAGCTATTTTCTATGTAGCCAACCATTAGTAGGATGACATGCAGAGATAGTGGAGAGATTCTGCATCACTCGAGTATGGTGACAGTTCAGATGGCAACAACGGGTCTTGACAGAGACCACTACTTATGCCAAGGCTAGGGATGAGGAGGGACATGGGTGGCTACCCATGTTAGACTATCAGAAATCCATGGTGGAGATAGATGGCATTAGGAGGGAGCCTTAGGAGTACCTTCACGATATGACTGATGCAAGATCTAATGTAGCATACAAGGTTGAGTGATAGAGGGCACCATTCTCTCATTTCATAGTACCTAATGCTCCAGTAGCAGCTCAGGGTGGGGATGATGGGGGAGATGGAGGAGATGGAGGGAGAGGGAGAGGGATGGAGAGGGGGGAGGGATCAAGATTAGGTGGCCAAAAATGGCCACAAGGATAGAGATTAGTGACCCCTGAGGATGAGGCAAGGCCAACTTGCTGACAAATAGAGGTACAACAAGATCAGCCTACAGGAGGGGATGACCTGAGAGCTAGGATCCAGGCCCTAGAGATGGAGATGTAGTAGCTATGCATCACCATAGTAGTGAGGGACTAGTAGCTAGATGACTTGCAAGCAGAGAGAGATCAACAAATCATTGATCTGAGGATAGAGATAGCATGTTGGGAGTAGGCGGCACAGGCTGATGCAGCAGAGATTCAGAGAGAGTTAGCACGAGCTGCTTATTACCATGGACTCTACCTATAGGCTATACCTGAGAAACAAAGAGCACCATCTTACTCTCAGAGGGTAGGCAGATCAGATATGGTGCCAGATAGGGCAACACCACCACCTCCACCACCACCATGTGATGGGGAGAGTCAAACCTAGGTTTAGGGCTTAGGTTTAGATGCTTTTAGACATATCCTGAGACTTTTGATCTAGATTTTGGGATCTCATACTATATGTTGTATGATGACATTGATTTATATATGAGATTACTGGATGTTCGATATATCTTTTGTTTACATCTCACTTGTGATGGATGTATCAGTTTATGTATTGTCTTATCATTTTGCTCAAAATGTTTGTTTATATGCTCATGTATATTCTCTCTCATAGATGTATGTTTAATTCTCATGTGTATGATATAGACTCATGTTTCTAAAAATGACATTTTTTGAGATATAGATATGATGATAAGATTAACCCTTTGTGATGACAGGAACAGGTTTGAGATGAAAGATAAAGAGTGAAAGACATGATTGAGAAAAGGGAAAATGAGCGCAATTGATTGATAGGTCCATGTAAGATGAAAAGGAGAGCTCTCTCCATATGCAAGATGCAAAACTAACTAACATGAACCTAAAAATGAAAGCTACTATGGAAAGTGGTTGACTTGCAAGGTCACAATGCTTATAGACATCTAATTATCATCATCAAGCATTATTGGTAGCATTGTAAGATCATACAATACTCACTAGTATGACTATGGGTATATGAATATGATCTATATCAGATAGAAATGTGGGAATCTCACCTAGGCACCAAAGACATGTAGGTCAAGATGAGTAGTGCAGTGAGATTACCTAAGTTTACTATAGCGAGATTATGCTTGCATCTAGACATAAGGAGGTCAAGATGGCTATAAGCATGCACTCACAAAATAGTCAAGGATAATACCTTTTCAATCCCTAGTGTCAAGTAGGACTAGCATAAATGCTCATGATAGTTAGGATCAATGAAATATACCCATAAGAAGATAAAGAAATAAAATATGTTCTCATACCCTCAGTCTTCTAGCTATGCATCATTGAAAACATCTCAGGGAGAGACCACTCATCAAATAAATCATCATAGATAGCACACAAAATTAATAAAGTCAACATATCTCAATGAGTCGAGTGTTTAAGTGCATGTGTGTGTAGGTCATAGAGTCAAACTTTGAGTATCGCATCTTGTAGTGAGAAATATCATATCATACTAGACTATGGGTGAGACATCTGATAAGTGTTGAGAAACACTCGACACTAGGGTAGTGTTGAAAAACACTATTTCTAGGGTGGTGTTGAAAAACACCTATTTGTGAAATGCCCCAAGAAACAAATGTACCTAAAGAACCTATGCAAATAGGTATGCCCCCTAGACAAAAATAAAGACCAATTCCAGACCAAGTCAAATAAGGTCAAGGCATGATGAAGAATGTCTAAGTGTCAAGGACGCATGCTAAGAGACAAGGGTGCAAAGGCCTCAAGTAGCCCCTGTTTCCAAGTTTTCACCACTTGGAAGAAATTTTATTTTATTTTTTCAATTTTTTGTATTTTTTCTACCAAGGCACTTGTTTCTAGGTTTTCACCAAGGCACTTTTTCTATTTTTTTGAACTTTTTGAATTTATTTTTTTTTTGAATTTTTTCAAGACTTTATATGCTTTTAAGGATTTTTTCAGCATCATATATGAATTTTTTTGGTATTTTTTCAGGATCAATAAGTATATGCAATGGATGCCCCCAAATAGACTAGGCATCATGGATAGAACTTCTTGAGGTGCAAGACATCAGTAGGATTAGGGAGCTATTCCCCCTGTTCATTAGATAGAAAGTAAGCACCTATCCCAAAAGCAGCAGTAATAATGTATGGTCCAAGCCAATTAGGTTCAAATTTTCCCTTTTGTTCTCGATGTTGTTGGTTCTTAGGATTCTCACGTAGGACAAGATCTCCTACTTGAAATTCTCTAGGATGAACCTTCTTGTTGAATGCTTTGGACATACGCTTTTGGTAGACTCTCATGTGATCAAAAGATGCTCTTTATTTCTCATCAAGAAGTTCCAATTCTTGCAATCTCATGGCACGATAATCTTCATCTGTAATCAAACCTTTGAGAGAGACTCTAAGTGAGGGAAGCTCTACTTCTAAAGGTAATACTGCTTTAGCACCATAAGTGAGGGAAAAAGGAGTAGCCCCTGTGGGAGTAGGTATACTCATTCTATAAGCCAATAAGGCTAGATTGATCTGTAAATGCCAGTCTCAACCATTCTTGTGAGTTGTTCTATGGAGAATCTTAAGAATGGTTTTATTAGAGGCCTATGCTTGTCCATTTCCTTGTGGGAAGTAAATGGAGGACCAATGTTGTTTTATCTTGAATTTCTTGTAGAGGTGTGTAAGGTCCTTGTTTTTGAACTGACCTCCATTGTCAATGATTATCTCAGAAGGTATCACAAACTGACAAATGATGTGATTCAATATGAACAAAAAATTGTCCTGCCTAAGGCAACAGAGATTGGAACTGCTTTGACCCATTTGGTAAAGTAGTCAGTAGCAGTAATTATGAATTTATGTCCACCTGATGAGTTGGGATGAATCTGCCCAACAAGGTCAAAGGCCCAGCACTGAAATGGCTAATGAGAAATAGAAGGAATAAGCTCCCTACCTGGAGCATGAATTAGGTTTCCATGTTTCTAACACTTTTCACAAGACTTGGAAAAAGCTATAGAATCCATCTGCATTGTGGGCCAATAGTACCCCACCCTAAGAAACCTTTAGGCCATGGGAAGACCATTGGATGTCCTCCACAAATGCCCTCATGGATGTCAACTAATGCTCAGTCAGACTCATCCTTTTCCAAGCACCTAAGAAGTGTCCCATCTAAACCCCTCCTATACAGATCACCAGAGATAAGGGTATGGTGAGAGGCATTACAAACAAGGTTTCTTCATTCAAATTGGTTAAATGATTCAAGAATGATTCCATCATGAAGGTATGAATATATAGCACCATAATGGGAAGACTCATGAGTGACCAAGGTACAAATTACATGGCTTTCAGAGGAGTCAAAGATGGGGTGGTGTAGCTCTTCCACCAGGAATTCAAATCTTGATTCGTGTTGTTCCAACTGAAGGAGTGAAGCTAATGTAGCCATAGCATCTATAGCCTTATTTTCTATTCTAGGGATCTATTGAAATGTTACAAATGTGAAATAGCATTGCAATGAATCAACCATCTTTTTGTAAGGTATCAACTTATCATCCTTAGTTTGGTACTCTTCATTTACTTGGTTGATAATTAATTGTGAATCCCCAAAGACATGCAGCTCTATAATTCCCCATTCTATGGCCATTTTCAATCCATTGGTTAAGGCCTCATATTCAGCAATGTTGTTTGTGCATGGGAACAATAATTTATAGGACTTGGGAATAGTACACCCATGAGGAGAAACAAACAACACTCCAGCTCCTAATCCATTTTGCATATTTGAACCATCAAAGAACATTTTCCAAGTATGCATGGTCATGTACATGATTATGCTCATCTGGGAATTCCACTTGAATAGGCATGCTATCCTTGACCAGGAAATCAGCAAGTTGATTTGCAATAGCTTGCCCTTTTATAGCCTTACGCTCAATGTACTCTATATCAAATTCCAACAAAACCATCATCCACTTAGCGAGTCTACCCATGAGAGCAGCCTTACTAACAAAATACTTAAGAGGATCAATTTTGGCTATGAGGTGTATTGTATGTGCAAGCATGACTTTTGGGAAGAAAACACTATCGCAAGACAAGACTTTTCAATACTATTATAATTGATCTCATAAGATAGTAGAGTATGGCTAATGTAGTAGATGGCTCTTTCCTTCCCCGTATCATCAAGTTGAGCCAAAAATGCCCCCAAGGAAGATTTTTTTGCTGAGATGTACAAAATCAATGGTTTTACTGGGATAGGAGGCATTAAAATTGGAGGATTAGCCAAGTATTGTTTTATTTGATCTAGGCTCTTTTGGCAATCCTCATTCCAAGCACATGTGGCTCCCTTATGCAATGTCTTGTTGAATGGTTGTGCTCTATCTGCAAGCGATGAAATAAACCTCCATATGGATTGGAGTCATCCTTGAAGACTTCTCATTTGACTAATGTTCTTAGGAGGTGGCATATCTAATATGGCTTGAACCTTTTCAGGATCCACCTCTATTCCTTTGGCTAAAATTATGAATCCTAGAAGTTTACCTAAGGTAACCCCAAATGCACATTTTTTCAGATTTAATCTTAACTGAAACTGCTCCATTTGATCTAGAATTCCTTCCAAATCTTGTAGTTGTGTACCCTTTTTCTTAGACTTGGCCAAGGTATCATCCACATAATCCTCCATGTTTTTATGCATCATATCATGAAATATTATGGTCACAGCTCTTTGGTATGTGGCTCCTACATTTTTTAATCCAAATGGCATGACGTTCTAACAATAGGTTCCCCATGTACATGTGAAGGTTGTCTTTCCTTGATCCTCATGAGCTATTTTTATTTGGTTATAACTAGAAAAACCATCCATTAAAGAGTATATTTCATAGCCCACAGTCATATCCACTATCATGTCTATGTTAGGGAGTGGAAAGTCATCCTTTGGGCAAGCTTTGTTAAGATCTTTGAAGTCTATGCATACATGAATGGACCCATCATGTTTTAAACTAGAACAATATTTGATCCACTTGGCATAGTCGATAGCTCTAATAAATCCTGCTCCTAAGAGCTTTTCTAATTCAGCCTTAATGAGGAGAGCTATATGAGGGTGCATTTTCCTCAACTTCTATTTTACTGGTTTAATTCCTGGAGCTATAGATAAGTGATGCATAATAAGATTAGTGTCAAGCCCTGGCATGTTTGAATATGTCCAAGAAAAATTAATTTTCTTCTTTTGTAAGAACTTTGTGTATGCTTCTTTTTCTTGCACTGACAGAGATTAAGCTAGATGAATCACCTGTGGAGCCTCTTCTATATTCAAATTTACTAGTTGTGTAGGCTCAATAAGAACTGATGACCTGTTTTGGAAATAACTCAATAGGTTATTAAGTACCCCATCCTTAGGTGCCTCAAAGAGGTTTTCACCTTTAGATACCTTCTTTCTTTTTACTTTTTTGGGTTCTAACACCGCCACATAGTGTTTTTCGCCATCAGAACCATTTCTCTTTTTTTTCTTTTCTTTTATTTTGTGACTGAGGTACTTAATATCTGGCTCTATCATACTTGTTGTAGGTTCACTGGTGGAAGAGACTATGGGTTCAAGAGCATTTAGGTAGCAAGCTATTTTGTAGTCATTGTGAAAAGTGAGAAGCTGAGGCTCTTGACCAAGTTGTGACCAATTAATCAAATGATGGTTTACAAGGGGTAAGTCAATGACTTGTTCAACATTATTGATACAAAAGGTAGTATCCCTGGTGATCGCACAGTTAGGATCTGTCAAGTCTCCTTCTAAGAGACCCATATTAGGATTCATCCTACCAAATGAAGCATCATCCACTAAGGCAATTCAAGGAATCCAATCCTCTAGTCCTACACTAGGTTCATTGGCCACATCGGGTTGAGTACTATAGGTGTGTACAACATCCATGTCTAAATCAACTGTTGCATCTGAAAGTGAGTTCCATTCGAACTCACGTGAGTCTATTTTTGAATCAATATTTGGGCCTCATGATGTAGAAACCTCAAGGTTGGGAAGGATCTCCCCTTCTCTAGCACTAGCATTGTTACCATATGTCATAGCTAGGATAGAAACGCTTTCCATTGTCAATCTAGCATTCATATAGTCACTATCTATCATAGCTAGGATAGGAGGATTGTCAATTGTCAAATCTTTTGAATCTCCCCAAAGGAGAGCTATTGAAGGCACCCAATCATCGAACATGTCTTTCTGATTAGAAAGATTAGGTGTGTAGTCTGAGTCATTGTCACTGTTCATTGTAGCTGAGACAGGGACGCTTGTTTGCTTCTCATTTTTAAAACTTGAGCCAACTATTGACTTAGTCCTATGACCAAAAAGAGCATGGTTGAGTGGTTTATCTTTGGCATCTAACTTGTGACTAAGAGGGACATGACTTGGATAGCCCATGTTGGTGACCAACATGTATCCTCTCCCATAAGTCTTAGGAGATGGAGAAAATTTTTCATTATGTAGGTACTTTTCTTCTCTGTATATCCAATCTCTAACAACCGCCTCTTCTTTCTCATGCTGAATAGGTACTAAAGACTCTACAAAAGTATCGAATAGAGTCGTGGCTAAAGATGAGGGGCGCATCTCTTTTGATGGTTTACCATAGGACCTAGGTGAAATTGGCAATTTTGTAAAGGAGTCAATTTGATATCCTCCCATACCAAGGTCTATGGACTTGAATTTGTCCTTACATTGTTCAAGAGCTACCCCAAAATTTTTGGCTTCTCTATTTAAGGGAACATGGCCCCTGTTGAAATGGCATTAATAGATAAGGTACTATCACCTGGTATGCGGACTTCTACTCCATTGTATGGAAACTTGACACATTGGTGATAGGTACATGGTATTGCTTGCATGTCATGAATCCATGGTCTACCTAGTAGGATGTTGTATGCTAGAGGACTAGCATCGATGATTTGAAACAAAATGTCCTTTTCATTAGGACCAATTCTAACTGGAAGAACAACTAACCCCTTAGAACTTCTCTCAGCTAGTAATTTTCTTCCTGGTATCAATGGCATGCTCTAAGTAACCCAATTTTTTCAAAAGACTTAGAGAACAAATATTGAGCCCAACACCCCCATCTATCAACACATGCCTAACATGGGTTTTATGGATTGTGACTTCAATGTGAAGGGAAAGATTGTGCAGATGGCTCAAGGCTTTATCATCTTCTCTAGAAAATGTAAGGTAATGTGGGCTAGCAAGGTGGTGGACCATGTTCTAGAATTGGTCGACATCTATATTATTAGGGACATTTGCTACACACAAAGCATCCTCAAGGACATGTTTGTGTCTAGGAGACAATTCTAAGAGCTCAAAAATAGAAATCTAAGCTGGTGTTAGTTGTAACTGATCAACAAGATTGTAACTCATATCAGGACCCACTACAGACTTGGAAGGAACATTTTTGGACACTGGTTGCTTGGATTTCATAGAGTTAGGACCTCTAATGATAATAGGACCTTGGGACTAACCCCTAGTAACAACATTAAAAGGTTGAGATGACCTTCAAGATTGAGGACCTCTAAGCACAACAATAGGTCCTTCATCAGATATTGGAGGTGAGCTTACATTATAGTCATGGGGATCATTCCCTCTCATCATGTTGACATCATTGTCCACAACCTCAAGCATATTAATGACATTTTATGCAGTTGTATAGGTATAAATTATTGCGGCCTTGCCATTCTTATTTTGAGAGGTCTCCCCCTTCTCATACTTAGGCAAGGGCTCCTTAAAGGCCTTGTGGTCTACGTTTGTGGTCAACCCATCAACTTGTAATTTACCACTCTCAATAAGGTCTTGAACAAGATGTTTGTGTTTAAAACAACCTTCAATGTCATGTCCAATCCCATTATGGTATACATAATAAGCTTTCTCATTCCACCAATAAGGTTTAGGATCCGGTATGTGAAACTGTGTAGGATCCTGAGGTTGTGCCAAATAATGAGCAATCAAGGTCTTAAAAATGTCTGCATAAGAGTCTCCAAGCTTAGTGAATTGTCTCTTTCCTGACTTAGGTTTATTCTGATACTTGGACTTGTGCTCTTGTTGGTCTAAGGATTTCTAAAGCTTCATAGCTTCAACTACATTAGATAGATTAAGAACTCCTTGTTCCTTAGGTTGTGGAGAGTAAACAACTCCATCATTGACTACATGCTTATTTTTGTTCCAATATGAGTTCTTTTTGTCCTTATTGTTGTTGTTGTTGTTTTGGCCTTTGTTTTTGTTACTTTGTTTGGCCAAAATACCTTATTCTTTTAGAACATCCTCGATGCGACATACAGTTTCTACCATAGTGTCAAAAGAATTAAAGACCATTTTTCTAACTTCATATCTTAGTTTTGGCACTAGATTGCTCACGATGATATCAATCCTTTCTTCCTCAGGGATGGTCCTAGAATATTTGGAGCATAAGCATCTCCACCTTTGTAAAAATGTCACAAAGGGTTCCCCTTGATTCTATTTTAATTTACACAAATCAAGCATGGTGACTAACCTTGATAGATTATATGCAAAATGTTGCACGAATCTTTGGACAAGTTCTTTGAATGTTTTAACAGGAGGGGTAATGTTAGTAAACCACTCCATAGCTTGGCCTTTAAGGCTCCTTGGGAATAATCTCATAAGGTAGGAGTCCTCATGATGAAATTCAAAGCTCATGATATAGAATTGTTGTACATGGTCATGAGGGTCACCACTACCATCATATTTGTCATATGTGGGGATTTCAACCTTTCTAGGAAAATCTACCATAACCACACTTTTGTCAATGGGATTGGGACATATGGAGTCCAAGTTGAAGGAACTCTTAGGAGCCATCATTTTTTCCATAGTCTTTTGCATCTCCTTAATCACCTCATCAGTTGAAGGGTTTTGCTTCTTAATCTTTTGGTCCACATCAAATTTGTATGGGACTTTTGCACCCTTATTGATTAGACTTTCTAAGAACTAATCCTTATTTTGCTCCACATACTTCTCCACATATTGTTGGAAGGATGGTTCTTGTTGCATTATCATAAAATCAATAGTGTCAAAATTGGCATTACTTCCTCCATGTTGAGAGCCACAATGAGCTCATTGGGAGGGTTGTCTTGAATATCTAGGAGGTGATTGTCTCCTATGATGGTTATACCAAGAAGTCCTTCTTCCTCTAGGACTAGGTGATCTTGATGGGGTCCTTGATCTTCTTCTAGCTCTTGGACTTGGTGAGGGAGTAGATGGTGGAGAGTTGGTTCCACTGTTGGTACACCTATTGTTGAATTGATCATGGAGTTGTTGTGCTAGGAGCCTATCTCATTCTTCTTGTGTTTCTCTTCTCCTTATGTCTCACAAAGCTTGTTCCTCATCCTCCAATTATTTGAACCTTTCTTCCTTAGTAGCCTGTTCATCCAAGAAGGCTTGTTTCTCCCTTTCAATGCACCTCAACCTATCACTTGTGTATCATGAGGTATCTCTAAGTGGATAAGGTTGTCTTGAATGTCTAGATACATTAGTTGCATTGATATGAGCATCACCAGATTCATTTTTTTGGTCTTCATGTTGTGACTGTGTATTTGAGTGAGCTTTCATATGATGTCTCTCAGCTCATTGATGAGCATCTAGATACCTTGTGTTGATAGGAGGTGATCTAGGTGGACTATCAGAAGAAGACCTAGAGGACATCGTGTGACCTCTATGTTGTTGGAACATGTCATTAAGAGTTTGATTCATTGCATCTCTTTTTTGTCTAGTGAAGGTGTAACTCATATTCATATTTGATGAAAAAGGTGCTAAAGAGGAACTCAATTCGTTGGGATTACTCTTTGGGTCAAAACAAACCTCAGACTCACTCTTAGGGGATTGATGGAAAATGGGTTCTTTTCCCTTTCACTGTTAACGAGTCTTAACCAAGGGTAACTGATTAAAGACAATTGGAGGTCATTTTCCTTGATTCACTTGGTACCTTGTTGTAACTGACATGAAAGAAAAGGATTCTTGAAGATAAGATGATCTCAAAAAGTGTTCTCTAATATCCAAAAAGAGATGGTAAGGTAGAAATTGCAAATGGTGTTACCAACACTGTCAAAGAGGTGCTAAAATCAAAGGATCAATATCCTTGCATGTTAGAACTAGGAGGATGGACTTAGCCAAATTGTATAATTGAAATTGAATTTGAGTGGAAATGATTTGGACAGAAAGAGTACTAGAATTCTCTAAGAATGTTACTAACAAGTCTAGAGATATACTTTCTCAACAGTAGTAATCTTCTAACTTGACAATTCTTCCCAAGGTGACTTTGTAAATCGAATGACACTACCCCTAGAGGGCTAAAACAAAAATTCAAGGTAAAGATAGGCTTCCAGTGGTAAGATAAGATACCTTCCTAAAGACTCAGCCAACTAAAAGAAACTATTAAATGACTGAAACTAGGTATATAGTAGAAAATTCCCAGGTGACACTTTCCAGGCTAACCAGGTGATATTTCTCACTGAGGTGATATTTCACCTTTCACCAGGTGATAGATCTCACAATAACTAGGTGATATAATCCAGGCAGGTCGGGTGATAAACCAAAGGAAATGAACTATCACGCGATATTTCTTCTCAAAGTAGGTGATATTGTTGCTAGTTTGCATGACACTTGACCAGAATTGTGTAAAATTTACATTTTCGGCTCTGTTTGATCAAAATTTTGAGTTTGAGTGTTGATTTTTCGATTCCAATCATAATGAAAATAGTAAATTGATAGGTTTGCAAACAATATGGGATCAAACATGTCTTCAAGCACTTGAAACAAGGGCAAAAGCAACCTTGCCCAGACAAACACTTGTGATATCAAAATAGAAAAACACCCTATGAATCTACCGATTGTTTGAGTGTTCAAGAATGTTAACACTGGTGTTACACAATCGAAGACACTTCAAGCAATATCTATCCTAGAAATTCAAGGTTCAATACTTAACAACTTGGCCCACACTTGATGCTCCCTTGCCTCACACAAAGCTCTTGCCCACAATAGATATTGGCTTTGTCATGGAAGTGCCAAAGACACAACCAAAGGAACACATATGGTGAGTAATCTTGGGGTGATCTGGGTTATTCCACTTGGATCAATCCTTTCACCAAGAAGGTAAGCAACAAAATAGGGTGGCCTCTAACTATGGTTCTTAATAAGGGCTTCTATTCGTAGTACCCCTCTTGCTCCTCATAAAGGACTGGGACCTCACGGCCTCAAGAGTACCTTAAGCATTCTTGCTCAATACTTTCCTCATGGTCACAATCCCACAAGTACTCACATCAAGTGAAGACAAGCACTACGTCTACCAAGGTTTTGTGTCCTTGATAGCTTTGAGTTTATAGTGGGTCAAAATAGCTGATAATAAGCTTGTCCCCACTTGGGTCATTCTTCTTGATTGCTCAAGAGCAGGCCCACTAAAGGATTCTAACAATCTAAACAAAAATGGATCAACTTATGAGGTTCAAGGGTTTTGTTTCACCACAAGGGTGAAGAACATACTCCTTTATCTCAAAGCCTTCTCCCAAACACACCAAGGAAAGGTTCAATTACCCTCTTGATTTCAAAATCCAAAGATGGGTCAAGATTTTTTGGTTCACCACAAGGGTGAAGAGCATACTTCTCCTACCACCCAAGAATTCCTACAATAAGATATTAAGTGCCTATGAAATGAAACAACTAGTATATGTCACACTCAATAAAGAAAGTAATTAAAAAAGAACTTTGATTTGGGTTTTTATGCTTTGAGTAGCCCTGCAAAAACCATTAGTAGCCCTTGTGCATTTGAAGCTTTGACATGCATTCTTTTAGCAAACTATTTCAAGCAAATGCACCTACAACCACAACTTGTTAGCCCAACAAGGTTATAACAATCCAAAATCCAATTAGCTCTAAGCAATCCACTATCAAAAGTATTTGAAGCACTAAAGGTGGAACACTTAACTCATCAAGTAAGTGTGAAGTGAGTCCAAAAAGTGGAACATTTAACTCTTCACACAAACTCAAAGCAATTCAACACCTTAGAAAACTAATGAGATCAAGTAAGCATAAAAGGGAGAACTTTGTGGAACATTTAATGCTCTTTTCAATTAGACCCCTCCCCTATGTATGAATGCTGACCTTGCATCCAAAGGGAAAAAATGAGGGGCGATTAGAAATAAGCGAGTCCAACACATAATTTAGCTAACAAGCTCAATCAAAAACAATCCTCAAGTGAGTGTGAAGTGAGTCCAAAAAAGTAGAACATTTAACTCTTCACACAAACTCAATGTGAGTCCACACCTTAGAAAACTAATGAGATCAAGAAAGCATAAAAAGGGGGAAACTTGTGGAACACTTAACGCTCTTTTCAAGTAGACCCCTCCCCTATGTATGAATGCTGACCTTGCATCCAAAGGGCAGAAATGAGGGGCGATTAGAAATTAGCGAGTCCAATACCCAATTTAGCTAACAAGATCAATCAAAAACAATCCTTAAGTGAGTGTGAAGTGAGTCCAAAAAAGTGGAACATTTAACTCACACAAACTCAAGGTGAGTCCACAACTTAGAAAACTAATGAGATCAAGAAAGCATAAAAAGGGGGAAACTTGTGGAACACTTAACGCTCTTTTCAAGTAGACCTCTCCCCTATGTATGAATGCTAACCTTGCATCCAAAGGGCAGTAATGAGGGGCAATTAGAAATAAGTGAGTCCAACACACAATTTAGCTAACAAGATCAATCAAAAGTACTCTAAAGTTGCTTATCAATACTACTCACAAATGAAAAAGGGTTGAATCAATGGAATATTTAATTTTCCAAGCAAACATAGAGTGAGTCCACAAAGTGGTGCATTTAACTCCCTATGTAAACAAGGAATGAATCCATGCCCCCAATCACTCAGTGAGATGTTTGATATTGGAAACCAAGAAGCATTCACCTACACAAACTTGTAAAAACAAATCTATATTCTTTCATTCACCATTAAGAGCATAAAAGAGATGTGCCAATGAAAGCAAGTAAACATTCAAGCCAAACACATAAGAGGTTCTTTTTAAATCCAAAATCCAAATGAAAGTGCAACAAACTGAGTACAACTATGCAAATTAATTATGTCTAAGTGCAGGAAATAGAAACAGAAAGCTAACTAAATCAAGATTCGGCCCAAAAAAAATCTCAAAAAGGCTCACTACCAGGTACAAAAATAGACTGCAGACACCAAAATTATCATGCAACACTTCTCAATGTGCTAGGGTGATAATATTAGTCCGAGCGATACTTTTCTCTATACCCAAGTGATACTTTGTCCGAGACCAGGCCATAGTTCCTGAAATAGGCGGGTGATACTTCCGACAAGTGAAGTATCACTCATGTATATAGAGAACTATTATGCGATATTTGAGGAATTATTGCATGATACACTGAGATAAAAAACTCAGAGACCGTGAATAATATCCAAAAATCACTGAAAATATGATGAAAATGCAAATTTAAAGGACAAAGCTAATCTACTCTGCCCCACGGTGGGTGCCAGAAATGTACACACAAAATTTGTGCACTTCTACGAATCCTTACATGCAAGGAAACTCAAGAATGAGCCCTCAAAAATTGATCCATAGCTCTTTATGTATGGATTTTCAAGATTTAAAATTGCTCTCAGCTAGAGCTATGAAGCTAATGACCTTGCTAGTCAACCACACAATTAGAGATTCAAGTGAGGACAAGGGAAAGAGTGCCAATATCCCCAAGAATCAAATGAAATGAAAATGCAAGTAAACTAAGAATGAAGATGCAAGCTAAGATAAATGATAACAATGCAATGCTTGAAAGGAAATCTAATCTATGAAAGGAAAGTACAAGCTAGACTATGAAAGGAAAGTACAAGTCTTACAATCCCTCCTAATTAAGCTATGTGAGACTAATCTATTGCATAAAGGAAATCTACGCTAAGAATGCCATGATTATGCAGCTATGAAAGAAAACTAAATGAGATGCAACAACAATGTCTTCAAAGCTTGGATGCAAGGATGTCTTCAAAGAGCTCCAAATGACCTAGAAAACCTGCAACATAACATTAGCATAAAACATGAATGATATCTATATGCAAATGAGGAAGAGAGCTCTCCTTTTATAGGAAATGAGAAGGAATGGACCATGGAGATTAAGAGGCAAAAGACTTAATCAATGGTGGAGCATCAAAGAAGAGCAATCTATGTGCACAAGTATCCTCCAATGAGAAAAAAAGAGTTGACTTTTGTGTCCATATCAGACAAAAAGTGTTTTTTCCCTTTTTATAAGATAAGAATAATACTTTATTTGTGTAACTTAGGATAAGAGGAAAAGTGGTGCTTTTTATTTAATAAAAGGGGAGGAAATTTCTTTTAATTAAATAAAGACTTTAGGATAAAATGGTTAGCCCAAGGCAAATAATAGAAGGAAGCCATCTCAGGCTCTAAAAACTAAACACATTTCCTATTAAATAGTGTCATTAATTTCTATCTCATTTTTCAAGAATAATGATAGGAAAATAGAAGGTTTCCAACATACTCAACATTATTTTTACATAAGTAACACCTTTTGGCCAACTATTTTCCTTTCCTCTATAAATTTTCCAATGTGAGGATTTCTCTATGAAAAATTGTCCACTAGAAAAAATTGAGAATTAGACATCACTTTACAATTCCACACCTTTGACAAATAAAATAATTGAGTCCACTACGGAGAAAGTAGATTGTAACCATATTTGACCACGTAAATCCCATCCATATTGAGCCCACAAAAATATTATCCTAATGGTTCAACTTGTAAAATCTGAGGGAGTTGAGAAGATGGAGTAGTTAGATGGCCACAACCTTGAGAGGATCCTTAAACCAAAGAGGATCAATATTCCAAGTAGGAGTATAAGAAGAATCATCCCAATAGTCACAAAAATAAAGACCAATTATACTAGAAAGGGTAATCTCAATAGAAAGAAGCAAAGGATTAAATTCTAGCAGGGTACTAGAAATCCAAGGATCTTTCCAAAAATTGATAGTATGCCCATTTGATTAATGTTCCAAGAACAACCCTGTGTAATTATAGGGATAGTTTTAGAAATATTATTCCAAATTTTGGATCTAGAGAGTAGTGGAAGTTATAAGAATTTTAAAACTCCCCATTATCTAAAGATATTTAGAATGAAGAATGTTGGATAATTCTATACAATCATTAATGAGCTTCTAGATAAATTTTGAGAGGACGGACTAATTTAAGTAATGTGAGTTACAAGCATTCAAACACCCATTATCTTTGGGGGTGCATATTTTCTCCTACTCAAAATGAGATAATCTCTTCTATCCTTCCACACTAGACTAGATGAATATTCTATTGATAGTATCAAGTTTCTTAACTCACATTATTGGCATAGAGAAAAAAGACATAGCATAAATGGAGGTACATTTTATATAAGCCATAAGTATTTGGATATTTCCAACATGGATAATAAGAGCACCTTTTTAGAAGGCAAGTTTAACTTGGAGTCTACCTATCAAACAAGATAAAACTAAGTTCTCTACTTTACCAACATATAGGGGTATACCTAAATAGGTTGAGGGAAGAATGAAAATATGGAAATAAAGAATGGTAGTAACTATGTTCTAAATATTGAGAGGAGTGTTTAATAAATAGATGACACTCTTTTGATGATTAATTCTTTGACACTGCTATTGGTTCCTTGCCTCTTTTTTGGTTAAATTTAGTTTATTTTCATATGCTCAATACTATGAATTTGGTTTTTAGCCCTGCATGGCACCCGGTTGGGTTTAAGTTTAACATTTTCAAAACTATTCCATAGCTGTGTGATACTCTACATAGATGGTGGTTTATTTTTTGCTACTTTTTTTTTTCTTTGACCATGGTAGAATCTCATGCATTACTGTTGCTTCTATGATGGTTAAAACTTTCTGTTAATTTCATAGTTAGCCTCTTTGTTCTATGGGTCAACACCCTTTCTTGTTGTTTCTATTTATTAAAAATGAATACACAATTCTAAAGTAAATTTCTCCACTCAATAGCCTTTGAAATTTTGTCAAAACCAAGTACCGTGTCATCCAAAAGTTGTTGGTGTCAAACTACCAAAGTATATGAAGAAGGTTTAAAACTAGTGACAATCTTCAACAAATTTTGATAAATAATGCAACCAAGAGTATCATCCATCATGATAGAGAGATAGGGGAAAAGCGGACCTCCAGAGCAAAGACCCTATTACTCAAAAATACAACATACAATACAATAAGCATAAATAGGAAAAGGTTGCATCTGTTTGTCTAATTAACACTACCTTGTAGGTTTTGATAGTTTACATGTCATTATTGCATTCATTATAGATGTCATCATTGTACTTTAAGTATTGATTATTATTCCAAACATTCCAAAATTCATAAATAATTATTAAATTATGCATTCAAATTGAATGTGATATAAAAATGTCCTTTCTTGTTTCATATTTCATATCAATAAGTAGAGTACATTATAGAATTGAAATAAAGATTAAAGTATGGAATAGGGGTCCCATGCATTGCCTTTGTATTGGTTTGTGTCAGCTGGTTGTCTATTAGATCTATGCATTTAGGTCTTCATTCTCTGGGTCTTCATCTGCATCTAGGTCTTTAGGGTTCATTTTTGCATGAGAGAGAAAATATGGTTAGATCCTAATTAGATCTAAGCAATACATGAGAAAACAAATAACATACTATAGAAATTAAGTTTTCAATATTGCATATCTGTTGGTGTCCAAAATGATGCTTATGCTCTAATAGGCTGCCAGTATACCCTTAGACAGATTTTAGGGGTGGTTAGCTCCAAAATGTAATGAGCTCTTAGGATAACTGGACCAACTCTAGGGACAAGACTACCCTCTTCTGCTTCTGGCTCTGCAAAACCAAGGCGGGTGCACCTAACCCAGTATAAAGTATGCTTCACACACCAAAGACTAGCTTTGACTAACAGATAAATGGATAGCAAGAAAGTACTAAATGTTAACCACACACTCATTGACTCTCCATTGCTATGGGGTGGAACCTTACACAACCAAATATTGAAAACTTAAAGAATGGTTCTTAATTTTATGTTTTTGAATCATAACAACCTCAATCAAGATATATCAGCAAAGAAATACTTATCCAGGCTAGTGCCTCATTCATTGGGCAAGGTTTCTTAGAAAGACTACACACACACACCAGAAATATACCTGAGATTCAAAGATATAAACACATTTACAATCTCCTCTACTACTTACAACATATCCCTACATAGACAAGAGATAAATCTAGTTCCCATCTGAAGCATCATTTAATCTAATCCTGGATTATAACTCAAGAATGAAGACCTATACATAAATTATTATGCAGTGAACTAGAAAGTTCAAAATTCATCTATGTTGACACAAGGGAGAGATGAAAATCAAGTGCCTGCATTAAGTGTGAAGAATCCTCAAGTGCATAGAATCCATCCAAAGGAACCCTGCTTGCAAACTGCAGCTTAGACCTACAACGTTCTTTCAATTGCAAAAAAGAATCAAGACAGATAAGTCATTACAATCAGACTAGGCAGAAGACTCACAACCAAGAAAGTTTGAGAAACTAACTCCCAATAACCTCAAATGATCATAGAAATCCCTTTATACTAGGGTTAAAATGCAAGCATAATGCTCACTTTCAACTTAAAAATTCAAAATCATCTAACCCCACCAAGGAATTAACACAGACATGACAGGGGCCAAGCCGCAGCATGCAAGCTCAAAATGGTCTAATCAACCAGCTGCAAACACTTCTTGAGAAAAGATTGTAATCATTCCTCACAGTACAAATCCCTCTGCAATCAACCATCAAACACCCTAGACCACACTGGAGTGGTGGAAAAAATCTGTTTACCAACTCTAGCCCATTTTGTCATCAATTTCGGTCCTTTTCGGTCACTAGAAACGTTCACAGAGATTCAAAAATGAAGGCAAACGGTCACAACGCACTCACAGGCTTCATGTTTTTAACCATTCAAACATCTCAGGCTAACTCCACAATGGCGATGCCAAACAATTGTCGCATGATCTTATAGCTCAAAAATGGGCTATGCGAACATGCGACACGCCACTTGCCACTATTGTTGATGCTACCACTTGTCACAAAAGAGTTTGTCACATGTTTGCAATTCAGAAAATAGGCTCACGCAAACATGCGACAAACCACTACCATGCACCCTCCCGGCTATCATGTCACCACCGAGAAACTAACAGTGCATCAGTGATCAAACTAAGATCAACATTAAGTCCCCGCCGTAGATCCTCCTATCTTCTCAGGTTCATGGCTTTAACTCATCCAGGCACCTCAGGTTACTTTCAGTGAACACATGACAAAGGAAAATCCCAGTCACGGAATGAAAGTCTAAACCCTAGTTAGATTTAGCGAACACATGACCGCATGTGCCAAAATAACCCCTTAAGTTATCTAGTGAACTGGCGACTGAAGACATTTTGCCAGTTCACAGAAATAATAGCGCTGCCGCTAAAACATCACGTGAACCGGTGACAGGAAGAAGATTTTGTTGGGCCGCCAAATATTTTATCCACACCACCAAAAACACTAAGAAAATTAATCAGGTCGACGTTCAAATATATCTACCTGCCAGCATGGACCAACCGGAGACTGCCATGACACCATCTACCAATGGGACCACCAAACAACCACAAATGGGCCCCAGCACACATGGCACCCTATCGCATGATCGCATAACCTAGAAATAGGCTATGCAAACATGTGACAATCCGCCAACCTTAGCCACCAGCAAAATTGTCACCGCCCACCGACCAATTGGGAACCACCACACCGCATCCGGAGGATGCCCCATCACCTACTACTGGGCCCCAAGGACACATGGAAAGTGGTCACATGATCGCATAGCCAAAAACTAGGCTATATGATCATGCGATAGCCAACCCCAGGCTACCACACCATCACCTCGGACCAACCAAACAACAACCACCAACTGCAAAGAATCGGGACCCATGCGGACAGATGGTAAGTGGTCACATGATCACATGTTAGAAAAGTTTGACATGCAACCATGCGACAGCCAATAAGAACATGCCCCCTGCCACCCCTCTAACACTGGGCCCACTTCACCAAACAGATGCTTGGAACAAACAAAATCAATGGCAGGTGCATGATCACATGGGGAAAGAATATTCCATGCGATCACACGCTGACTGTTGATCTCCCCCCTCTGCCACTTTGAAGAAACTGGCCCCATATCATCGTACTTGTGCACTTAAGATTGATAAATAAGGAGTGCTGGTAGAAAAGAAGAAATGAAGGGTCAAAAACACATAGTGCTTTCCGTGAAAGATCAAAAACACACAAAGTTTTCACAATGACACAAATGTAAACAAGGATGCAAAAACATCGAGGGTTTACATGTAGGCCACAAAGGTTGAAAACATCATGGATTTTCTAAAACATTGTGGGTTTTTGACATTGTGGCAGATTTTGAAAACATTTCCTGCAGACCTTAAAGCTTAAATATCTTCCTAGGTTTTATAATTCAGCACGTACAAATTGGACTAGAGCTTGATGACAACATGAAGAACACAGGGCAGAAAATTTGACAAACGCACTTGCAGGGAAGAGGCCATTCTCATAAGATTTTTTCCATGATAGAAAATGGCTTAAGAGTGGCTCTAGTTGGGGATGCATGCCTCCTGTAGGCATGGGAAGGATTCAGAATCACTGGGAGAGTAGACTAACCACTAGACAAAAATAGGGAACCCAAAAACTGGCAACCGAACAAGGAAAGGAAACACACAGTAGAAAAGGGAAAGACTATACAAAGATCTAAAGTATTTACAAAAGGCTTAAGGCCCCAAAACTTTTGATCATCCTTTACCTCTATCAAACAAGAAATTTTCATCTCCACAAATCAGAGACAAAGTGAAAATTTTGCTTCCATGCAACTGATCAAACTTATATCCATCCTTCCACAATTTGAAACAAAATTTTTTAGTAAATACTTCCTAAGGGCTGGAAAAGTAATCATACCAATTCTAAAAATGTTGTGACACATGCATGTTGTAGTCAAACAGGAAAATGCTGAAGGAGCCACAACATAAATCACCTTCAAATTTACCACCACACTCAGGAAGCTTACTGTCCAACTAAAAAGAAAAACTCTCCAGCTCTATCAAACTGTCAGTGCAATCCCTATTGGATCCATTCATACCAAAAATTTGCACCTCCAAGGAGAAGATACACTAATCTTCATGCAAACACTGAGGGAACTCATCACATGGGACACGATCACCAAACATAGGAGCAACCTAGATTTTGTCAACAACTGACAAAACCAAAAATTATTGATAGGTGGGAAGAGAAACATCAACCTATCCATGAGATGGTGAAGCTTCAGTAGCTGAAAGGGCATCCTTCCATGGCTTAGCAAAAGATTCAAAATCAAAAGAGGATTCAGAATCCACACAACTCTTCCAATCAGTACTCAAAACAATATCAGGGACCACTAAGTCACTTGAAACTGAGAAAACACTGGCAACCTCATCATCTGACACATCATATATAACAGGGTTGCTACCTGGTGGTGCTGGGGTAAGAAAGGGAGAAGAGGCACACATGTCATAGTCAAAACCTATTGACTCATGCTCTCAGTCAAAATCAATGTGTGCTGGATGTAGGAACTTAGAGTCATCACCCCCTGAATACCTGAGATACTCACAAGATAGTAAATCTAAAATTTGTTCACTGTGAAGTGAATAGCTATCCTCAAGAACATCATCTTCTACCATACAATCATCAGTAGTACTTTCATCTATCCAATCCTCTTCTTCATCTGACTGATTACATAAACTTTTTGTCCCATACTGAGAAAAGACATCACTTTCATGACTACAAGAAAGAGTGTCAACACCTAACACATCTCCTTCATAAATTTCATTATTCTCAATATCAACACTACTAGACACAACCCCAAATGTATCTTTAAGACCAAGATCAACATCATTAAGTATCCACTCCCTAAGATGCTCATAACACTCTTTATACAAGGAGGTTGGCCAATGGATTGATTCAGGAAAATAGAGCTCCAAAAACAAGCCAATGAACACAGACTCTGAAAGCTCCACACCCTCTGGAAGTTGATCATATACTTCACAAAATCTATCATAGAAAAATGATATGGATAAATCCTTTTTACTTTCCACTTTTAATCTTACTAATCTTATGCAATCCCTAAGGATGCCCTCCTCAAGGAAAGCTAGCTCCTTATTCAATGTATCCATTAAACTTAATGCAATACTTCCATATAATTCTACCAAACTGCAACTAAAAAATTGAAGTATGCTAACCTTTTCTCACACCTTATCCTTCTTTTAGTGCTTGACCACTTTATAAGGAACATTTAAAACTTGAAAAATACCTGGGAAAATCTTGCAGCAGAAGATCTTTGGCTAGGAGACAGGGCAAATCTTGGGCTCACCTTGAAGCTCCATCAAATAACTTTGTCGTGCAGAGCCGCCACCTCCTTGAGAGGAAAATGTTTCACTGTTTCTTCTTCCAACCAACACAAAGCTACACCAAGTATACACACTATTTATCAGGAGGAACACTGATCACATAGAGAAAATTGGAGCTGCCACTCACAACTAGGTGAGAAGATATCATCAAATGCTTGTTTTTTTATTTGACTCTTTCCAATGGCTCCCCAGTGGAGTTGCCATCTTGTTGGTGTCCAAAATGATTCTTATGCTCTAATAGGCTACCAGTATACCCTCAGATAGATTTTAGGGGTGGTTAGCTCCAAAATGTAATGAGCTCTTAGGATAACTAGGACAACTCTAGGGACAAGACTGCCCTCTTCTGCTTCTAGCTCTGCAAAACCAAGGCGGGTGCCCCTAACTATGCTTCACACACGAAAGACTGGGTTTGAATAATAGATAAATGGATAGCAAGAAAGTATTGAATGTTAACCACACACTCATTGAATCTCCATTGCTATGGGGTGGAACCTTACACAACCAAATACTACAAACTTATAGAATGGTTCTTAATTTTATGTTTTTGAATCATAACAACCTCAATTAGGATATATCAGCAAAGAAATACTTATCCAGGCCAGTGCCTCATCCATTGGGCAAGGTTTCTTAGATAGAGTACACACACACACCAGAAATATACCTAAGATTCAAAGCTATAAACACATTTACAATCTCCTCTACTACTTACAGCATATCCCTACATAGATAAGAGATAAATCTAGGTCCCATCTGAAGCATCATTTAATCTAATCCTGGATTAGAACTCAAGAATGAAGACCTATACATAAATTATTATGTAGTGAACTAGAAAGTTCAAAATTCATCTACATTAACACAAGGGAGAGATGAGAATCAAGTGCCTGCATTAAGTGTGAAGAATCCTCAAGTGCATAGAATCCATCCAAAGGAACCCTGCTTGCAAACTACAGCTTAGACCTACAACGTTCTTTCAATTGCCAAAAAGATTCAAGATAGACAAGTCATTATAATTAGACTGGGCAGAAGACTCACAACTAGGAAAGTTTGAGAAACTAACTCCCAATAACCTCAAATGATCATAGAAATCCCTTTATACCAGGGTTACAATGCAAGCATAATGATCACTTTCAACTTAAAAATTCAAAATCACCTAACCCCACCAAGGAATTAACACAGACATGACAGGGGCCAAGCCGCAGCATGCAAGCTCAAAACAGTCTAATCAACCAACTACAAACACTTCTCGAGCCAAGATTGTAATAATTCCTCACGGTACAAATCCCTCTCCAATCAACCATCAAGCACCCTTGACCACACTGGAGTGGTGGAAAAAATTAGTTTACCAACTTTGGCCCATTTTGTCATCAATTTCAGTCCTTTCCGGTTGCTAGAAACGTTCACAAAGATTCAAAAATGAAGGCAAAGAGTCACAATGCACTCGTGGACTTCATGTTTTTAACCATTCAAACATCTCGGGCTAACTCCACAATGGCGATGCAAAATAGTTGTCACATGATTGCATAGCCCAAAAATTGGCTATGTGAACATGGGACACTCCACTTCCCACTACCGTCGATGCTATCACTTGACACAAAAGATTTTGTCACATGTTCGCAAGCCACAAAATTGGCTCACACAAACATGCGACAAGCCACTACCATGCACCCTGTCGGCTATCATGTCACCATCGAGAAACTAACAGTGCATCAGTGATCAAACTGAGATCAACATTAAGTCCCTATCATCGATCCTCCTATCTTCCCAGGTTCATGGCTTTAACTCATCCAGGCACCTCAGGTTACTTTTAGCAAACACATGACGAAGGAAAATCCTAGTTGCGGAATGAAAGTCTAAACCCCAGTTAGATTCAGCAAACACATGACCGCACATGCCAAAATAACCCCTTAAGTTATTCAGTGAACTGGCGACTGAAGACATTTTGCCAGTTCATGGAAATAATAGCGCTGCAGCTAAAACATCACATGAACTGATGACGGGAAGAAGATTTTGTCAAGTCACCAAATATTTCATCCACACCACCAAAAATACTAAGAAAATTAACCGGGTCCACGTTCAAATATATCAACCTGCCAGCACAGACCAACCGGAGACTGCCATGACACCATCTACCAACGGGACCACCAAACAACCACAAATGGGCCCCAGCACACATGGCACCCTATCGCATGATCGCATAACTCAGAAATGGGCTATGTGAACATGCGACAACCCACCAACCTTAGCCACCAGCAAAACTACCACCGCCCACCGACCAATCGGGAATGGCCACACTACATCCAGAGGATGCCCCATCACCTGCTACTAGGCCCTAGGGACACATGGCAAGTGGTCGCATGATCGCATAGCCAAAAACTAGGCTATGCGATCATGTGACTACCAACCCCAGGCTGCCACAGCATTGCCTCAGACCAACCAAACAACAACCACCAACTGCAAAGAACTAGGACCCATGTGGACAGATGGCAAACGGTCGCATGATCGCATGTTAGAAAAGTCTGACATGCAACCATGCGACAGCCAATAAGAACATGCCCCCTACCACCCCTCTAACACCGGGCCCACTTCACCAAAGAGACGCTTGGAACAAACAAAATCAATGATAGGCGCATGATCACATGGGGAAAAAATATTCTATACGATCACACACCGATCATTGATCTCCTCACTCTGTCGCTTTGAAGAAATTGGCCCCACATCATTGCACTTGCACACTTAAGACTAATAAATAAGGAGTGCCGACAGAAAAGAAGAAATGCAAGGTCGAAAACACATAGTGTTTTTCATGAAAGATAAAAAACACACAAAGTTTTCACAATGACACAAAGGTAAACAAGGATGCGAAAACATTGAGGGTTTACATGTAGGCCAAAAAGGTTGAAAACATCATGGATTTTCTGAAACACTATGGGTTTTCGACACTGTGGCAAATTTTGAAAACATTTCCTGCAGACCTTAAAGCTTAAATATCTTCCTGGGTTTTATGATTTAGCACGTGGAAATTGGACTAGAGCTTGATGACAACATGAAGAACACAGGGTAGGACATCTAGCAAACACACTTGTAGGGAAGAGGCCATTCTCATAAGATTTTTTCTATTACACAAAATGGCCTAACAATATCAATCTAGAAAACTAAATGTAATAAGGAAATGTACACTAGCACTCACTGCAAGGTAGTGTTAAAGGGACTTGTTTTTTACATGAAACCTTTTACAACTTATGATCATTGTCGTGTATGTTGTCCTTTTAATTAACTAGGTGTCTGAATTAAAGGGACTTAGTATGTTTCAAACTAGGAAACTTTTTTTAGATAATGCAGTTCATAATGATGTTATTCTTGCCCAAAATTTCATATCATTCAATTTTGGCCACAATATTGTTTTCATTGTGCAAAGTTGATCCACAAGGTTTCATGCTTTGCACCCTTAACCTTATGTTCTTCAATGTATTGTCAACCCCTAGTTCAGATTGCACGTGCTAAATTGCAAGGCCCTTAGAGATTTTCAAGTTTTAATGTTGCAGGAAACACACAGGCCGTAGAGTTTCAAAAAAAATGTTCAATGTCGAAAACCCAGGATGTTTTCGACCTCCACTCTGAAAACCTAGGATGTTTTCAACCTTCAAGAGAAAACATCAGTTGTTTTTTGCCTTCACATCTTCACAGTTTCTTCTTCCCTGATGGTAGTATTTTGCACAAATGCGCAACCCTGATCAGTGGGGCCTAGCAAGGCAAACAAAGGAGATCTACGGTGGTCGTAAGATCTTGTGGGATCTTCTGACCCCATGAGATCTTGTACCTTCCATTAGATTTAGAATCTCGGTGGGTCGGTAGTTAACATCATGTAGTTGGTCACATGATCGCATAGGCCTTCCTAGCTGCATGCAATCATGCTACAAATGGTCAGTGGTAAACAAAGTCTTCAAGCCTCCATGGTGGGACCTTGGGTGGTGGTGTGTCCGCTTCCTAATGGCTGGCTGGATAATGGTAGGACTTTGGTGTGGGTCCTTGGGTGGTGACATGTCCATTTTGCAAAGTAGTCAATGAAGGTTGTAGCGGGCTCAGTAACATGGGCCCCGTAGATTCAAAATCTATGGTGGTCACATGTTTGAATGGGAGATTTCAATCCCATGCAATCATGTGACCACCATTGGATCCTCCTGATGCTTTTAGGCAGTGTTGTTTTGGGTCCAGCTAATGTGGGGGTTTCTAGTTGGTCCACGTGGTGTAAGTGGCAAGTCTTGTGGGCCCAGATATCTTATGTGGCAGCAGACACAGATTTTAAATTGTTAGTCACATGATCACATGAAGCCTTTTTGGCTCATGTGATCATGCAACCAATGTTCAATTTGAGAGGTGCGGCCATATTTTGTGGTTGTGCAGTTAGAGGTTTCGCGTGGTCGCTAGGTGAAACTAGGGTTAAGATTGCAGATGGATCCTGAGCCTAAGTTTTGAAGTGTTTAATTTGTAGGTGTCTTGCATAGTGGTGATAGATTCTAAGAGGCTTGTCACATGATCACATGAAGCCTTTTTGGCTCATGCAATCATGCGACTAGTGTTATTTCAAAGCAATGTGGCTAGTTTTCATGGGCTTTCTTCTATGAGAATGTTGCAGGTGTGGGTAGCTAGAAATTTATGACTTCTGAGGACATGCGTAGTTAAGGGAAGATGATGAAGAGATTCGACTAGCTGTCAGGGGTTGATCTTTGTCCCAGCAAGGTACCAGTTTGTGCATACTTGGTGGAGTTGCAAGGAGGTAGTTGAGTCCAGGTTGTTGATCTGCAGGCAATTGTAGTATAGGGATGGACACGCAAGCACATATCTGATCGGTTGAGATATTTTCATAAACATTTATGATTAGAAGTGACTGGTTTAGGGTTGAATTATTTTATGCATATCTATGTAGCCCTAATTTAGATATTTTGACTCCTACCTGCGTGCAGTGAGGGATGTATATATTGTTTTTTTTTTGGAGCCTTTAGGGCTCAGAATCTAGGAATTGTAAAAAGAAAGTTTCTTTCTCAGAAAGCAATTTGTGGCATTTTTGCCCCTTTAGCTTTCTACAGTTGTAATTTCCATTGATTATTCAAATATTACAAAGCATCTT
Organism: Chamaecyparis obtusa; assembly: GCA_027943335.1. NCBI lineage: Eukaryota > Viridiplantae > Streptophyta > Pinopsida > Cupressales > Cupressaceae > Chamaecyparis > Chamaecyparis obtusa. The sequence continues at coordinate 124,521 of BSBK01003850.1, read as the reverse complement.
ATGGCATTCTTTCTGTCCTTATGCTTTCTTGTGTGGATTATCTCTTATTGAATTCAGTATATGCATGTTCAGTAACTTTTAGGTTTTTTTGGATTCCTCTTTCTTTCTGCAATTCATGTGTATGCTTGTGAATGATCTAATTCGAATGCTTTCATGGGTATACTTTTACCCCTAGTAATCTATCTCATTCCTATACCCAATTATAGAGATGAATGTTTGTCTGTAGGTTATAGTCTGTGTCTGACTCTTTAGAAGTACTACTACCTTGAGAAATTCATTTTCCCTACATAGTATTCCTTTACTATAGAACCCTCTATAAAATATTTATGCAGGCCTATTCACTGAGTTGTAATCTCTGAGACCTAGGATTGTGTACTAGTTTCATCCTCCATACTGCAATTCATACCCTAGTTTCGATGTGTCACCTAGTAGGTAGTTTTATTTCAAGTTATTTCCCTTTCCAAGCATTCCTTCCTTCCCTTTCCCGTCAAAGATTTACTTTCCTGTTAAGAGAAAGCTAAGGTGATAATCCAAGAGGAACCAGCCTAGAACCTAGAGGTTTCATCTTGGTTAGCAAAGGTCCCACAACCTTGAGATGATTCCCATGTTATACTGAGTTATCAAGACCAAGAGAGATTGAGACAAATGTGCAAACTTAGTGTATAACAGTTATGTGAGAGCTTAACAAATTATTTTGTAGATAATAGTTGACTGGTTTTCAAATTTAGTCATTATCAAAGATGTAGATCAAGCTGGAAGTCCATGATAAAAGTGCTACATAAGTTGCCAATGATTGTCAATTTTCAAAGTTCAAGTTACTGTTCCATCTTAAAATGGAAAAACTTCCATGTTAAGAGAATTTAGCCATCTAAGTAAGTGGTTTGGGGTCATCTCAAATGCCTTGAGTTGATCTTTTCTTTGATCTAGCTTTCTCCCCGCTTTCCACTTCTTTTCTGCTTCATTCTAGGTGAAATTAGGGTTAGGATCCTGAGGATTCTCCTTAATTTCCCTCTTCCATTGCTCTATTTTATAGGTAGGACTTAGAAATAGGTCCTCCTAGCCTTCATCACAATCATTATACCATTTTATGCCTATCCCTGGTATTATGTCCCTATCTAATATCATTTCTAGGTCTCTGGGCATCCTTAGGACCTCTCGACCTGATTCTGACTGAATTTGGCCCCAGGATCAAATTCGAGGTTGATCCTAACTAGATTGGGATCGAGCTCAAACTAGAATAGGTCAAGATTCAGCTCAAACCTGACCAAGTCAGTCCCAACCTTGATTTTTCCCCCCTCTTTCAAAATCCAAAATTCCTTGATTTTCAAGCATTGGGTTTTTGGGATATTCATTTTTTCACCTCCGGGTTGGCCACTTTGGGTTTTGGGATGGTAAATCCTCTAATTGCATTTAATCTAGGTATATTTTCTAAAGGTAAGGACCTAATTGGGATTTAATTCTCTAAGGTGGCCCCTCTAGAGGATTGTGCCCTAGTTCACTATAAAAGGAGGCCTTCCTCTCTCATTTTATCATCCATTATTCACATCTCTCCATCAAGTTTTCATGCTAAAGCAATTCCTCTCAAGCTCTAAAGGTGATTAGTCAAGCATCCATTCAAGCATTCAAGTCTTCTTCTCCATCCAAATTCTCCATTAAAGATCAAGGATTCAAGCATTCAAGCCTTTGAAGGGATTTGGTTCAAGCATTCAAGATTCATCATTCAAACCCTAGATCTAGCCATCATGATGGTGTGATCTTCCTTCAAGATCCTTTTGTTCATCTTCAAGATCCATTCATTGTTCCCTCAAGGTGAATTCCAAGCATACAATCATGTAGGTTTGATTTACATTTGTTGATCTTATGTTCAAGCTTTCATATTAACATACTTGATTACATTTCAAATATAATTGCATATCTATTGAATGCCATAGCTTCATTGTTAGATCTACTTCTACTACTTACTAGCATTATCCATTTAAATTTCAATATTAAGGTTGATTCTAAACTGGGGTTTGACCAAGGCAAACCCTCCAAACAAACAAACAAAAACCCTCTTTTTCTTGCAGGTCAGGTGTAGAATTTTGGATCTGGGAGTGGATTTGGATACCCTTTTCGATGAACTTTTGAGATCTGTGAACAAAGTCAGAATCAACCTTCAGAATAAAAATGTAGCCTTTGACCTTTTATGAGGGTCAAAGATGACCTCCCTTAGAATTGAAAAAGTTTTTGGGTTTTGTGGATCTCACAGTTTAGGTTCAAGATGACAGAAATCAATAGTTTTTTAGACTCTTTGACAGGGTTTTCAGCAAGTTCTTTTCTGGAGGTAAGTACCTTTATCTCTTCATTTCAACATTAGTCATTTACATTTACTTTCCATATCAATACAATTCAAATGTAACTATAAAATATTGGTTTTGGGGTCTCTTTTATGTGCAAACCATTGTTCTAGGAACCCATCCATATTTTATCCTTTAGATTTTGGTGAACCCAACATACTTACTCTCCTTTCTTTTGTGGATTTAGATGCCCTATTGTGTTACATTTGTGGTTAATATTTTCTTTCATTAAGATTAGTTTTATTTATGCCCTTATATTTCAAAAATCCAAAAAAATTGCAAAATTTCTTCAAAAATACAGAAACATTTACATTGCTTTGAGGAATTAGATGCTCTATTGTGTTTGATATCCTTTTTATGTTTATAAAATTTCATTTGAATACATTTGGATATATCTAGATCTATTGGTTATCATGTTGCACAAGTTTTTTCAAATGTTCACCAAAATGTTTGGGATTACACAACATCCTCCTCTTACCTTACCATTGCATGGCATTACTATTACCCAAAATTTCCCTATCATACAATTTTGGCCTCTACAAATGTCTAATTCTTGTTGCATCTTGTTTTGCTTGCGAAGCTGATCCATAGATTTTTATGCTTTGTGCTCTGAACCCCATGTTATTTGATGTGTTCTCAAGCCCCAATTCAAATCGCATCACTTAATTCACAAAGCCCTCAAAGATATTCAAGTTTGAATGGTTGCAAAAAATGCTCAGGTCACAGGGTTCCAAAAAATGTTCGGTGTCGAAAACTCTGTGTTTTTGACCTCGGGTCTGAAAACCCTCTGTGTTTTTTACCTCTCATCTTCATGCTTCTTCCTCTAGCCTTGACATTTTCCTAAGTGCATTGTCCCGATCAGGTGGGTCCCAGTTGATGTTTTCGAAGAGCTACCAGTGTTTGTCACATGATTGCATAGCCCCTTTTTAGGCTATGCGAACATGCGACTAGTCGTTATCCGCTCTGCTGTGACCAGTGGATGGTGGGTCTGAAACTTGTGAGTGGTGGTAGATGAGATCTAATGATGGTCACATGATCTCATGGGATCTTGTGATCCCATGTGATCATGCAACAACCATCTGATGGGCATCTCGGTGGCTCTTGGGTCTAACATGTCAGGGAATCCGGTAGGGAGCATCATGCGATTGGGTTTTTTTTTTTGTACCTAGTTTTAGTGTTACCATAGGCCAAGTTCACAGTCATGAAGAGGGTCATACTACTTGTCACATGATCACATGCAATCTCTTGACCACATGTGACCATGTGACAAGCTTTCACTGGTCAACAAAAGTCTTCAAGGCTTCGGTGGGGTCATTGGGTGGTGACATGTCCATTCTACAATGGGTCAGAGGTATAACATGGGCCCCCATAGATTCAAGATCTATGGTGGTCACATGTTCACATAGGATCTTTCAATCCCATGTGATCATGTGACCACCATTAGATCCTCCTGATGCTTCCAAGCGGTTGCATTGAGTGGGCAAATCTTGTGGGCTAGGTGTCCTACATGGCAAGGATGAAATTCTCAAAAGCCAGTCACATGATTGCATGAAGGCTTTTGAGCTCATGCGATCATGCGACCAGTGTTATTTCAAAGTGGTGCAACTAGTTTCTTGCGGGATTTCTTCTGAGGGGGATGTTGCAAGAGTAGGTAGTTGGAGATTTATGATTTTGGGGGTAGTTGCAGTTGAAGAATTTACAAAGATCTAGGCAGCCATTTTAGTGGATTTTCCTTTTGAGAGTACCAAATTTGGTAGTTATGGTGATTTCAAATTGCAAGGGGGTAGTTGAATCAAATTTTTGTCTATAGGTAGACTCAGTATAGGGATGGGCATGTAAACTAAATATCTAATTGGTATAGATATTTTCAAGATGCATTTATGATCAGAAGTGACTAGTTTAGGGTTGGATTATTTTATGAAGATTTATGTAACCCTGGTTAGATTTTTGACTCTTGCGTGCATGTAGTGAGTGTTGTATATATTCTTTTTTGGAGCTTTTGAAGCTTAGAGTTCACATTTGGTAAAAAGAAAGTTTCTTTCTTAGAAAGCTATCTAAGACACTTTTCTATCCTCTAGTTTTCTACTCTTTGTAATCTCCCATTGATAATTCAGATATAGCAAAGCATTTTGTGACACTCTTGTTGTCCTTATGCTTTCTTATGTGGATTATCTCTTATTGAATTTAGTATATGCATGTTCAATAACTTTTTAGGTTTTTCTTGATTCCTCTTTCTTTCTGCAATTCATGTGTATGCTTATGAATGATCTGATTTGAAAGCTTTTGTGGGCATACTTTCACCCCTGGAAATCTATCTCATTCCTATACCCAATTGTAGAGATGAATGTTTGTCTGCAGGTTATAGTCTATGTCTGACTCTTTAGGAGTACTGCTATCTTGAGAAATCCCCTTTTCCCTGCATAGTATTCCTTTACTGCATACCCCTCTATAAAATATTTATGCAGGCCTATTCATTGAGTTGTAATCTCCTAGACCTAGGATCATCTATTGGTTTGATCCTTTATACTACAATTCATACCATCTTTTCGGTGCATCACCTAGTAGGTGGTTTTCTTTCAAGTTATTTCCCTTTCCAAGCATTCCTTCTAAACCCTTTCCCTCAAAAGGTTTTACTTTCCTATCAAGAATCAAATTAGGGTGATAATCCAAGAGGAACTAGGCTAGAACCTGGAGGTCTCATCTCAGTTAGCAAAGGTCCCACAACCTAGAGATGATTCCCAAGTTATACTGAGTTATCAAGACTACGAGAGCTTGAACTAAGGGTGAAAACTCAGTGTATAACAATTCTAGCACGCTCGGTGGGACTGAAGTTCAGATTCATGTTCAAGGTATGCTATCTCTAATATGCTGGTAGCATGCTATAGATATAGAAGAGGTCATTCTGTTGCATATCTAGCGACTTTGGAAAGTCTACTGATTTCAAAGACCAAGTGCTGGTGTGTTTCAAACTTTCATTTTTAGAATTCCTGCCGATTGTATGAGTAGACATGTCAAGTTACTATGGACAGTCAGGTTACCTACCATCCTATTATGAGAGTGATGCTCAATGGGTTGGTTCCTAGCCTTATCAAAGCCGCCCAAAGCCTCCTTTTACCCCAAGCTATTATACTTCTCAAGGGTAGCAATATATCTAGTATGCCCCAAATGAGTTTGCCCTTGTGCAAAGTTATGAGAGGGCCCTCTAACAAGATGGATCATGGGCACAAGAGGCATAACAGTGAATGCAAAGCTAGTTGCCCCATCATGTTTACCACCCACCCTCCCCTTCTCAGCCTATTTAGCAATAAATGCAAATTTTGAGCTCAGACTTTATGAAGGAGCAAGAAAAGGAAAAGAGTGCATTTCTTGATTTGATTAAGCAAGTTTCTAAGCTCAAGGAGTAGAGAGAGTAGGAGGCTCAAAGTTATTATGAAGAGGCAGTTCCATACCAAGTGGTAGAGGTTCTTGTTGATGAGAAGCAAGTAAGACAATTCCAGGAAGAGATCAGATGCTGAGCTGATATTGACACAGCGAGGTTGAGATCATAGATTGCTCAACAATAGGCTTCTAGACCTAAGATCCCAAGGTGGAAGGACCATATGTCTATACCTTCAACATCTCCCCCTGCTCCCCCTCAATTTCACATCCCAAGTTTTAAGGCAAAAAACTCTTTTCAAGAGCCTGTGCTTGAGATGTAGCCCACCACTCTACAAGAGCAGCCTATTTAGAGAAGTGAGTTATCCCAAGAGACCCCTCTGGTCTCTCAGGATGATGAGGTGATTTGGATTCCCCAATGGACTCTGCCCCCTGGTTATCAAATGCCCAGTCTTTTCAAGGATACTAGTCTAGTGTCTGAGCAAGGACTAGTGGTAAATGAACTTTCATGTGATCAGGGGGAGAAGACATCTGAGGTGGCAATGCAAAATGATGACTCTGGTGAAGTGGGACAGCAAGATGGGGAGGTCGAGGTTGATGCCTAGCCTGGGCTCTTGGGTGATTTGTTGAATAAGCTTCCCCTCTTTGTTGATGATGAAGAAGAAACCATGCCATTGCCTATGGCTGAAGGTCAATCAAAACAAAAGATCTATCACCAACAGGAGGTTGATTCTATAATGGATGCCATGTCCTTAATGGACGAGCTCCTTGGTTTTGTTGAGAAGGATGAGAAAGATGTGATCATAGCCACCCCTTTGAAGTTGTAGTAGCTAGAATAGATTGATCTTGAGGATATGTTGATTCATGAGCTTGATCTCATCTTTGAGGAGGAGACTTCCCAATGTGCAAAGGATAGCCAAGGCCTTGAGGAAGATTGTTTGGAGCACATCATAGGAGGCTTGTGTATGGAGCCTGTTTGTAATGAGCTCTTGGCCTCTTTACAAGAAGAGGATGATGGTTCCCTAACCATAGTTGAGAAGTTGACATGGCTATTCATGATGGAGGGAAACCATGAAGATGAAGAAGAAGCCATCAAGGAAAGTCTTGCCTTCAAACTTTCAAGAGGCTTCCCCATCAGATATTTGGCCCAGAAGGAGTTCACTGAGACACCTCCATATGATCCATTTGAGGTGAGTGAACTTGATCTTGTTTTTGTAGAGGCAGTGTATCCTCATTTGCCAAATTTTTATGTGCCTCTCATCCTTGTAGCTATCCTCATGAGTCCAATGCAAAATATCCTAATGAGGAAAGATAGCTACTTTTCACAACTAGTGAATGGTTTTGTTTGACCAAGTTTTTGCACTAGTTAGTTTAGGTTAGGATAGTTTCCCTTATTTTCTGTTCCTATTTTCTAGTTTAGTTTTTCCTTGTTTTCCAAGAAGTACCCGTGCACAGTTTGTCTTGCTGGTTCAGTTTTGTCTTTGTTGAAGTTTTGTGTTCCTGAATGACTCCATGCCTAATGGATTGCGTCAAGGTCACTAGTCTAATGTCTAGCAGGCTAACATCCTGCAAAAATTTCCAAAATGTTACCCAAAATTTCCCTGTCATACAATTCTGGCCTCTGCAAATGTCTAATTCCTACTGTATCTTGTTTTGCTTGTGAAGTTGATCCATAGATTTTTATGCTTTGTGCTCTAAACCCCATGTTCTTTGATGTGTTCTCAAGCCCCAGTTTAGATTGCATCACTTAATTTGTAAATCCCTCAGAGATATTCAAGTTTGAATGGTTGCAGGAAATGCTCAGGTCGTAGGGTTCCAAAAAATCTTTAGTGTCAAAAACTCTCTATGTTTTCAACCTCCAGTCTGAAAACCCTTTGTGTTTTTGACCTTTCATCTTTGCACTTCTTCCTCTTGCATTGACATTTTCCTAAGTACGCTATCATGACTAGGTGGGTCCCAGTTGATGTTTTCGAAGAGCTTCTAGTTTTTGTCGCATGATCGCATAGCCCCTTTTTAGGCTATGCGAACATGTGACTAGCCGTTATCCACATTGCTGTGACCGGTGGATGGTGGGCCCAAAACTTGCAAGTGGCGGTAGATGAGATCTAATGGTGGTTTCATGATCTCATGGGATCTTCTGATCCCATGCGATCATGTAACAACTATCCAATGGGTGTGTCAGTGGCTCATGGGTTTGACGTGTCAAGGAATCCGATAGGGAGCATTATGCGACTAGGGTTTTTTTTTTTGTACCAAGTTTTAGTGTTACCACGGGCCCAATTCATAGTTGAGAAGAGGGTCATACCACTTGTTGCATGATTGCATGTAGTCTCTTGACCACATGTGACCATGCAACAAGCTTTCACTGGTCAACAAAAGTCTTCAAGCCTTCGGTGGGGTCATCGGGTGGTGACATGTCCATTCTACAATGGGCTAGAGGTATAACATGGGCCCCTGTAGATTCAAGATCTACGGTGGTCGCATGTTTGCATGGGATCTTTCGATCCCATGCGATCATGTGACCACCATTAGATCCTCCTGATGCTTTCAAGTGGTATTGTTGTGGGTACGGCTGATGTGGTTAGCTCCTATTAGGCCATGTGGTAAAGGTTGGACTGAGTTGGTAGATCTTGTGAGCCAGGTGTCCTCGGTGGCAAGGATGGAATTTTCAAAAGCCAGTCACATGATCACATGAAGGCTTTTGAGCTCATGCGATCATGCGACCAGTGTTATTTCAAAGCGGTACGGCCAATTTTTTGTGGGCTTTCTTCTGAGGGGGATGTTGCAAGTGCGGGTAGCTGGGGATTTATGATTTTGGGGGCAGTTGGAGCTAAAGAATTTGCAGAGATCTAGGCAGTTGTTTTAGTGGATTTTCCTTTTGAGAGTACCAGATTTGGTAGTTATGGTGATTTCCACTTGCAGGAGGTAGTTGAATTAAAGTTTTATCTATAGGCAGACTCAGTACAGGGATGGGCACATAAACTGAATATCTGATTGGCATAGATATTTTCAAGATGCATTTATGATCAGAAGCGACTAGTTTAGGGTTGGATTATTTTATGAAGATTTATGTAACCCTGGTTAGATTTTTGACTCCTACGTGTGTGCAGTGAGTGTTGTATATATTCTTTTTTGGAGCTTTTGAAGCTCAAAGTTCACATTTTGTAAAAAGAAAGTTTCTTTCTTAGAAAGCTATCTGAGACACTTTTCTGTCCTCTAGTTTTCTACTCTTTGTAATCTCCCATTGATAATTCAGATATGGCAAAGCATTTTTTGACACTCTTGTTGTCCTTATGCTTTCTTATGTTGATTATCTCTTATTGAATTCAGTATATGCATGCTCAGTAACTTTTTAGGTTTTTATTGATTCCTCTTTCTTTCTACAATTCATGTGTATGCTTATGAATGATCTGATTCGAAAGATTTTGTGGGCATACTTTCACCCCTAGCAATCTGTCTCATTCCTATACCCAATTGTAGAGATGAATGTTTGTCTACAGGTTATAGTCTTTGTCTGACTCTTTAGGAGTACTGCTATCTTGAGAAATCCCCTTTTCCTTGCATAGTATTCCTTTACTGCAGACCCCTCTATAAAATATTTATACAAGCCTATTCATTGAGTTGTAATCTCCTAGACCTAAGATCATCTACTGGTTTGATCCTTTATACTACAATTCATACCATCTTTTCAGTGCATCACCTGGTAGGTAGTTTTCTTTCAAGTTATTTCCCTTTCAAAGCATTCCTTCTAACCCTTTCCCTCAAAAGATTTTACTTTCCTGTCAAGAAGCAAATTAGGGTGATTATCCAAGAGGAACCAGCCTAGAACCTGGAGGTCTCATCTTAGTTAGCAAAGGTCCCACAACCTAGAGATGATTCCCAAGTTATACTGAGTTATCAAGACTATGAGAGCTTGAACTAAGGGTGCAAACTCAATGTATAACAGTTACACCTAGCAAAACTTCAGCTAGGACATGTGATGTTTTTTCCTCTTTTGAATTACCCTATATGGATATATTAGAGAATGAAGATGACCTTAATCTATATCTCCATCATATTTCTCTTTATGGAGAGGATTTGAAGATAGATGTTAATTCTTCTACTAATAGATATCCTTCTTCCCCCTCTAGTTATCAAGCTTTAATGACTTATGACACTCCTACAGTGTGCTTAATGGATAGGGATGATAATCCTCCTATTTGGGATGAACCTTTGGATTTAGATGTTGATTACTCTCTTCCTCATGAAACCATTATGCATAATTCTACTTTTTGGGATGAACCCTTGGATAAATACATTGATTTATCCCCTCCTTGTGAAGGATTTTTGATACAAAAAGATAACATATGAACTCTAGAACACACTACCCTTATGCAAAAGAAGATGACATTATAGATCCTTCACCTTCATTTGGGATTCCTTTTAGCAATGAGGCATTAGCGGAGAAAGATATGAATTCCCTTAATGCTCTTCCTATTAGTGGTGATCTTATGGGAAATCATGATCCTACCTCACATCATTCTTACCATAATATTACTTATATCTATTCAAACCCTTTCCCAACTATGGTTCCAAGTGTTCCTCTAGCTGTGTCTTCCATTCATATCACTTCCTCCACTTTTACTAGTGTTCCTAATCTTCCTAATCATAATCCTATCTTTTCTAATCTGATTCCTAATTCTCCATCTGATATTCCTTGTTTTTCCCACACTTATGTTGAGGTTCAAACTATGGTTCATGATGTGTACAGATTCTTCAAGGTACCTTCTCCTTATTATCTGATCCATAAAGATAAAAGAAAAGAAACTTCTCCTTTGAGATTTATTCATAATTTTACCCCTCACTCTAATATAACATAGATCTTTTGTTCTCTAGAATGGGCAGTAAGAGGTATATTTCTTCTTATCTTTTAGAATCCATTATGTTCCTGCTTTGAGCTTAATTGGTTATTCTTTCACGATTTGTATTATGATAGTTTTTCATCCATTGCTCTCTTCTATTATTCAAGATATCTTTTCTAGGACATGTGTTTTGAAAAGGTATCCCTTGCTTTCATCCTTGGGGGGCAAGGTTCTCCCTTCTCTCTCTTTGTCTAGGGAATTTCTTTCCTTAGCTTAGTGGTATTTGTTTATATTGCAATATTATTTCATCATATTGATAGATCTTTTGACTATGGATAACCTTCTTATATGAGAAGTTGTTGTCCTAAGTCATCACTTCTTTTCTATGTTGCAAATTATGTTCTTTATAAACTCTCACCCTTGCTTGGTGTTAGAGTTGTTTCCCTCATTCCAAAGATTCCTTTTCCTCTTGTTTTAGGGGGCTTGATGATTGAATCTTTGTTCCCGCTTGATTTATCTTTGAAAGTTGATATTTTATCTAAAGCACTCCTCTTTGGTGGGGGTCTTGTTGATAAGATCTCTTTCTTTGAGGATCCTTTTCCATGAGTGACATATCCTTTTCATGATTATCTATACTCTTGGATGTAGGGGTTAATATCCCTTGCTAATAATATGGTATACATTGTTGCTAAATGGGATATCTCCTTGAATTGTGAAGTAGGTATCCTCTTACATCTTTGTTCCTACACTTGGGGGGCAAGGATGCCATCTCCTTCTTTTCTGTCTTTCCAGGATTCACCTCTTTCCTTGGTTAAGGAGTATTTATCTATTATGTGATATCCAATCATACATAAAAATTTCAGTTTGCATTGAGGATCTTTGTCCTTGATCACAACCTATTTCATTGTTTGACATTGGGTTTCCATGGTTGATATATCTCTCCCCTTCAAAATTGAATAGTGCACTATCCATCATAAGGGTTACTTTCTTTTCACTTCTTACATGATATCTCTTTACATTTTTCCCTTCCATGGCCTCATAGGAGCTGTGACCTTCTTGATTTGGACTGGGTGTTGTTTGTGGATATTGTCTTGATATTAAGAAGGTTTTATCCTTGTTCTTTTCTTTCCTTAACATGTCAAAATAGTATGTTTTTGCCATATTAAGGAGGGGGGCATATAAAGGGCCTCCCTTGTACTATTTTTTTAAATTTTTATATGCTAAATCTTGGAAGGTAACACACATAAGCTGCTAAATCATGAAAAGACACACATTCATATGCTAAATCTTCTGATGGTAATGCACATAAGTTGCTAAATCCCGAGGAGACATGCATTTTTCAAATTTTCAAATATGCTAAATATTGGAAGGTAACACACATAAGTTTCTAAATCCTGAAAAGACACACATTCATAGGCTAAATCTTCCGATGGTAACACACATAAGTTGCTAAATCCTGAGGAGACACGCATTTTTCAAATTTTCAAATATGCTAAATCTTGGAAGGTAACACACATAAGTTGCTAAATCCTGAAAATAGACACATTTATATGCTAAATCTTCTGAAGGTAACACACATAAGTTGCTAAATCCTAAGATGATGCACATTTCATATTCATAGTGATACAAGAAGGTGGATCTATGGGTATTCCAGAAGTAGTTAGAAGATGCATTACAAATGCAAGCACAATTTATGGGTGAACCTATTGGGCTCTCTCTCCAGGGTGATTCATGGTAAGATGGGCATCTTACTAGGTGAGGTAATTACTCTTTTCCCTCTCTCTCTTTTCCCTTTCATGCTAGTAGGATAGGATCATGAGGCTATGTTATTTATAGTGTTTCTCTTATCTTTCTTATGTAATCATTTATGCTTGTATGATAGCTTTCCAAATATGATATTAGTATGAGAAATATTTCTTAGCAAGGTTCCTTATGCTAATTGATTTGGGTTATTTAGTTGTAACCCTTATTCTTTTGGCACCCTCGTGCATGTATGTTGAGTTAGAATCCTTAGTCTGGGGGCTCATGTCCTTAGCTAAGTGTTATTTTATCTCTTTACGAGTCAATTTGGATCTCCTCTTTCTTCTCCTTTACCAATAGTTTGCATCGAGTCCATACTCTTGCTAAAGTGGGGACTTAATGTATCATCTTAAAATGGAAGCACTTCCATGTTAAGAACATTTATCCCTCTGATTAAGTGGTTTTGGGTCATCTTGAACACCTTGAGTTGATTTTTCTTTGATCTAGCTTTGTCCCCGCTTTCCACTTCTTTTTTGCTTCATTCTAGGTGAAATTAGGGTTAGGATCCTGAGGATTCTCCTTAATTTCCCTCTTCCATGACTTTATTTTTGAGGTAGGACTTAGAAATAGGTCCTCCTAGCCTTCATCATAGTCATCATAGGATTTTATGCCTATCCCTAGTATTCTCTCCATATCTGATATCATTTCTAGGTCTCAGGGCATCCTCGGGACCTCCTGACCTGATTCTAATTGAATCTGGGCCTAGGGTCAAATTCGAGGTTGATCCTGACTAGGTCAAGATCAAGCTCAAACATGACTAGGTTAGGATCAAGCTCAAACCTGACCAGGTCAGTCCTAACCTTGATTTTTCCCCCCTCTTTCAAAATCCAAAATTCCTTAATTTTTGGGCATCAGGTTTTCAGGATATTTGTTTTCCCACCTCCGGGTTGGCCATTTTGGGTTTCAGGATGGTAAATCCTATAATTGCATATAATCTAGGTATATTTTCTAAAGGTTAGGACCTAATTGGGATTTAATTCTCCAAGGTGGGCCCTTTAGAGGATTATGCCCTAGTTCACTATAAAAGGAGACCTTCCTCTCTCATTTTATCATCCATTATTCACATCTCTCCATCAAGTTTTCATGCTCAACAAATTCCTATCAAGCTCTCAAGGTGATCAAGCAAGCATCCATTCAAGCATTCAAGTCTTCTTATCCATCCAATTTCTCCATTAAAGATCAAGGATTCAAGCATTCAAGCCTTTGAAGGGATTTGGTTCAAGCATTCAAGATTCATCATTCAAACCCTAGATCTAGCCATCATGATGGTGTAATCTAACTTCAAGATCCTTTTGTTCATCTTCAAGATCCCTTCATTTTTCCCTCAAGGTGGATTCCAAGCATACAATCATGGAGGTTTTATTTACATTTGTTGATCTTATGTTCAAGCTTTCATATTAACATACTTGATTACATTTCAAATACAATTGCATATCTATTGAATGTCATAGCTTCATTGTTAGATCTACTTCTACTACTTGCTAGCATTCTCCATTTAAATTTCAATATTAAGGTTGATCCCAAATTGGGGTTTGACCAAGGCAAACCCCCCAAATAAATAAATAAAAACCCTCTTTTTCTTGCAAGTAGAGGTGCAGAATTTTGAATCTGAGAGTAGATTTGGATACCCTTTTCGGTGAAATTTCAGGATCTATGTACAAAGTCAAAATTAACCTTTAGAATAAAAATGTAGCCTTTGACCTTTTATGAGGGTCAAAGATGACCTCCCTTAGAATTGAAAAATATTTCTGGGTTTTGTGGATCTCATAGTTTCAGTTCAAGATCATGGAAATCAAGAATTTATGAGACTGTTTGGCAGGGTTTTCAGCAGGTTCTTTTTTGGAGGTAAGTACCTTTATCTCTTCATTTCAACATTAGTTATTTACATTTACTTTCTATGTCAATACAATTCAAATGTAAGTGTAAACTATAGGTTTTGAGGTCTGTTTTATGTGCAAACCATTGTTCGAGGACACCATCCATATTTTATCCTTTACAGTTACAAATGCGGCTGCATAAATACTGGTATAACATGTCCTTGCTACTTCAAAGGTACATTTCCAACTAATAACATTATTATTGCTGAATATAGAAAAGAGTGCTTCAAGATTGAGCCATAAAATTATAAAATGTTTACAGTTTATTTTTATTGAGTGCCACAAACCCATGTTCGAACCTCATTAATTAGTGTTCTGGTGATTTTCAGTGTCACGAGCCCATGCTCGAACCTCATTAACAATGAAAAAACATTTTCATCTTGTTGTACTTCTCATATTTTAAGGGCAGATTCAACATCAATGAGAATTATATACAGTGGACAATGCTAGATGACCTATAATGCTAAAAGCTGAAATTTCAAGTTACAAAATCACACAGGATGCAAGCTGTGTAGAGAGTACAAAATATGTATAAACTGGAACAGAGTATGTATAGTTAATAGAGAAATATCATAAAGGTTTAAAGTACTTATCTATTGTGGAGTAAATGACTATTATTCTTGAGCATATCTCAGTCATAATCACCTTCTAAGGTTTGCGAAGGTTATGAGTGAAAGATGTTATAGTTTTGTTTATAACTGAATATATCTTTTAACATTTTTTCAGTCATAACCTTGCAACTTTAGTAAGCCATTAAAGGTGTTTCATGGTTTCCTGGAGCAACTGTTTGTCATTACCAAGCTCATAATATATGATTTTTTTTCTGGTGTCAAAACAAGTTCATCAGTTCATCAAGTTCATTGCTATTGTTATACAAATTTATTCATGTCAATAGAATGAAACAGTTTAAATGCTATATGCTATAATCATAGTTTATGTACAAACTATAAAAAGCTTTTGAAATCAATTTTTAGTAACTCTCTATTTTATATAGAGTGTTTTTATGAAACTAATCAGAAAAGAGTAATTATCTGTTTATGTTCAAAATTCCCAGTCAAGGTATTCGAGCTTCATGTTATGTTGTCATAGTCATATGCTAAAGAAAGAGATTGAATTTAATTAAGTCACTGCAGACAGTAAATTTCAAATGTCCATGCAAGTGTGGAATGAATGGATAAATGTGCAAAGCAAGCTTCATGTTACAATAGAGGGTATGATATGTCTACTAGTCAAAGGCTCAAACAAGGTCAAGCCGAGTTCTTAGTTGAGCTAAACTCTTAGTTGAGTCAACTTCATTTTTAGTTGAACCGAGTTCATTTTTAGTCAAGATGTGAAATCAAGCTTCACATATAAGCACATGGGATAAGAGTAGTATTTGTTAAAAAATTCAAGAGTCTGTGACTTCATGACAATCATGACTTTATATTCAAAATAAAGGAAATCAATAGTCAAACAGGTCGTGACTGTTCGTAGGTCATGATGTAAAGACTCATGGTTTTGTGCCAGTCACAAATGGTCATAGATCATATAATGTATTCACCACTATAAATGAAAGGTAAGCATCAACCTCAGTTTGCCATAGCCAGATTTCCTCATACAAAGTCATGACTATTATTAAAAGTGGATTGAACAGTTTCAGGTTCATAAGCTTAAAACCCATAGCAACAACAAAGGAATGAAACAATAGTAGAGGCCAAGAATCATAGTGTGTAGCTCACAGAAACAAAGAGTAGTTTAGTAGCATAAACAGTGAACGAAATATATGGTGCAAGGTTCGAGTCATAGCTTGTAATCTACAAATGGAAATAAACTACAAAGATAACACCAGTTGTATGACTGTTAATACAAATCCATAGTGAAGCTCGTGGCTTGCAAATAAATGAAGAGAAAACTCTCAAGAAAGCAAGACCGAGTTTGTGCATCATACATTCCAGTCGACTGTCACATATTCATAGTCTCATATTATCAAAATAATAGTCACATTTTAAAAATACTTGTGAAGGAATAGATAAAAGAATGAAAGGCCACAACTTATGCTAAGAAATGATACAATTTCATGGTATTCATAACCAAAAAATTAATCTACAAGAGAGGGACCGAGCTTGAAGATAACTTATAGTTAAATGCCAAGTCATATGTTTTTATTGATGAGGAATATCAGTGATCTTTTGTCACAGTAAGCTCAAGTTCAACAAAAGGATGCAGTCACAGTCAACATGCCGAGCTCCTTCATAAATTTTAAAAAACTTTCATTCAAGTTAGGGTTACATCTTCCCTATTCTTCTGTAGGAAGAATGAGATAAGCATAGTTGTTGAAAATAAAAATCGAACATAACAATTTGGAGTCCATAAGAAGAATGACATTCAATGCCATTAATGTAGATGTCACATTCCTACAGAGTCTTGAAAACTACACAACACCACCTCACACCTTCATCTCATTGTTTTGAATTATAGTGCAAGTGCATGGAGCATTCATGTCGACTTTCTCCACTTTGTATATTTTTACACTTAGAGTACTTTTGTCTAAGTTAGGAGTTGAAGGTTAGATTATTTGATATTAGATTTTATCTAATATTAAGTAAATATTGATATTGGTTAGACTCAAGCTTTGATAGGCTTAATTATTGGCATGATTTTGGCCAATTTTAAAGCATTTTGTGGGGTTTAGATTTTCGGATTTGAGGCATAGGTGGGCTATAAAATTGATTTTTTATGATCAAGTAGAGGTTGTAAATTTTGGAGAGAGGGCATATAGTGAACTCATTATTCCTAGGTGCTTTGTAGGCCATTTTTGTAATCACTTTTGTCAGATTTTGGAGGAAATGAACCAGAGATTTTGATTCATATTTGTGAAGTTGTTTTGATATTGGATCCTATTTTCATCTTTTCTAACAAGTGCTAAATTATTTATTATCCAAAGGAAGTGAGTATATTTCTATTCCTTCTCAAGATAATCAATTGCTCTGAGGCCTTGTATGAGAAATGTATGTATGTTGACTATCCAAGCTGTTCATGGTAAAACCCTAATAGTAAGTTTTGTCAACCTATATGTTGAGCAAAGATTCAAAGTGTTGAGGTCTTCATTTATGAGTTAGAATTGATGTTTTATCTTTTCTGCAAAGTCTGAAATATTTCTTGGTGTATCACCCTAATCTAGTTTCAGTTAAAGTATTATTTTCCCTTTTCCCAACAAGTTACAGATCAGGAAGTGTTATTCCATATTTAAAAGGAACTAGCCTAGAATCTGGAGATTCCTCCTTATTCAGAGTCTACCCATAGCTTGAGGAGGTTTCCATTGTCAGGATATAATTATTGTATAGCCCTAATGCCTAAGTTAAGGTGACAATTCTAAACCTAAAAAGATTTTGGCACGCCTGGTGGGACTACGAATTTCTTCTCAGTTCTGAGCTGCTAGCTCTATGGTTGTTTCAAATTTTAGTTGCAGCTCTCAATGTGGATTTTAATGAGTAGAACTCCTACCAGATCAAATAAATAGGGTTTCATGTATCAAGAATTACCATCAAGAAGAAGGGGAGGAAGATCATCCAGAGGTGAAAGAACATCACAAGATCCAAGAGGTACTTCTTTGAATTTAGATTTCTCATCATTTAATAATCTTATTTTTTAAAATCAAGCTACAAATTTGGAAGAACTTGAGGTTATTATTGAAGAGCTCAATCTCCTTGAAGATCTAGATGTTCCTAATCATACCGGATCAGAATTTCCAAGTGTTGAAAATTTATCTATAGATAGTTCTGCTCTTGGAGCTTCTACAAGGGGTTCTGCAGCAATTCCCTAGAATCTAAAGACTTATCAAAGGAAGGTAGTTCAGCTTGCCCAACCTTTTGTTACACTAGTTATTTAGCAACAAGCTCCTCCTCATCAAGAAATGGCTAGGAATCTACCATTTGTTACAGTCAATCAAGGAAGTCCTTTGAGGATTGAAAATCATAATAATGTTCCACTGGCTGCTCTTAAAGGCTTTCCATCATTTACTAGAGAAGGACCAGTAATAACTATTGAAGACATCAGAGATGTTGCAACTCTTTGCAATGTTCATCATGTTATAGAAGAAGATGTATCTTTGAAGATGTTGGCTACATCACTCAAGGGTAAAGCCCTTGATTAGTTTAGAGCTCTCATGGTGGACTCTATTGCTACTTGGGATGTTCTAGGTGAAAGGCTATCTAAATTTTTTGAGGATAGATCTGATAACTTGTCCCTTGTGTTGCAACTAACTACTATCAAGAGAGCCTCACAAGACAAGATGTGTGACTTTAATCTTCATTTTCAAAAGACTTGGAATTAGATTCCTATCATAGTAAAACCTTCAGCTGAATATGCATTTTTATATTATTTGAAGATTTTGAATAGCCATATCTCTATAATGATTCAATCTATGGGGGGTAATAATTTACCTCAAGCTTTTGATACTGCTATTAGGGCAGAGAACATTCTTATCCCGATAGGAAAGATAGCTCCTAGGCCTCCTATGCCTTTCTTTCCTAATATGCAGGCTAATATGCCATTGGTAGTTCCACCATTATCTTTTGTCCCATCTTATAAACCCTCAGAAATAGCTCCTATAGCTCCTCTAAATGAATTACAAACTATAAAGGACAGTCAGCAAAAAATTGAAAGTTTTCTACAATCTTTTGGTAATGATTTAGTGGCCCTTAAGAGGAATCAAGCTCAGTTAAAACCTTCTATTCAAAATCAGTTTGTTGGTTCTTCTTCTCAATATCCTAATCAGCCTAATTTTCAGGCTAATAGATAGAAATTTAAAGGAAATACTAATGCAAAAAGGTAGAATTGGAATATGAGACCAAATAGACAGTACAATCCAACACCTCTTAATACTTTTAGAGATATTGTTCCTACTCAGAATAATATTGCTACTGACTAGCGTTTTCCATGCAATGAGCCACATGATCAGTCTACATGTTCTAATGGAATTATTAATCAAGCTCTTATGGTACAAAAATCAATGAATTCATAGTAGAATGTGTTTGTTGAAGAGGTCCAAAATCAACTAGACCAAAGTGCTACAGATACCGGATTCTTAAACTAGGTAGAGGAAGAATTTTGTGGACTTAATGAAGATTCATCAATTGCAGCAAATACTAGAGCAAAAAAGAGAGCCCTTGAAACATATCAATCTACTGGTAATGTTTCTTCTCCATCAGTTTCTATTTTAAAGAATCCATCAGTTTCCATCAATAAAGATCAAAGTCAAAGGAAAGATGATCAGAGTTCTCCTAGGTCATCACATAAGGCTCAGTTTACTATTCCATTTAATATTATTGATACAATGAAAAAAAAAATGTTACTTTCTCTGCATGGGAAACTCTGTCTATTCCAGGATACATTGAGATTTTAAAAGAAGAATTGTCCAAGCTAGTAGTTAATTCATAGTAAATAGTACAGCAGTCACCAAGTGTGGTCATGACCAATTTTGAGCCTCCTAAGGTTCAGGAAAAGACACCAAAATAAGAGAAAAAGCCTGCTAAAGTTCATCAATCAGCGGTACCAGAAGTCAAGAAGGCTGAAAATATTGAAAAAATAGTAGTAAATACTGATAAGAAACCATCAAATGTACAAAAGACATCTAAAAAGGAAGGTAAGAAATCTTCAAATGAAAAGCCTCCTCCTTTTTATGTCTCTCTGATTATTGGAAACAAATTAGTTCATAACTGTATGGTTGATAGTGGTGCAACCAGCATTGTCATGCCTAAAAAGATAGCAGATTTACTAAATTTGATATATGAACCTCGTGAGAAGGGTGTAGTCCATCTTGATGGAAATTTAGTTAAGACCTTAGGAGTCATTAAAAATGCAAGTTTGACCTTACACTCCTACACAAATTTTTCAATACCTTAGGATATATATGTTATTGATTTACCAACATATTTTTCTATGCATTTGTCCAGAGACTTCACAGCCAAAATAGATGGCTATTTTTCATCATATTGGTCACATTTGTACTTTAGAACTAGATATGGTACTAACGTAACCATAAAATCAAAATCATTGGCCAAAAATCACATAGTGCCTTATAATCCAAGTCCTATTAATGCAAGCTATGTGATTATGGATCAAGATGAAATACCTAATTATTCATCTTATAATACTCAAAGTGAAGCATATCCAGATATTGTTCTAGATGAATGGGCTACTAGGAATGAATAGAATGATGACATGTTTGATGCTGGTTTTGGGAATTACATGATTTTAGAGTCTGATTTAGTAGTGCCTAATTTGATTAAAGATCCAAAATCTGAATCTGATGTATCTAGCGAGCTCTGGGATTTGTATTTTGATGGGTCAAGGAATAAGGATGGAGTTGGTGTAGGGGTTATATTGGTATCACCTGATGGTGATAGATTTTATGTTGCATTCAAGTTATCTTTTTCTTGTTCTAACAATGTGGTTGAATATGAGAGTTTGATTCAGGGATTAGAGTGGGAAAGATTGAGAGGTATTAAGTGTTTGAGAGCATTTGGAGATAGTGAGCTTATTGTTAAGTAGGTGAGAGGCATCAATACTGTTAAAAATGATTTTCTTAAGATGTATAAATCTAGAGTTTCTGACATTCTAGATGAGTTTGATGCTTTCAACCTGATTTCAATTCCTAGAAGGGAAAATCTACATATTGATAGGTTGGCTGGTATTAGTGCTCATATTGCAATAACAGAAAATAAAGGATTGATTTTAGACCAGTCACATATTAAGATAATTGTTAGGCCATCCATTCTAGATATTGACACTAATTGAAAAGTTTTCAATACTAATGAACATATCTTAAGTTTTTTAATAGAAATAGATGGTTTTTCAGCTTCTAGAGGTAACAAAAATATTCAAAAAATGGAAGACTAGAATAGTTAGCTGAAAACCATCAAGCTTCCAAAAGGTTTAGTCAACTTGGAATCAACTTTCAATTCTGATGATCAGTTTAAAAAGGGTAAAACCAGGTTGCTAATTAAAGAAGATCATTATGAAGATGTGGAAATTTTCAGAGACAAGTGGTTGAAGCTTGAAGATTGGTAAAATAAATTCTCTTGAAGAAAAAGAACTGTTTATTGATCTTTTTAGAGAATATAGTGATGTTTTTGCGTGGGATTATTTTGATCTGAAGTGTTTTGACCCCTAATTAACCCAACATACTATAGAATTGGAACCAAATGCTAGGCCAATTAGGTAAAGGCAAAGGCCTATAAACCCCAAGTTAGAGCCATTAATGTTAAAAGACCTAAGAAAACTCCTAGATGGTGGTATTATATTTCTTATTAAGCACACATCTTGGGTTTCTAACTTAGTTCCAGTAAGGATGAAGAATGGAGAGATAAAACTTTGTGTAGACTTTAGAGACCTTAATAGGGCATCTTTGAAAGATAGACACCCTCTTCCTTCCATGGAACAGATTTTACAATATGTTTCAGGTTCTGAGAGATTCTCACTCTTAGATGGATATTCTAGTTACAACCAGATTTTAGTCAAAGAATCTGATCAATTTAAAATAAATTTTACAACTAAATGGGGTACCATGGTTTACAGAAGAATGCCATTTGGGTTATTAAATGCTGGAGCCACTTTTCAGAAAGAAATGGACATGGCTTTCAAGAAATTAATGTATAAGTTTTTTCTAGTGTGCCTAGATGATGTGAAAATTTAGAGTAAGGTTGCAAATCAACACATTGATCATTTGAGATAGATATTATAGAGATGTAGAGAATTTGGGATTTCTTTAAATCCCAAAAAATTTGTATTTGCAGTTCATGAGGGGAAACTCCTAGGATACCAGGTGTCTAAGGAAGGAACAATAATAGATCCTGAGAGAATTCGTGTGATTCTAGAGCTTTCATTGCCTAAACACAAGAAAGGATTGCAGAGTTTTATTGGGAGAATTAATTTTGTGAGAAGGTTTATCCCTGATATTGCAAACCTGTTAAAACCATTGACTACCATGCTTAAAAAAGACATTCCTTTCAGCTGGACTGATGAAGGAAAAAAAAATTTGAATTGATAAAATAGGATTTGTCTTCAGCCCCTACTCTTGTTAATCGTAATTTTACTAAAGATTTTATTCTATATGCCTATGGTGGTTCTAACACCATTTCAACAATGCTGGTTTAAGAGAATGATGAAAAACAGGAGTAGCCAACTGCTTTTTTCAGCAAAGGTATGGATGACTATGAGAAAAGGTACACTTTTATTGAAAAGCATGTACTAGCTATTATTAAAGCTTTGAAGAAGTTTAAGCATTTAATTGCCAGAAATAAAGTACACCTAATGGTTGCTCATCCTAGTATCAAAGAGTTTTTGTTGAACAAAGATGTTAATGAAAAAAGGGCTGGTTGGATAATAAGAGTTATGGAGTATGATGTACAGATTCATGTGACTAAGATGATTAGAGGCAAAGGCCTTTGTGCTCAAATGGCAGAAGAGGAAGAACAGGTTGAAGCTTCTGAAGAATCTAAAAATTTACAAGGTGATGTTGTATTATTCAATGATCCTGCAACTTGGTTATTAGATATGACAAGATTCTTGCAAACTGGACAATGCCCAAACAATCTTGATAAGGGAAAGAGGAGATACTATAGGTTACAATCTATTCCCTATGTTCTTATTGATGGTATACTATATAGAAAAGACTATTCTAGAATGTTTCTTAAATGTATTGATTCACTAGATCAAGACAAAATTTTATCTAAATTTCATGATGGATCTTGTGGAGGACATTTCATCCCTAAAACTACAGCCTGGAAAATACTAAGGGTGGGCTATTATTGGCCTGATTTATTTAAAGATTCTCATGTTTGGGCCAAAAAATGTCAGAAATGTGCAATCTTTTTGGGTAAACAAAGGCTAGCAGCATTTCCATTAAAGCCAATTGTGGTTGATTAGCCATTTCTAAGTGGGGTATGGACTTTATTGGTCCTATTAATCCTAATTCTAGTGCAAGTCATAAATGGATTTTGACTGCTACTGATTATTTCATGAGATGGGCTAAAGCTATTGCACTAAAAGAGGCTACTGGACCTGCTGTGTTAAAGTTTTATGAAGATATTAGAACCAGGTTTGGAGTTCCTCAATCAACTATCTCTGATAATGCTATGGCTTTTATTGGTTTGACTATTATAGAATGGGCTATGAAGAATGGGATTTATTTGAATACTTCTTCTAACTATTATCCTCAAGGTAATGGTCTTGCAGAATCTACAAATAAAAATCTAATCAGAATTATCAAAAAAACTCTACAAGAAAATAAGAGAGATTGGCATTCTAAATTCAAGGCAGCCTTATGGTTGGATAGGATTACACCTAAACAGGTAATTGGGAATTCCCCTTGTGTCCTAGTTTATGGTAGAGAAGCCAGATTGCTAGTTTCTACTAAATTTCTAGCCTTACAGCTGGCTGATTAGATGTTACTATTTGAAGAAGAAGATCCCCTTAAATTAAGGTATGTTGATTTACTCCATCTTTAAGAGAAAAGGAGAAAATCATTGGAAATAATGGAACTTAAGAAAGCACAGATTAAGAGATCTTTTGACACAAAACCTAAGTTCAGAGAATTCAAGGAAGGAGATTTAGTACTTAAGTGGGATGCGCTAAAGAGCAGGCTAAGGTAGCATGATAAATTTGATAATTTTTGGTCAGGCCCTTTTGTTATAACATCCTATAAGGAGAAAAATTCTTTTTAGTTGTCCAAAATAGAGGGGGAAGATTTGCAGATTCCAGTTAATGGAATACACCTCAAGATTTTGTTTAAGGGTTAGGTTAGTTTCAATTTTTCAAAGTTCAATAAGTTCTTCCCAAAGCACTAGGTCTCTAGGTTGCATTGAGTCTAGTTTAAGTGCATTTTCATTTCAATAAATGTTGCATTCATGGTTTTAGTTCTCCTAAGTTTTGTTTCCCTATGATAAGTCTACAGGTCATGTCTTGCAGGTAGACATCCAACAAAAGTTGCCAAAATTCTTACTCAAAAATACAACATACAATACAATAAGCATAAATAAGAAAAGGTTGCATTTGTTTGTCTAATTAACACTACCTTCCAGGTTTTGTTAGTTTACATGTCATTATTGCATTCATTCTAGATGTCATCATTGTACTTTAAGTATTGATTATTATTCTAAAGATTCCAAAATTCATAAATAATCAATACATTGTGCATTCAAACTGAATGTGATATACAAATGTCCTTTCTTGTTTCATATTACATATCAATAAGTAGAGTACATTGCGGAATTGAAAGAAAGATTAAAGTATGGAATAGGTGTCCCATGCATTGCCTTTGTATTGGTTTGTGTTAGCTGGTTGTCTATTAGGTCTCTGCATTTAGGTCTTCATACTCTGGGTCTTCATCTGCATCTAGGTCTTTAGGGTTCATTTCTGCATGAGAGAGAAAATATGGTTAGATCCTGATTAGATCTAAGCAATACATGAGAAAACAAATAACATTATATAGCAATCAAGTTTTCAATACTGCATATCAATCTAGAAAACTAAATGTAATAAGGAAATGTACACTGACACTCACTGCAAGGTAGTGTTAAAGGGACTTGTTTCTAACATGAAACCTTTTACTATTTATGATCATTATGGTGTATGTTGTCCTTTTAATTAACTAGGTGTCTGAATTAAAGGGACTTAGTATATTTCAGACTAAGAAAGCCTTTTTAGATAATGCATTTCATAATGATGTTATTTGAGAGCTTAACAAATTATTTTATAGACAACAGTTGACTGGTTTTCACATTCAGTTATTATCAAAGATGTAGATCAAGCTAGATTTCCATGATAAAAGTGCTACATAAGTTGCCAATGATTGTCAATTTTCAAAGTTCAAGTTACAAATGCAGCTGCATAAATACTAGTATAACATGTCCTTGCTGCTTCAAAGGTACATTTTCAACTAATAACATTATTGTTGCTAAATACAGAAAAGAGTGCTTCAAGATTGAGCCATAAAATTATAAAATGTTTACAATTTGTTTTTATTGAGTGTCACGAACCTGTGTCCGAACCTCATTAATTAATGGTTTGGTGTTTTTGATTGTCACAAGCCCGTGCTTGAGCCTCATTAACAATGAACAAACATTTTCATCTTGTTTTACTTCTCATATTTTAAGGGAAGATTCAACATCAATGATAATTATATACAATGGACAATGCTATAGGAGCTATAATGCTAAAGGCTGAAATTTCATGTTACAAAATCAAACAAGATGCAAGCTACATAGAAAGTACAAAATATGTATAAACTAGAACAGAGTATGTATATTTAATAGAGGAATATCATAAAGGTTTAAAGTACTTATCTTTTGTGGAGTAAATGACTATTATTCTTGAGCATATCTCAGTCATAATCACCTTCTAAGGTTTGTGAAGGTTATGAGTGAAAGATGTTATAGTTTTGTTTATAACTAAATATATCTTTTAACATTTTTTTCAGTCATAACCTTACAGCTTTAGTAAGCCATTAGAGGTGTTTCATGGTTTCCTAGAGCAACTATCTATCATTGCTGAGCTCATAGTATATGATTTTGTTTTCTGGTGTTAGAACAAGTTCATCAGCTCATCAAGTTCATTGCTATTGTTATACAAATTTATTCATGTCAATAGAATGAAAAGGTTTGAATTCTATATGCTATAATCACAGTTTATGTAGAAATTGTAAAAATATTTTGAAATTAATTTTTAGTAACTCTCTGTTTTATATAGGGTATTTTTATGAAGCTAATTAGAAAAGAGTAATTATCTATTTATGTTCAAAATTCCTAGTCAAGGTATTCGGGCTTGATGTTATGTTGTCATAGTCATATGCTAAATAAAGAGACTGAATTTAATGAAGTCATTGCTGATAATAAATTTAAAATTTCCATGAGAGTGTGGAATGAATGGATAAATGTGCAAAGCAAGCTTCATGTTATAGCAGGGGGTATTATATTTCTACCAGTTAAAGGCTCGAACAAGGTCAAGCTGAGTTCTTAGTTGAGCCAAACTCTTAGTTGAGTCAACTTCATTTTTAGTTGAACCAAGTTCATTTTCAGTCAAGATATGAAGTTGAGCTTCACATATAAGCACATCGGATAAGAGCAGTATTTGTTAAAAAATTCAAGAGTCTGTGACTTAATAATAGTCATAGCTTTATATTCGAAATAAAGGAAATCAATAGTCAAATAAGTTGTGACTATTAGTAGGTCATGATGTAAAGACTCATGGTTATGTGCCAATCACAAATGGTCGTAGATCATATAATTTATTCACCATTGTAAATGAAAGGTAAGCATCAGTCTCAGTTCAGCATACCCAGATTTCCTCATACAAAGTCGTGACTACTATTAAAAGTGGATTGAATAGTTTTAGGTTCATAAGCTTTGAACCAATAGCAACAGAAAAGGAATGAAACAATAGTAGAGGCTGAGAATCATAGTGTGGAGCTCGCGGAAATGAAGAGCAGCTCAATAGCATAAATAGTGAATAAAATATATGGTGCAAGGTTCAAGTCACAGCTTGTAATCTACAAATGGAAATAACCTACAAAGATAACACCAGTTGTATGACTGTTAATACAAAGTCATAGTGAAGCTTGTGGCTTACAAATAAATGAAGAGAAAACTCTCAAGAAAGCATGACCAAGTTTGTGCATGATACATACCAGTCGATTGTGACATATTCATAGTCTCATATTATCAAAACAATAGTCAAATTTTAAAAATACCAGTGAAGGAATAGATAACAGAATGAGAGGCCACAACTTATGCTAAGAAATGATACAATTTCATGGTATTCATTACCATAAAATTAATCTACAAGAGAGGGACCGAGCTCAAAGATAACTTAGAGTTGAATGCCAAGTCATATTTTTTTATCGATGAGGAATATCAGTGATCTTTAGTCACAATAAGCTCTAGTTCAACAAAAGGATGTAGTCACAGTCAACATGTCGAGCTCCTTCACAAATTTTAAAAAACTTTCATACAAGTTAGGGTTTCATCTTCCCTATTCTTCTACAAGAAGAATGAGATAAGCACAACTGCCAAAAATGAAAATTGAACATAACAATGTGGAGTCTGCAAGAAGAATGACATTCAATGCCATTAATGCAGATGCCACATTCTTGCAGAGTCTTGAAAACTGCACAATGCCACCTCACAACTTCATCTCATTATTTTGAATTGTAGTGAAAGTGGATGGAGCATTCATGTCGACTTTCTCCACTTTTCATATTTTTACACTTAGAGTATTTTCATCTAAGTTAGGAGTTAAAGGTTAGATTCTTTGATATTAGATTTTATCTAATATTAAGTAAATATTAATATTGGTTAGAAATTGTAAAAGGATAAATTCCTTATTATAAGCCAGTATTAAGGGGCACTTAGACTCGAGCTTTGGTAGGCTTAATTATTGGCATGATTTTGGCCAATTTTAGGGCATTTTGTGGGGTTTAGATTTTTGGATTTGAGGCATAGGCAGGCTATAAAATTGATTTTTTATGATCAATTAGAGGTTTCAGATTTTGGAGAGAGGGCATATAGTGAACTCATTGTTCCTAGGTACTTTGTAGGTCATTTCTGTAATCGCTATTGTCAAATTTTGGAGGAAATGAACCAAAGATTTTGATTCATATTTGTGAATTTGTTTTGATATTCGATCCTATTTTCATCTTTTCTAACAAGTGCTAAATTATTTATTATCCAGAGGAAGTGAGTAGATTTATGTTCCTTCTCAAGATAATCAATTTCTTCAAGGCCTTGTGTGAGAAATGTATGTCTATTGACTATCCAAGCTATTCATGGTAAAACCCTAATAGAAATTTTTGTCAACCTATATGTTGAGTAGAGATTCAAAGTGTTGAGGTCTTCATTTATGAGTTAGAATTGATGTTTCATCTTTTCTGTGAAGTCTGAAATATTTATTGGTGTATGACCCTAATCTAGTTTTAGTTAAAAGTATTCTTTTCCCTTTTCCCAACAAGTTATAGATCAGGAAGTGTTATTCCATATTTAAAAGGAATCGGCCTAGAATCTAGAGATTCCTCCCTATTCAGAGTCTACACACAACTTGAGGAGGTTTCCATTGTCAGGATATAATTGTTGTATAGCCCTTTTACCTAAGTTAGGGTGACAATTCTAAACCTGAAAATACCCCTTGAGGTAGAAAATAATATTTTATGGGAACCATTGACAAGAAAAACATAATTAGGTGAGTAGAAACAAGCCTATCTCATGGAAATATTTTTCCCTTCAAAACCATAAATTTTGAGAATGGAAGAAAGAAACTTTGAGAAAACCATATAATAAGTTTTATAAATATCAAGATTTAAATGTCTTCCTTCTTCCTTACCATTAGACATTAATTAAAGGGATTCATTGATAATAATAACAATATTAGTGAGTTGTCTTGTAGGAAAAAGACCCTTCTAGTGGGGATGCATAAGTTTACCTACTAAGCACCAAATTTGAGATAATTTTGTAAAGCATGTTGGAAAGTATAATATGTATGAAATCCAAAATTTTGTTAGATCGATTTTTCTTAAGATAATCATGATGAAATAATTATTTATCTCCTTCACAATAACCCCATAAGTGAAGAATTATTTAGCTGTCTAGAAGATGTACATATGAACAATATATATGAATTTTTGAAATAAATGTCAGCGTAAGAAAATAGCTCATTACATATTATGGAATTGTAATTAAATAGAATTAGATAATGGTCTAAACCATATCTAACATGTAAGGAGAAAATCATTTATAAAGAATGGCCCAAGTATCACACAAAAGGAAATGATCCAGTTTAACTTGGATGAAGTGATTAGAAACCCTTATATTAGACCAAGTATATTTACTAACCTGCAAGTCCAAGTCTAAGAGATGATCTTTGACCAAAACTTCATGTAGATCCTAAATTGAATTAGTAAAATAAGAATCACCCCCTATTTTTTTAAGGAAAGAAGGAGAGAATTTAAGTTTCCCATTACCATCCATTCCCCATCTGTGAAAGAAGCATGATCCAAAAGAAGAGACTACTAGTAGAATCCTCACTAATAAATAGTATTAGGGGCATGGGAATTAGATAACAGCCATTTAGAAGAAGAATTACGATCAAAAAAGGAAATATGTTGAGCATTTCTAGATTCTGAGTGTAGCTTACCCACCAAATTATTAGGTTTCTACACTTCTAAATAAGATGTCAGAAGAGGGAAAACTTTGACTTGTACCAACTGAGAGGGAGAGAGAGGGGAAAAATGAAGAGACAATGGAATCCAATTACATGAGAAGACAAATTTTTTTGAATCTCAATTATTATAGGAATCATTTCCTTATGAATATATTATCTATGTTCTTTCTAAATAGATCTATAATTAGAAGTGGTATGATCATATATGTGATGGTAAGCACAAAAGAATAAAATATATGGTGCCTCATCAAGTTTTATAAGGTTTCAAAGCTTGAAGTGTGATCAAATTGTCTTTTAAGAGGTTTAGCTAGAATTAGTATTCTATAGATAAGGGAAAATGATTAGGTTTTATGCCCATATAATATGAAAGAAAATGGTTTTGTATGATTGTAGAAAAAGGAGAATAGGGAAGAGAAACATGAGAAGTAGGAAATCATTTAATTTCCCTATGATAATGAGTTGTAGGATCTACACACACCTTAATTCCTTGTTACACACGTATAAAATCATTTCTATTATAGTCATGTTTAGAAATCATGTTAAAACTAATAATATATTATTCATGTTATTATAATGGGGAAGTAATTGAACATCACACTCCTTGTTAAATTACATTTCTAAGAATACATTGAAGCACTAAAAGGATAAGGAAATGAATAAGGCTTTATCATTTTGTGATGATTCAAATATTTATCAATATCATTCATCTTAAAGTGGGAGGTAGGAAACTCTTTTTTAATATGAATTTTTTGATAGTTTTTTAATCTTTCAATTTCTTTTCTTTACTTAGTGTAATGTTAGGTGGCATACTGTTGAGGAAATAGCTAACCTCAAGTTACAATGAAATGTCTTGATAAGTAATGTAGTGTGTAGGAAAGGAATAAAAACCTATGTTAATTAATGTGTTAATATTGTATTAACATTTAGAGACATTTAAATTTCAAGAGTCCATGGAGAATCTAAATTTATATACTAAGTTGTCTGATGATCTTTTTGCATTAGTATTTTAGATCATACTACATGATTATTGACTAATCGTTAGGATGTGAGAAGAGAGCTAAAGGAGAAAAACCATATTAAATCACTGTTGAAATAATGTTCCTCTAGAAAAAAAAAGGAATCCTTATGAATTAGGCATTTGAGGAGAATAATCATCCTCATTCCTCAATGCTTCCTTTGTTGGCAATATTTTTTTTTTAAAAATGTATTAATGTTATCTTTTTCTTGTCCATAATTATTTGTATAATGTTTGATTATATTGCATGAGAACCTAAGATGTAGTATTTATATATCTCATTTCATGTGCTAACACCTAGATTATGACATTTTACATGTGAGATATAATGTGAATTTTATACACATACTGAAGTTATCTCAATTGCTTTCTAACTAATTTGTAATTGAGAAATAATTTAATTTTTTGATATATTTAAGGGTGTAAAACCTTATGACCTTCCTAAATATAAGTAATGTATATAATTTAGTACATACAAAATACAAAATACAAAATACAAAATTTTAAATAGTTTATTATGTAAAATGTGCACCATATGAAATGATACATGTGTAACTGAAATAGTGTCTCATGGGTTTATGTGTGTGTTACCAAAATAGTGTCTCATAAGTTTATATAAATCAAAATGGTACATATGTTTTCCTAAATCATCATTTATTACATGTTTTTTCATTTTACATATACATGTACAATGGTTATATGCATAAAAACTGTTAGTCCATTGTCTACAAGTTCACTTTTTCATGATGTATTCATAAACTCCAAAGGTGTGAGTTCCCACCCTTATGATGTCTATAGCTGGTGGGATATTCATAATTATTCCTCATCATATCCTCCTCAATGGCTCTCTCCTCATGTTTGGATTCATATTGGACCCATTACACCCTCATTAGTTTTCACATGAATCTTGGAGAGGAATTTATCACCTTTCATTGGATTTTCCTACTTATATCTAGAGTCTTTTAATGAGTAAAATCCTATATATCTATATGTATAAAAATTTTATATACCTTCTATGGTGTGATCAACTATGAAGATATGGTGACAACCTGTACATTTTCTCTTAACGTAATTGTGAAAATGACATCCCTCTCAACCTCACCTAAAATAACTCATCCCAAAACTCATCTCTTTATCAAAAGATCTCATCTACCTTTGCATGTGTCCTAAGATTTCTTGTCTATAGCTAAATCCATTGATGCTTAACATACTCAAGCTCTATTATTTCCCTCACTACCTTCCCATCCTTATCATCTCTCCCCTACCACCCTTACCTTGTGATATGTGCCTACTCATACTTATAATTTATACATTGAAAACCCTATTTAGCAAAATTTGTATCTTCATCCCTATTAAATCTACCCTTCTGAGCTTGTTTAATGATCTTTTCCTATCTTTCCTATCTATTGAGTTACTCCATTCTAATCTATATTTCCTATATGTCTAATCTCTCTTCCTTTTCTTGTCTAACATATGTATTTCTAATACATTTTATTCAATTTGTATGTATATTATAGTTTTTATAGAAATTGTAAAATTTTCTCATCCTTGATATACTACTCATTGTCCTTTTCTATATTTTTCCTCATGGACTCTCCTCCGATGTACTCATTGCTCCAATATTAGTTTGTGTATTCTGATTATACATAGCTCTTTATCTCAATAGCTATGTCTCAACCACTATCTCTCCTTCCCATAATTAGTGTCAAGGTCTTCCATATCAGCACATAGATCCCTTGGCATAGGTGATAATCCCTTAAAAAAATAATGG
The DNA here is from genome assembly GCA_027943335.1 of Chamaecyparis obtusa. Taxonomy (NCBI): domain Eukaryota; kingdom Viridiplantae; phylum Streptophyta; class Pinopsida; order Cupressales; family Cupressaceae; genus Chamaecyparis; species Chamaecyparis obtusa. Next base: position 92,317 of record BSBK01003850.1, on the reverse strand, counting down.
TCATATTTTCTAGGATCATCAAACCCCATAACCAAATCTCACTTTATGTTCTAAGATCCACATTATCTCTCCAATAAGTACACCCTTTTTCCAAACTATCTATGTATCCTCTTGAAAGAAAATATCTATCTACAAATTTATTTTTAAATCTAATTAGGTATCTCAAATTCCTAAAATACACTAGATCATCTATATCTTATACCCAAACTTCACTGTCTCTCCATGACCTCTAGTTAAACAATTTAATGTCAACTATCTCTCATTTCTAGTGGGGCATGTCACCTAGTTTCGATAGTTTCCTAGTACCAACACATAAATACACATAGGAAAGCACTCTCTTCCATCTCTTATCCATAATATCTCATGAAATGTATATGTACTTCCATGTCCATCTATGTAGTTGAGTCACTCCACATGTAAAACTAGATCCCCCTCTGTATACTACATGCATGTAGTTGTATAGATGGGCTAGGAGACATAGTCCACTTGCATGTGTAGTCAAATGTTTTATCATCAATACTATGATTGTCCTCATACAATAAAGAATTATCTTGAATATTTATGTAGGATATGAGTTTTAATTTGATTGTCCATATGCAATAATGATTATTTTCATCATCAATTTAGGATGTAAGTAATGTTATATTTAATCTATCTAGTAGAAATAATAGAATATCTAACCTTAATGTTACATCTCATGGGTCTAAATAATGTTGGTTAATGCCTAGATCACATGTCCCAAATATCCTAGAATCAAAACCTCCTTTCCAACATCAACATTATAAATCACTTGATCTTCGTCTATGGAGATCTATAATATCATCAAAACATCCTTTATTATCATAGTCACTTCACATGTTAGAAGGATGAATTCATTATACTCACGATACCATATCTCTATAAACATTGTTATTATTGTTAGACTCCACCTAATCTCATGTATTAATTTAAGGAAGCATAAGCCAACTCTAGTTGGGAAGTTCTCATATCTCATTGTCAGTTTTGATCTTAGTGTCAGTACTTAAGAGTGTCTCTCTCATGATTGGAGGGGTTCTAAATCCTCTTTTAACAATAAAATGCAAAATGTTAGTTAATCTACCTTAAAAATCCACGTTTCTAATTTATATATTTTTTCCATTTTCCCCTAATTTGTGTAGCCCCTTGTGCACTTGGTTTGCACCTTTATATATGTGTAGGATATGTAGCAAAAAAATTTCCACATGCAATGTTAAACAGCCCCATGTGCATGCTATATAGATTGTGTGCAATATTGTGCACTCGTGGGTGCATGGTGCTCAACACACCACATTTTGGTGCATGTCATTGTGTATGCATGCAAAAATGCATATTGAACGTGCATGACCATACATTTAGTGTGCATTTCCATATACAAAGACCACATGATCATGCACTATCGTACCTTGGTGTATGATGGGTGCGTCCTATAATGAAAATTTCCACTCTTTTTCTTCTTCTTTTTCCAACTCAAGTTTCTCCTCACCCCTTAACATTCATTTGAATTTTATTTAATTTTCCGTAATTTGTTAAAGAAACCTTCACCATCCCTAAAACCTTGGTAGTCAAATTCCAAAAGAACATGCAAAATTGACCAAGTCAAGGATAGGCACTTACCACTAGACTAACACCAACCACTCATTTGTAAACATGCTCGAATTCTACCAATGCATCTTCCCTTCTCTGCTTGATATCATCACCATCCCTTCTTTTTATCTTCTTGATCTCTCATTTGTAAGTTGAGAAAGTAAAAAAATTTGAGCTCTTTTTACCAATATTTTCCTTATTTATCCCTTATTTGAACCCTAATTGTCTTTTTTTTTCATCTTTTTTGATGTCTTTTATTTTACTTTGTTTTACCTATTGAGAGTTTAAATCAATTGTATTTTCTTCTCAATCTCAAAAAAGTGATAAAATGTAGACATCTAAAACTGATTAATAAATTTGAATTATATCATGGTTAACATTATTCTTCTCAATCTTTATTAATCATATATGTTTCAATTATTTAGTTAAACTAATTATCCTAATAATTAAATAATTCTTATTTTAATTAATTTTACCATTTCTCCTAAATAATGTCCTCGCTTAAATAAAATAGAATCAAATAACTTATTTTTCGTAAATAACTTATTTTCCCTATGCATTTTCAACTAACCTTATCCATCAATCTTTGCAATCTACGTGAATTATATTCATGCCCTCTCTTGATATTTCTCAATGGTTGATTTGACATTTCTCAATCATTGATTTTGCCTCTTAATCCCTAAAAATTTTTGGACCCTTGATTTTGCCTCTTAATCACTGAAAATTTTTGGACCCTTGATTTTGCCTCTTAATCCCAATCGTTGATCAAATGTATGTGATGTGTATAAATAATATCTTTACGCCTCTTATTTTACATCTAGCACTACCATCAGTGAGGAGCAACCCACATACCAAATTATCAAATCAAGTCTGAAGCAACAATGGAATCTCCTCATGTCTTCGTAATGGTATTATTGTTTATATTTGATTTTGTACATAGATAAAACTATTATTGTTTATCATTTAGGTTTTTGCATAGATTTTAGATTTATTTTCTGTTTGTGTAGATTGTGAGTTTAGACTCTGTACAAGATCTTAGATTTATTTCTTGTAAATGTGAATTGTGAATCCAAACTTTAGACTGCATTATTTCTATTATTATAATTAAAATTTAATATCATTTATAATATTCACAAATGTTACAAATACATTTTATGTCTTTAATGATTAGTACATGTATATTTTACTAACCTAAATTTTATTTGATTAGTGAAAATTATATTCCATAAAATATTTTTAGCGTTAGGTAGAGTCATCCCATACAATTTTCAATTGTACATATAAGAGATTTTAGGCGCACAAAAAGTGTGACTGGTGTTTTTGGGTGGGTTTTGAATCTATGTAAGAAATATGAAATTTGCAGGCCCTGGTGGACGTGGCGGTTGGGGGAGATTCGGAAACCCTAGAGGTCAAGCTAGTGGCGACTCCCATTACGATGAGCATAGATTCCAATTCGCTGATGAAAGGCTAGTACATTATCTGATTCTGATGATGATTCTGATTCTGACGGCGGATTGGAGAGACCTGCTGCGAGAGAGCTTGAAAAAGAAAGCAATGACGAGGAGAGGCCTCGGGATGATGAAGTACAAAATGATGGGTTCATTCTACCGACAAATATGATTCTGTTGATTCAGAGCTGAATGAAAAGTAATGCAGTCGATTGACAATGAAAAATAGAGAATAAATCTGAAGGTGAATCTAATGGAAAATGGGAGAAATCTTGCCGTGATGACATATCTGATGCGAGAGAAGATGTTTCTCCGATTTTTCATAAAAATCATGAGAATCACCTTCAGATTGATTCTCTATATTTTTCATTGTCAATCGGCTGCATTCTTTGCCATTCAGCTCTGAATCAGCGGAATCATATTTGTCGGTGAATGCTATCATTCTGTACTTCATCTTCCACGCCTCTCCTGGTCATTCCTTTCTTACACATTTGGTATCTGGTAATATACTCAGAATTTTGCATTTCGAACATGCCAGGGAATTGACTGGTGTAATTGTAACATCAACTTCAAAATTCAACTCTGATAAACTTCAACCATGTTTGAATATTGTAGAAATATGTAGTAATTTCTATCACAAAAATATTGAACTTTCAATTATTTTTAGATTGTTCTATTATGTGGACTGTATGGAAGTTTCTAGAAAAAGATAATTTAAAACTAAAATCAGTTATGACTAGTAATTTATAGAGGAAATCTGATCATTGTGGATCTTGAGTCAGAGTGGAAGTGGAATGCAATAGCATTCTAAGATGTAATCAGATTTATTAAGTTGATTAATGAAAATTAGTGTTGTAGCACTTGAGTTTATAGATTTGTATTTGTTTCTAAATTTTGAATATTTTTGTTTACTTCCATTCCATCCACTTTCTTTTACAAGCCAAACTTAAACTATTAAGAAATAATACTAAATTTCTTCTTTATTAGTTCCTCCGTACAAATAGAAAATTTGAAAAATTTATATACAGTCTATAATTTGAATATTTATAGATATTCAAATAATCAAAACAAAATTATTTCACTTTTATAATTTGAATATTTCTAAATATTTAAATAATCAAAACAAAATTATTTATCTGTTGTTCACTAGTAAAAATAAAATTTATTTTATTTTTATTTAAAAAATCAATAAAATAATAAGACCTATATTTGTTAGGGCACAGTTGACAACTCCATCAAAAAATATAGGGGGAAAGAAAATCTACCAGAAGTACAAAAATATCTGCTGTTGTTCGAAACAGCAACTACAAAATCCCAATTATATGCGGCACTTGTTCTATCGAAATCTCCAAAAATCTTTAACCATTGAATGCGTAGATTCTAGATATTTCTGTTGTCTCTTTCACCTCTTCTACATTCTTCTGGATGTATTTTTTATCTTCTATCGTTCTCCTATTGGAGAGAGAATAGTGCATTCTATCAAGTCATTCATGACAGACATAGTTATTTCCGGTTTCCTAGCACTGAACGGAAGTGCATAGAACTTTAAATAAAATGGCTAAAAAGAGAAAATAAGAATAATTTCATGAAAATCATACTATAAGAATCATAGGTTTTCCGAAAATAAGAATCTGGCAAAGATGTCTCTTCCTTTAAATCTCTTATTCCCCTTCTTAACTCTCTCTTGACTTTTTAGTCCCTGCCATTAAGGCAGGGGACCAAAGTTTTCAGTTGCCATGCAAACATTAGTTTGTCCTAAACAATCACGCAAAATTTGTTAAACGTATAGTCTCAAACAATATTTCTATTAAAGTGAAATTTTGTACAATTAATTCTCATTTTCTCATTCGCTATTTTAATTTATCTCGTAGTCTTTTCAATTTTTTGAGAAAAAATTGCTATAATTTTTGGCTGGCATTCTATTCTGAGAAAAAATTGCTATAATTTTTGGCTGGCATTCTATTCGCCGAGTAGAATGCTAACATTTTATGGTTTTCCTAGTTGTCAGTGTCTCCAGCTGTCATGCTATCTGTCTGGAATTTAAGACATTCTTTGCTGAGCCTGTTTCCTTCCACGCGTTGTGTGCATATCGTGAATAGAGAGCATTGTTTCCGGCAAACAGGTGTCTGGGAGGTATAGCTGTGGCATTTGCATGTAAGATTATCTTCCCTTATACAACGTCTAATCCTTTGCATCTTGTTTTCCAGTTAATGTTCATATGTGCTCTAAGTTCTTTTGGGTTTATTACAGAAGAAATTTATGAAGCAGCAACGCTCAACAGCCAGAAGCAATTTCTGAATGGCTACAACAGAATCATCAGCCAGTGTTTCAAAATTTGTCTAGGGCTTCAATATGCCGCACGATTTGGTCAAATAGTTGATGTGCATTGCTGATGCGTCCATACTTCCAGGCATTCAATCAAACAATTCACATGCTTGTGCGGTTCAGTCTGGCACAGGTCAAGGTAGATTACAACGAAATGTATATATGACTAACAATTTTGGAATGTCTGTTTTTAGCAAGCTGCTTTAAAACCTGAATTGCAATCGCAATTAAGCCTGGTTTGTTTCTTTTTCCAAAATTGTGATATGTAATGAAGCAATGTAAGGAAGGTTAAGCATAGGCCAAGGCTGCTTTCTTAATTAAGTTGGGCTTATATTTTTCGATACAAATTTATACATAGAAATGGATGGGAGCCACACCAACGCTTAGCACAGCAACTATATTGAATTAATACAGAAGGACGGAAAGAACTAAAATACATTCATTCTTGCTGATGACAAGTTTGGTTTCCTATCTGAATTACACCTCTTCATAATGTACAGAAGATAGTTTTGAACTAGTTATGAAAATTTGGATTATAGTTTTTAACTAGTTTTTAGATTTTGGATTATGCTTTTTAACTGGTTTTGAAAATTCAGGATTACAGTGTAAATCATGAAAGATCTGATCTTGACACTATTGTCAGAAGGGAAACAGAACAGCCTTGTAGCTAAAGATTATAATAGAGAAGATAGGCATCGAACCTACACAAGCATCTAGCTCACCTATTAAATCCTACTCTCCTATTTCAGCCACTTTTTTCTATTACTCGCAAACAGGGCACTTACCACCAGATCTATTTCAAGGAGAAACACCTCCGAAAATTTCTCAACCACTTTAACAGTTCCATTTTTAAGGACAACAAGCTCCTCAATTTTATTCTGGAGAACTTTATCAATTCAAAGCATCTTGAGAGCGTTCATGCAAAATTCATCTTGTACATATTCTGGAATCACTTCATTTCATTCCTTTTGATGGCATCTATTTGAAACATTCGGTAAAAAATTTCATTTGAGTCACTGGAACATAGGCATTCTAAGGGTATCTCCTTTTCTCGTTTGAATGGTAATTTGGGGAGAAGATTTCTTAAGCTTACAAAATAAATCTGAATCAATATCAATGATGGCACGAAAGAAGTCCATGGAGCCCTTTTTTAATTTCATGGTGCCAACTACCAAACATTGACTTCATGATACAAGTATGAGGCATTACCGAAGATTTTGAAATGAGAACACAAATTCTCAATGTCAAATCCCATTCCTTTAAGAATAATCAAATTTTAGAAAAGAACCAATAGAATTCCCCACATATTGCAAAAGAGTCGCATCATAAAATTATTTCCCACATTGAGAACCTAGTTATGTGTTTTTTACAAGCAGTGATTTGCTGTAGAGTATGAGGATTTGATGTATGCTTGTAGATTCTAAGGGATCCTAAGGCTTTAAATAATTAATTTAGCATAAGCATAAATAATCACTTCCGCATTACACACAGCCACAATTGCATGCATTCCCCTATAATTTTTAAGTAATTTGTAGTGATTGACTGAACAGGGCAATGGAAAAGCTGCAATCGATGCAGTGTGCAATCGCTTGGGAAGTCAGGAGCTGCACTGATTCAGTAGTTCCTTATATCGGGATGTGCCTCACTTGCTAATTCAACACCATATCTTGGATGCATTCTTTCTTGTTATACTCGCGGCTTGGCTTTATACAGCACACTCTTTTGATTGACAATTCTCTCTATTTGTTAAGAAAACTTGAAGACCAAGTTAGTGGAAGGAAAGTTGTCGGCACTGTCCATAGCTGTGTCATCCAAGCCAAAGGAAAACCCAGAGGTATAAAACCTAGTAAGGATTGGTTCTTATGCTTTAGCGTCTACTTTTATTTCACTTTGTAGAACTGGCAGCTGCATCACAGCCTCTTCCAGATATACATGAAAATGTGACATATGGTTTGCAAGAAATGGAATCATTATTTTAAAAGCAGAGTGAATTTAAAATTTTTTGTTCAGATAATTGTAAGAATTCAGTAAACCCTCCAATTTCAACAACTCCAGCAATTTCAGTAAACTTGATTAGAGACCCAGTTAATTCATTATAGGACTTCAGCATAGTGATTCATTGGTTTTTTCAGCTTGGAGTAAACATGTTTACTGTTAAAATATTTTCATTTAGGTCTATTCTTATTAGAACTTTATTAGGATAAAAATAAAACAATTATTTGTTACAGAATTGTTCTAGCATTGTTTTCAATTTGCTTCAAGTTTATCCTTCAATGGTTTAATATTTGGGAAAATTGTTCCTGAAAGTGAATTTTCTGGTAGGTCTAATACCTCAAGTTGATACAATCCAACAAACTCATCTGGTAAGCTTCCTGAGAAATTATAATTACTTGCATTAAAAAAGGATAGAGTTTATCATGAAATTATAATTACTTGCAATAGAAAAGGATAGAGTTTATCATGCCAATTTCAGATGGATGCCAATTTCAGATGGAAGCTTGTCTGAGAAGTATTTGTCATCAACTTCCAACTTCGAAAGACTCTTTGCACTGTCGATATCTGCAGAAATGTTGCCTTAAAATTTATTTCCTCTGAGTTGTAGCTAATGAAGTTCTGGAGATCCCCATAAAGCTTTTGGAACTCCTCCACTAAACTGAATGTTTGTGAATCTAAGACATACAAGACTCGAGAAACTCAGGTAGTTGTTGGTATGCTATCGTTGAGCATATTATCAAATACATTCAAATATAACTTTCCTCCATTATAGATAAATTAAAAACCTATTATTGTAAAGTTGCAAACTCCTCAGCCTTCGAAGGTTGCTAATGAATCCATGCCACGACCCAGTTAAGTTATTGTGAGAAACATCCAATTGCTGAAGCTCTGCTAATCCACCAATGGAGCCTGGGATTTCTCATTGTAGATTGCATTTTCTCAACAATATCTACTGCAGCTTGAGCATTTTCCCCATCAATCCATCAAAAGGATTATTGGTCAATATTAGATTTACCAAGTTTGTCAACTTGCCCAAAAAGCCAGGAATAGTTACTCCCAAGGGCATGGTCAAACTGATATGGGCAGAGGCAAAATTAGAATTAAGACACAGAGTGCTACGGCACAATATAAAACAGATTTTGTATTGCTGCTCACACAAAATGATTTACAAGATGCCTTTATATAGGCATTGGAAAAATTTCCGGAAGCTACTAGTTACAACATGAGAAATTTCTGGAAACCCTTCACAACTTGAGAAATTTCTGGAAACCCTTCTAGAAGGTGTAAATTTCTGGAAACTATTAAATAATTACTATTCGAGAAACTTCCAGCATAAAAGACAAAATTATGGTAGAAATTACTAGAATCTTCTAACACTCCCCCCTAATTTCTACCACTAATTATTTATTACATTAATATTTACAATGCCCAAAAGTTCTCTCAAAAATTCAAATTGTCCTTGTGCTAATGTCTTTGTGAATATACCTGCAAGCTGCTCCTCTGATTTGCAATGCTGAAGACTGATTTCTTTGTTGATGACCAACTCTCTAATGAAGTGATATGTAGTATCAATATGCTTTGTCCTCTTATGAAATACATGATTCTTTGAAAGTGCAATGGTGGACTTGTTGTCACAGTAGATTGTAGTAGGTTTCCCTTGCTCATTCTTCAGATCCTTCAAGATTCTACGCATCCATATTGCTTGACATGCTGCTGATGTACCTTCTACATACTCTGCTTCTGTTGATGAGATAGTCACTATAGGCTGTTTCTTAGATGCCCATGCCACAACCCATGTTCCTAGATGAAATGCATATCCAGATGTGCTTTTTCTATCATCAATATTTCTTGCAAAGTCACTATCTGTATATCCAACCAATTGAAAATTATTTGAAGTAGAATACAATATGCCATGATTTATAGTTCCTGCAATATACCTCAAAATTCTCTTTCCTGCCTGCCAATGTGAGTTCTTAGGTGAATCCATGAATTTAGAAATCAAACTCACTCCATACATCAAATCTAGTCGAGTTGTTGTGAGATACATCAAACTACCAACCAATTTTCTAAATAGAGTTGAATCAAAGTCTTTCTCATTATCTTCTCTACTTAGTTTTGTGCTCACTGCTACAGGTGTAGAAACTGGACTACAATTAATCATTTTGAACCTTTTCAAAACATCCTTTGCATACCTAGTTTGACAAATGAAAATACTTTTATCATTTTGTGTAACTTCTATACCAAGAAAATATTTCATCAAACCCAAATCTGTCATATCGAATTCTTTTTTCATTGTTGACTTGAACATATCAATAGAAAGATTACCTGTAAATATCAAATCATCAACATACAAGCAGACAATCAAAATTTGACCTAGTTCATTGACCTTGGTGTATAATGTAGGCTCACTAGTGCATCTGTTGAATCCATTCTCTATCATGTATGAATCTATCCTACTGTACCATGCCCTTGGTGCTCGCTTCAATCCATAAAGTGCCTTCTTCAACCTGTAAACTTTGTCTTCATATCCTTTTATTTCATACCCAGGTGGTTGTTGCACATAGACTTCTTCCAAATATCTATTCAAGAAAGCTGATTTAACATCCATTTGATATACCATCCAATTGTTTTGAGCTGCAATAGCTAGAACCATCCTAACAGTGTCAAGTCTTGCTACAGGGGAAAATGTTTCATTATAATCAACTCCATATTCTTGCGCAAACCCTTTAGCAACTAACCTTGCCTTAAATTTTTATACTTCTCCATTTGCTTTGAACTTAATCTTATAAACCCATTTCACACCAATACAATCTTTATCTTTAGGCAAATCAACTAATTCCCACGTATCATTCTTCTCAATGGATTCTATTTCATTATTCATTGCATTAATCCAATGTTCTTCCTTAATTGCATCTTCAAAGTATATAGGATCTTGAACAAATAAAGCAAAATTTGATTGCAAATCTATTTTACTTCCTTGATCATAGATATCTTTCAAGTTTCTATTTTTCTTACATGCAATTCTTGATCTTAACTCTGCAAGTGTAGGGTTTGATTCATTACTTACTTGTGGGCTTGAAGATTCTCTTTCTTGAAATTTCATTTGTGGATGATCTTGTGTACTTCTCAATGGAGTTCCTCCTTCTTGATCCTCTTGATCTTCTCTTCCTTGACTATTAATAGGTATTGCTACAGCTCCTGTTATTGTTTTATCTATATTTCCATCCTAAGATTCTTCTTCTTTAAAAATAACATCTCTACTCACAATGACTTTCTTAGTTATCGGATTAAACAATTTATATGTCTTAGATTGCTCATCATAACCAATAAAAATACATTTTTCACTCTTATCATCCAACTTACTTCTAGTTTCCTTAGGTATATGTGCATATGCAATACAACCAAATATTCTTAAATGAGAAACACTATGATGCTTACCACTCCATTACTTCTTATATGTACATATGCAATACAACCAAATATTCTTAAATGAGAAACACTATGATGCTTACCAATCCAAGATATAAACTGCACAAGCAACTGCTTCAGCCCAATACTGCTCTAGTTTCCTCTAAAGCTTGGATTTCCTCTTCCTCTGCCTCTGCCAAATGTCATTTGTGTTTTGAATGCATTCTCTAATGAAGTATTGTTCTGTTTGTTTAACCTATCTTCATGATTTTGTAAAGATCCAAACAACTCATCTATAGATAATGATGACAAATCTTTAGTTTCCTCAATCGTCACCACAATAGAATCAAACTTACTAGGCAAACTTCTTAAGATCTTCTCTACAACCTTCTTATCTGTTAATTCATCACCATTCATTCTTATTTGTCTAATCAAATCTGTAATATGATTTGAAAATTGATCTACAGAATCAGAATCCTTCATTTGCAACAATTCAAATTCTCTGCTGACGGCTTGTAGTTTAGAAACTTTTACCTTACTTGTACCTTGATATGCCATCTCAAGGATCTCCCATGCTTCCTTAGCTGTAGTGGCTGGCATAATCTTTCCAACAACAGAATCATCCAAACCTTGTCCAATTATCTGCAAAGCCCTTAAATTCTTTTCCCTATTTTTATCAAGCTTCTTCTTTTCATTAGGATTTAAATTAGACTCATCTTGTGGTTCTGTGTAGCCTTTTTGAACTATATCTAATAACTTTAATGAACTAAGTTTAACTCTCATTCTATAAGACCAATGTTCATAATTCTTGCCAGAAAATAATGGTATTATAGGTTGAAAACTGCCCGATGCCATACTTCAAAAAATAATATTCTCCCAAAAAAATAAATTTCAGAAATACTTACAACCAGATAAATATATGCTTCCCACAATCTTAGATAACTTCTTCAACAACAATCTTGTGTTGTTAGTCAATGACAATTCCTCCCCTTTTAATCCTTCTCCAGCAAATATACCAACTTGACTCTGATACCACTATGATATGGGCAGAGGCAAAATTAGAATTAAGACACAGAGTGCTACGGCACAATATAAAACAGATTTTGTATTGCTGCTCACACAAAATGATTTACAAGATGCCTTTATATAAGCATTGGAAAAATTTCCGGAAGTTACTAGTTACAACTTGAGAAATTTCTGGAAACCCTTCTAGAAGGTGTAAATTTCTGGAAACTATTAAATAATTACTATTCGAGAAACTTCCAGCATAAAAGACAAAATTATGGTAGAAATTACTAGAATCTTCTAACACAAACCATTCTGCCCCTTCGTTTGTATGCTCTGCATCCTCATTTTACAAAGTCAAAAATTTGAATACTTTCCTGTTTGATCACAACTCGTTCCAAGGATTCCATTCTACGCAGACACTTGACAAGGAGGGGATATGATCTTAAACTTTCTAAATGCATTTGTATGTCAGTTTTGAACCCTTATCCTCAGAATCGTTTTGAACCCTTTAATTTCAGATATTTTTTTTGAACCTTTAATTTCAGATAATTATTTTGAGGCTTTCTGTCAAACAGTTCTTATGGCTTGCTTGTGGAGGAATATAACCAATGGTTCCTGCAAGATCTATGCTTAGTGCTTACACGAGTCAGAAGAATATTTCTATATTTCATACCGACTGTCCACACACATCCTCCTGCTGCCCCACCTTAGGCAGGGACTCGCAGCCCTTGTTATAGAGAGTAAACATTTTGCAGTTTTTATCTTTCTATTTTACAAGATTTTTTTTTATGTTTATTCTTGTTCTTCAGGGAATATTGCAGTGTTGCAATTTTCTTAATTTGTTTGAATGATCCTCTTGGTCCAACTCAACTCTGAATTTATCGTTAAAGCCTTTGGGATAAAACCCCATCTGCAAAATTATCACATAGCCTGCTGCAATAAGAATGATGTCAACGTATCTCAAAAATGAATCTAAATCTACTTCTCAACTCCTAAAATATATTCCATCACTTCATTAACTCCTAATTTATGACATAAATGTTTCAGAATCATCAACGAACCAACAAACATATTATTATAAAATTGCCAGCATAACCTAATGGGTTAGATGAGAGTCTCAAGCAGAGAATTTTCTTCAGCATGCGAAGAATTAGGATAATGCAATTAGTTCGTTCGTTCGTTCATTCCAACTGATAGCCAAAATTTCATCAGAGCGTTGGGCTTCCTTCACCTTTTCATCCTATTCCTTTTCATCTTCTTTTAGTATGGATTTCTCTTCTGATTTCGTTCTTCACATGACTTATGAATAGCCAACACAATCTTTATTTTGTCAGCGCCAGATCTTACACTTGCCTCCATCAGTATTCCACCAAGCAGTTCTGATTCCCTCTCAAATTGATGAAAACCTTTGATATGAAAGTCAATTGAAATATACAAATGTTCTGAAGTTACATCAGATTGTTCATGAATAAAATAGAAATGAGTTTAGGCTTGAATATTATCCATTCACTTTCCCTGTGTAACACGGATCGCATGGTTTGCTACCTGCACTCGGAACATAGAAAACATCTGATCATTTGCACGTTCAAATGAAAATGGTTACAATAATAGACAGAGAAGAAGTATTTGTTTAAAAGTTTTTAGTCTTGTTGATTGATAAACAATGCTTTGAGTTGGTCCATTTTTATGGACAATAAGTATAGTATTGATATGTCTAGATATTTTGTATCATTGTGCAAAAAGTTGTGCCACTGAAAACTATTCCTCCCTAAAAAGTAATTGTGTTTTTAAAATATTAAGATTTATTTTATAAAGGCATTTTAGTGGTTATTTATTATTGTTAAATAATTAATTGTATTTTTATAAGATACTGGTTGAGGAAGTTACATTTGAAAGCTTTGATAGAATTTTTATTGTAATACTTTTCGACAAAAATTCAATAAGATTATTATTATTTAATGTTTAATCATGTGAAAATGTAAATAGTATTTATTTTTGTAATATCTATGTTCACATATGATTCTCTTATTATATTCTAAGTATTTTTTTAAAGTATTTTAATTAAAAATTTTAAATTAGATTGATTAAGTATATATTTAAAGAATTGTTTTAAAAATTTTGCTAAGAGGCTTATATATAAGTTAGATTGTAAATTCTAATAAGCTAGATTGTAAATTCTAATTTTAGTATGAGTATATTTTATTGAGTAGTTGACAATTATTTAAGAGATTTAATGGGGGCTCTAATATTTGGAAGTTTGTTTACATTTAAATGGCTTCAATAGTAACATAAAAGAAGTATTTGTTATAAAGATTTTAGCCTTGTTGATCGATAAACAATGTAAATGTAAAGACCCTTCAATTGGTCTATTTCTATGGACAACCAGGCTAGTATTTATATGTCTAAGACATTTGGCATCACTCTAGAAAAGGTTGTGCCACTAGAGTTATTCTTGGACAAAAAATGGCATGAAATTTTAGTGTTAAAAAGTACTTGTGTTATGGAAATATTAAGGTTTCTTTTATAAAGCCATCTTAGTGACCGATTATTATCATTTAATGTTTAATCATGTGTAAATATAAATAGTATTTATTATTTTAAATATTTTTAACATATTTTAATTAAAAATATAAAATTAGATTGATAAATTATATCTCTAAAGAACAATTATGAAAAAAATTCTAAAAGGCATTTTTATAATTTAGATTATAAATTCTAGTTTTTATAATTTAGATTATAAATTCTAGTTTTTTATAGAGCTGATTTTTTTACTGAAAATTTGATAGATTTAGAAGAAATAAATTTAAATGGAAAGGAAAAAGGCTTTTTCATAATTTAGATTATAAATTCTAGTTTTTATAGAATTTATAATGGAAAGGATACAGTAAATGAGTAATATTTTTTGGAAGATGCAATTAAAGAAATAAATATCACTCTTGCATTTCTTATTACATTATGTTGTCTTTTTTTTGTAATTGATCATTTTATTTTTTAATTAATTAATTAAATATAATGTTTTGAAGATTTTATTTTATTTTTAATAAAGTGAGGTGTACTGGTATTTCTTATTGATACATATTTCTAAAATAATTCATTATGGACACAAGTGATTAGAAGAACTAGAAATAAATACACATTTCTTCTTGGCTTTTGGAGATATAAAAAACACACAATACTTCACCAATCATACATAGAATCTTTTCAACTAATTTTTATTTCCTTTTGGAGTTATCATTATCTTATTTTCTTTCATTTATCGTTGAATTTATTTGGGGGGAGCTATTTTTTTGGCTATTTTTGGTGGACATGTTGTAACTGATTCTCACCCTCAAGTAGCAAAAAGATTTAATAAAAATGGCTTAGGGTTAGGAATTTTATGATGTATCTTTTTTAGCTTCTTGTGATAGTATTGAGTTGTAAGGGATTGCAGTTTTAATCAGGTTGTAATCACTAGATAATAAGATTATTGGACTCACTATTGGTGGACATAGTCCAGGGATTGGGTGAACCACATTAAATCTTTGTGACTTGTGTTCTCTTCTGTGTGGCTTATTATTTTTTGATATTGGTTATATTTTTTTGTAAATATTATTTCTATCTTCTTAATCTTAACAAGTGGTATCAAAGTGAGGTTGTTTTTTAGTTATCTTCTATAGGAAGATCTCACAGTTTAGTGGGACTCTCATGGTTGATTGGGAGCAATAAAAGATGAGGGTAAGATGAAGGTTGAAAATTTTCATTGGCAGAACCTTTGAGTTATTGAAAATGCAAATGGACGACTATCACAATTAGTGGATTTTAATATTAGGAAAAAGAAGACATCTAAAGAGTTGATGGAAACCCTAGAAAAGTTGTATGAGAAACCCTCTGCTTCAAACAAGGTATTTCTCTTGAAGTGTTTGTTTAATATGAAGATGGCAGAAGGTGGATCTTTTACTAATCACTTGAATGAGTTTAATACGGTTACCAGTCAATTATCTTCTATAAATTTTAGTTTTGATAAAGAAATTAGGGCTCTCTTGATTTTGTGTTCTTTTCTTGAAAGCTAGAATGGCTTGGTAATGGTTGCTAGTAACTTTGTTTCTAGCTCTAATACCCTAAAATTTGATGATTTTATCGGTGTGATTCTGAGTGAGGAAACTCATAGGAAAAAAATAGGTGGATCTACATATGGAAGTGTCTTGAATGCACAAAATAGAGGTAGAATGAATGAGAGAGGAAACAATTCTAGAAATCATGGGAAATCAAGAGGAAAATCAAAGGGAAAGAGGTCTAATCAAAAGGAGAAAATGATTGCTGATCCAAGAAGAATAAAGGAGACAAAAAAGAAGGTAACAAGTAGGCAATGTGGTAAGTAATAAATCTTAAGATGATGCTTTTCTTCTTTCCTTAGAAAGTGTTGATGATTCATGGGTTTTAGATTCTGAGGCTTCATTTCATGCTACACCCCATAGAGGTTATTTTATTGATCATGTCCAAGGGGATTCTGGGCTAGTTTATTTGGGAGATAATGAACCTTGTCAGATTATTGGAAAGGGGAAATTTAATATTAAGTTGCAGAATGGGAATCATTGGCTACTACAAGAGGTAAGACATATTCCAAGGCTGAGTAGGAATTTAATTTCAACAGGGAAACTAGGTGATGAGGGTTGCATAATTACTTATAATGATAGAAATTAGAAGGTTTCAAAAGGCTCCTTAGTACTTAGAAAAAGGTGTGAAAGTAGGCACCTTATATCTTTGTGTGGGTCATACTATTCCTTCTACTTTAATTGTTTCAGAGAAAAATGAATGTTCAAGAATAGTTGATGTAGTTGAATAGGAAGAACATCAAACAATTGCTATAGATTCTGACAAAACACTATGGCACAACAAACATAGGCACATGTGTGAAAAAGGTATGAAATCACTTCATTCAAAGAAAGTTTTACCAGGTCTGAAATGTGTCAATATGGATTTCTGTGAAAGTTGTGTATTGAAAACATAAGAGAGTTAGTTTTGTGAAGAGTGGGAAGGAAAATAAAAATGAGAAATTAGAGTTTGTGCATATAGATACATGCGGACCAGCTCTGGTATCTTCCCTTGGTGGATCTCTATATTATGTTATAGTTTTAGATGACACAATAAGAAAAGTATGGATTTATTTCCTTAGACAAAAATCTGATGTATTTTAAACTTTTAAGAAATGGAAATGCTTGGTTGAGAATGAGACTGGTAAAAGGCTAAAATGTCTCAGATATGATAATGGTGGTGAGTATTGTAGCACAAAATTTTGAATATTATTGTTCCTCTAATGCTATTCATAGACAAAAAACTATACCAAAGACTCCACAAGAAAATGGAGTGCTTCAACACATGAACATGACAATAATGGAATGTGCAAGGAGTATGATGTTGCATGATAGGCTTCCATTAAACATGTGGCCAGAGCCTGTAAAAAATATTTTTTTATTTAATAACAAATTGATCAGATAGTTGTCTTGCACCTATATAGAGCTTATTTGGCATGTTTGATATTATTTACTAATTCATCTTTTGAATTGTAGTCCATATTTTTTTTTTAGGTAGTAAGCCTTCCCTTGTTTTAATTTGAGAAGTTAGGTCTATGAAGTGTACCTGAATACATGTGCATGCCCTATTTTACTAGATCCTTTAACAAGGTAATACTTTTAACTTGAAGTAATTATTTGTGGGTTCCATTCCCACCTTGGTTGTTCCCTTAATAGGATTTCCATGATAAAAACTATGGTGTTATGATGTTGTGGATGTTTACTTTATATTTTATTTGTTTACTTTTCATTTATGGTTAAGAAATTAATTGAATAAAGTATAATGTTGTAGAACATTGAATCACCTCCCTGCCCTGCTCTCAATTTTTTTTGACACTATCATTATGTGCTTTGAATGATAAGGAGAATAAATCTTAAAGAATTTTTGTACAAAGGATAAAATATTCTTCAACTACAGGATGAAATTTTTTATAGAGAATGGACTACCAATACTAGATCTGTTGATGATTTTGGGAAATTGATAAAGGAGAGTGAAAAAAATTGACTAAATTATTTATATCTTTTGATCACTTGAAAATTTTTGTTTCTAGTCATTTATTTGATGGATAAAATAATGAGTTTGATCACAAAGAATGAAAGGGTGACATGGATGATCAATGATTTAATAATCTTGATAACTTTTAAGATGAACATTTTTTAAAGTGGATGTAGAGAAGTAGAGAGAACATAGAACTCACCTTATGTAGATCTAGCCTACATTCAGCTAAGAAACTTGTGTGGGATATAGGTGGTCAGATTTAGATCATTGACAATATGAAGAAGAGTTGGGATGGATATTTTAGTTCATTGAGGATTAGATTTTCTAAATAGAATACTTGTATATAGGCACAATATAAAAAAATTTGGTAAAGGGTTTTGGTTTTAGACCCCTACATTTACCATTCATGTCAAAGGGGGAGAGATATACAATATTTAAAATATTTATTCAAGTTAGGGGAGAAATGCAGAGCATGTGTTTGTTTTTAGAGTAGTTAGTATTTTTAGCATTTTTGACACTTAGTCATTTTTCACTAAGTGTTGCCATCAATGACAAAGGAGGAGATTTTAGGAAAGATACACAAATGTTTTGGACTTATATATTTTCATTGATGGAAACTATATGGTTTACACATATTTTATAGATATATTTTGGTCATATCAAAGGATTGAAAGAAAATAATTTCTAGTATAATAGAAATAGACTAGTTGAATGTGTTTTTGAAAATGGTTTAGTACAGACAAACATTTTAAATTTTTGTGTTGCAAACCTAGGAGGAGAATGAAAAGGTTATAATCTATCTTATCCCACCCTCAAAACTCTAATTTTTTTAATTGGAATGATTTATTATGTTATGTGTATTATTTTCTTGGTTAACAGCGAAGAATAGTGACAAATTTTTACTAGATCCTTGTGTCATCCTAGTAGACTGATTTTTTGATTTATTTATGAGTTTGGGGACATAAAAATAAAATGGTAGAATGCTTATATGTGGTTATCCAAGGTCCACATAATGTTTTACAAATGGATTTGTAGTATATTACTGTGATGACCTAGTGTTGAATCAATTTTGTTTGTGGATGTATAAGATCAAGTTATTTAGTGGTTTTGATATATGATACAAATTCTATGTATGTGAAGGTTTAATGATCAAAGGTTTGATTTAGAGAAAATAAGAGATAAAGCATGAAGTAAATAGTATTTATTTTTCTAATATCTATGTTCACATATGATTCTCTTATTATATTCTATGTATCTTTTAAAAGTATTTTAATTAAAAGTTTTAAATTAGATTGATTAAGTGTATATTTAAAGAATTCTTTTAAAAAATTTACTAAGAGGTTTATATATAAGTTAGATTGTAAATTCTAATTTTAGTATGAGTATATTTATTTGAGTAGTTGAGAATAATTTAAGAGATTTAATGGGGGCTCCAATATTTGGAGGCTTGTTTGCATTTAAATGGCTTTAATAGTAACATAAAAGAAGTATTTGTTATAAAGATTTTAGCCTTGTTGATCAATAAACAATGTAAATGTAAAGACCCTTCAGTTGGTCCTTTTCTATGGACAATTAGGCTAGTATTTATATGTCTAAGACATTTGGCATTAATCTAGAAAAGGTTCTGTCACTAGAGCTATTGTTGGACAAAAAATGGCAGGAAATTTTAGTGTTAAAAAGTACTTGTGTTCTTGAAATATTTAGGTTTCTTTTATAAAGCCATCTTAGTGACAGATTATTATCATATAATGTTTAATCATGTGCAAATATAAATAGTATTTATTATTTTAAATATTTTTAACATATTTTAATTAAAAATATAAAATTAGATTTTTTATATATTAAAGATAGTGAGAACACCAAACAAAATTTAACACAGGTTCAGAAGGAGGAGACATTGTCTCACACTCCTCTGAACAAAAGAATGGATCATAGTGACAACCTCAAAGTAAAATGTCAATATTTACATGTTTACAAAACAATGAAAACACCAAAATATAGCCTATTGTGAAATATAAACATCAAGCCACGATGTCCAACCTAGAGCGCCTTCCATCCATATGATAATTTTATTCTTTTGTATCTGGTCGAGCATGCACACCATGTCTCTGTCAACTTTTTTCTTGGACTTCCTGAAATCCTCGTTGAGCTTCATAATGGCATGGTCGAATAGGGCTGGGTTGTCCAAATGTCTTCTCTAGCTAAATCCATTCTTCCTTTCATACACGAACATAGTAGCATGTCTAGTCTGCAAGAATCACCTGAGCTTATCCTTTTCAAGAAACATACTAACCAAAACCCGCGAAGATATTTTGTAATGTGTGAGTTTTATCAAAAACTCAGTAAGGGATCTGGGATTAGAAGCAAACCTTTCTTCATTCCTACATTTCTAGATTTTCCATAATATTAGAGGAAAGAATAGACCAAAAAATATTTCTATCTGTTTTTAATCCATCAATGTAACCTATGATAATCTCAAATATATTAACATATTGAGGAAATGTTATACCAAATGAAAGCCAAACTTTTTTAGCAAAAATACATTCAAAAAAGATATGTCTCACAGTTTCAAGCATGTTATAGAATTTGTAGCCCTGATCATTTATCAAATCTTTTCTAATAGGCAACCTGTCAAGAATAAGCAACCATTTAAAACAAGCAACTTTAGGTTCAATGCAACTTTTCCATAGTCTTAGAAAGTTCCTTTTCCAATCAACAACTTCAAGATTAGAATACCAATATGTGGTATAATACTTTCATTATGTCCAATGATTTTATAAATGTTTTTGGCCTTGATTTTCCCAATAATAGTACCATCAGGCCATTTCATCTTAAGAAATCTATGTGAGTCTATAAAACAAACATTAAGCAGGCCACTACTGGCTTTTTTGATCATATTGTAATTTTTTCTTTGAGAGGTGGATAGATTATATTGGTTCTTAAGCTCCTCCCAATTAATAAGACAATCATTAGCAAATAAGTCAATCAGTTGGGAGATGCCAGCTTTAGACCAGGCTCTGGTAGAGCAACCACAACATAGAGCGAGAGGTCTATTATCCAAATAGAGATTCCACCAAATGGATCTCTCCCCAAAGAGTTGAGAGGAATCATGGAAAGCCCTATTAGGAATGTATTGCTTTACCACGTCCAAGGCTTTCCAAATAGACTTGAAAATGGTAGAACACTAGACACATACCGAGAAATGCCCTTCAAGTGTGTCAGTAAAAGGTAATCCTTTCTAGGTTCTAGCTTTCTTAGGGACCCCTCTAGCAATGTTATTCTTGATAAGGACCTTCCATGGTTCCTCCCCCTCAAGTGAGTGGAAGATCCATTTGGTAGCAAGGGAAATCCCTTGCATTTTGAGGTCCTTCAGCCCAAGACCTCCAACAAGTTTGTCCGCATGATACCATTCCCAGCTTACAGAGTGGTGTTTGTGCTTACCTTTTCCATCAAACCATAGGTATTGTCTGATAGTTTTCTGAATTTCAAGAATCTGATAGTCACTAAACAGTCAAGCTAAAGAATAATAGATGTTGTAGGAAGACATAATTTTTTGACAAACTTGAACACACCCAGCAAGGGAAAAATGTTTGTTATGCCACTTATCAATTTTTTTGTATATTTTTGCCTTAACCCATTTCCACATTTCATATAGCGAGGGGCCAATAGAGAATGGGATGCCAAGGTATTTGACAATTATTCTAGGACCTCTCCATTGAAATCCAAACTTGTCCATCCAACTGGGAGGGTTTTCATCCTAGCCAAGATAGAAGGATTTAGCATGAGATATCCAAGCTCTAGAAATGGAGAAAAAAAATCAAGCTTATGGTTAAGGTTGTTCAATGCTCTCAGAACAGTATATATTCCCTGCAAAAAAATAGAGTATACTTTCTTCTTATAGAACAGAGAATTTTTGCCCTTTTTTGAAAAACCTAAACTGACTGGAAACATCTAGAAAATGCGTAGAAAAATGTCCAACCAAAATGTATTGAATGGAAGAAAAATAATAAAATAAAACTAAAGTCAATGCAGTAGATGGAAATTAATGCAGTCGCATGATTGCATGAAAGAGAGAACAACCTTGCAATCATGTGACAAGGCAAAAGGAAAGGCTCCTGAAAAGTTGAGTGGTCACATGATTGCAAGACCAGGAAAACTGTCTTGCGATCATGCGACAAGGCATAACGCAAAGCCGGTAGGTGCGGAGGAAGTGTGGAAAGGATAGGGAAGATTAGAAATTCCCTCCTAGAAACTACGTTCTCTCTGACATCCACCTACGACAACAAGTAATTCTAGTATTGATATGTCCATATATTTTGTATCACTGTGCAAAAATGTGTGCCACTGAAAACTATTCCTCCCATAAAAAATGAAATTTTAGTGTTAAAAAGTAATTGTGTTTTTAAAATATTAAGATTTATTTTATAAAGGCATCTTAGTGGTTATTTATTATTGTTAAATAATTAATTGTATTTTTATAAGATACTGGTTGAGGAAGTTACATTTGAAAGCTTTTATAAAATTCTTATTGTAATACTTTTGGACAAAAATTCAATAAGATTATTATTATTTAATGTTTAATCATGTGAAAATGTAAATAGTATTTATTTTTCTAATATCTATGTTCACATATAATTCTCTTATTATATTCTACATATTTTTTAAAGTATTTTAATTAAAAGTTTTAAATTAGATTGATTAAGTATATATTTAAAGAATTGTTTTAAAATTATTGCTAAGAAGCTTATATATAAGCTAGATTGTAAATTCTAATTTTAGTATGAGTATATTTTTTTGAGTAGTAGACAATAATTTAAGAGATTTAATGGGGGCTCCAATATTTGGAGGCTTGTTTACATTTAAATGGCTCCAATAGTAACATAAAAGAAGTATTTTTTATAAAGATTTTAGCCTTGTTGATCAATAAACAATGTAAAGACCCTTCAGTTGGTCCATTTCTATGGACGATGAGGCTAGTATTTATATGTCTAAGACATTTGACATCACCCTAGAAAAAGTTGTGCCACTAGAGCTATTCCTCGACAAAAAATGACATGAAATTTTAGTGTTAAAAAATACTTATGTTTTGGAAATATTAAGGTTTCTTTTATAAAGCCATCTTAGTGACAGATTATTATCATTTAATGTTTAATCATGTGCAAATATAAATAGTATTTATTATTTTAAATATTTTTAACATATTTTAATTAAAAATATAAAATTAGATTGATAAATTATATCTCTAAAGAATAATTATAAAAAAACCTCTAAAAGGCCTTTTTATAATTTAGATTATAAATTCTAGTTTTAATACAGGTGAGATTTTTCCTGAGAATTTGATAGATTTAGAAGAAAGAAATTTGAATGGAAAGGATACATAAATATTTGTATTCTTTAATGATAGATAAATAATCAATGTTTATAAGAAAAGAGTAAATGAATAATATTTTTTGGAAGATGCAATTAAGGAAATAAATATCACTCTTGCATTTCTTATTAGATTCTAACTTCTTATATTTTATTTTCTTGTAATTGATCATTTTATTTTTTAATTAATTAATGAAATATAATGTTTTGAAGATTTTTTTTTTTTTGTAATGTGAGGTGTACTGGTATTTCTTATTGATACATATTTCTAAAATAATTCATGTATGGACACATGTGATTAGAAGAACTAGAAATAAATACACATTTCTTCTTGACTTTTTGAGATATAAAAAACACACAATACTTCACCAATCATAGATAGAATATTTTTAACTAATTTTTATTTCCTTTTGGAGTTATCATTATCTTCTTTTCATTTATCCCTTAAATTTATTTTTTATTTTTTGGGGGGGGGCTAGTTTTTCAGCTATTTTTGGTGCACATGTTGTAAGGGATTGCGGTTGTAATGAGGTTGTAATCACTGGATAATAAGACTATTGGACTCACTATTGGTGGACATAGCCCAGGGATTGGGTGAACCACACTAAATCTTTGTGACTTGTGTTCTCTTTTGTGTGGCTTATTATTTTATGATATTGGTTATATTTGCTTGTAACTATTATTTCTATCTTCTTAATCCTAACAAGTTGTATCAGAGAGAGGTTGTTTTTTAGTTATCCTCTACAGGAAGATCTCATAGTTTAGATGGAGTCTCATAGTTGATTGGGAGCAATAGAAGATGAGGATAAGATGAAGGTTGGGAAGTTTCATTGGCAGAATCTTTGAGTTATGGAAAATGCAAATGGAGGACTATCTATATCAGAAGGATCTATGATGACCATTGGAATGAAAATACAAGAAACCGTCAGTAATAATTGTTGAGGGTTGGGATATTCTTGAAAGAAAGGCACTTGGAGGTATTCAATTATGCCTAGCACAATTAGTGGATTTTAATATTAGGAAAGAGAAGACATCTAAAGAGTTGATGGAAACCCTAGAAAAGCTGTATGAGAAGCCCTTTGCTTCAAACAACGTATTTCTCATGAAGTGTTTGTTTAATATGAAGATGGTAGAAGGTGGATCTTTTACTAATCATTTGCATGAGTTTAATACTGTTACCAGTCAATTATCTTCTATAAATTTTATTTTTGATAAAGAAATTAGGGCTCTCTTGATTTTGTGTTCTCTTCTTGAAAGCTGGAATGGCTTGGTAATGGTTGTTAGTAACTTCATTTCTGGTTCTAATACCCTAAAATTTGATGATTTTATCAGTGTGATTCTAAGTGGGAAAACTCATAGGAAAAGATCAGGTGGATCTACATATGGAAGTGTCTTGAATACACAAAATAGAGGCAGAATGAATGAGAGAGGAAATAATTCTAGAAATCATGGGAAATCAAGAGGAAAATAAAAGGGAAAGAGGTTTGATCGAAAGGAGAAAATGATTGCCAGTCTCCAAAGAATAAAGGAGATAAAGAAGAAGGTAACAAGGAGGTAAATGTGGTAGGTAATAAATCTGAAGAGGATGCTTTTCTTCTTTCCTTAGAAAGTGCTAATGATTCATGGGTTTTAGATTATGAGGCTTCATTTCATGCTACTCCCCATAGAGGTTATTTTCTTGATTATGTCCAAGGGGATTTTGGGCTAGTTTATTTGGGAGATAATGAACCTTGTCAGATTATTGGAAAGGGGAAATTTAAGATTAAGTTGCAAAATGGGAATCATTGGCTACTACAAGAGGTAAGACATATTCCAAGGATGAATAGGAATTTAATTTCAACAGGGAAACTAGGTGATGAGGGTTGCATAATTACTTATAATGATAGAAATTAGAAGGTTTCAAAAGGTTCCTTAGTACTTAGAAAAAGATGTGAAAGTAGGCACCTTATATCTTTGTGCAGGTCATACTATTCCTTCTACTTTAATTTTTTTAGAGAAAAATGAATGTTCAAGAATAGTTGATGTAGTTGAATAGGAAGAACATCAAACAATTGCTAAAGATTCTGACAAAACACTGTGGTACAAAAAACTTAGGTACATGTGTGAAAAAGGTATGAAATTACTTCATTCAAAGAAAGTTTTACCAGGTCGGAAATGTGTCAATATGGATTTTTGTGAAAGTTGTGTATTGAAAACATAATAGAGTTAGTTTTGTGAAGAGTGGGAAGGAAAATAAAAATGAGAAATTAGAGTTTGTGCATACAAATATATGGGGACCAGCTCTGGTATCTTCCTTTGGTGGATCTCTATATTATGTTATAGTTATAGATGAAACAACAAGAAAAGTATGGATTTATCTCCTTAGACAAAAATCTGATGTATTTTAAACTTTTAAGAAATAGAAATGCTTGGTTGAGAATGAGACTGATAAATGGCTAAAATGTCTTAGATATGATAATGGTGGTGAGTATTGTTGCACAAAATCTGAAGATTATTGTTCCTCTAATGTTATTCATAGACAAAAAACTGTACCAAGGACTCCACAAGAAAATGGAGTGGTTGAACACATGAACATGACAATAATGGAGTGTGCAAGGAGTATGACATTGCATGATGGGCTTCCATTAAACATGTGGTGAGAGGCTATAAACACTATTTTTTATTTAGTGAAAAATTGATCAGATAGTTGCCTTGCACCTATACAGAGCTTCTTTGGCATGTTTGATATTATGTACTAGTTCATCTTTTGAATTGTCATCCATATTTATTTTTTAAGGTATTAAGCCTTCCCTTGTTTTAATTTGAGAAGTTAGCTCTATGAAGTGTACCTAAATACACATGCATTCCCTATTTTACTAAATCCTTTAACAAGGTAATACTTTTAACTTGAAGTAATTATTTGTGGGTTCCATTCCCACCTTGCTTGTTCACCAAATACGATTTCCATGATAAAAACTATGGTGTTATGACATTGTGGATGTTTACTTTATATTTTAGTTGTTTACTTTTCTTTTATGTTGGTTTATGATTAAGAAATTAGTTGAATAAACTATAAAGTTGTAGAACATTGAATCACCTCCCCTACCCCGCTCTCAATTTTTTTTGACACTATCATTATGTGCTTTGAATGATAAGGAGAATAAATCTTTAAAAAAATTTGTACAAAGGATAAAATATTCTTTAACTATAGGATGAAATTTTTATAGAGAATGCATTACCAAGACTAGATCTATTGATGATTTGGAGCAATTGATAGAGAGTGAAAAAAAATTGACTAAATTATTTACATATTTTGATCACTTGAAAAATTTAGTTTCTAGTCATGAAGGAAAAGTCATTTTTTTGATGGATAAAATAATGAGTTTGATCACAAAGAATGAAAGGGTGATAGGGATGATTAGTGAGCTAATAATCTTGATAACTTTTAAGATGAACATTTTTTAAAGTGGATTTAGAGAAGCATAGACAACATACAACTCACCTTATGTAGATCTAGCCTACAATCAGGTAAGAAAATTGTGTGGGATATAGGTGGTCAGATTTAGATCATTGACAATATAAAGAAGAGTTGGGAGGGATATTTTACTTCATTGAGGATCATATTTTCTAAATAGAATTCTTGTATATAGGCACAATATATAAAAAATTTGGCAAAGGGTTTTGGTTGCAGACCCCTACATTTACCATTGATGTCAAAGGGGAAGATATATACAATATTTAAAATATTTATTCAAGCTAGGGGAGAAATGGAGAGCATGTGTTTTTATTTAGAGTAGTTAGTATTTTTGGCAATTTTGAGACTTAGTCATTTTTCACTAAGTGTTGCCATCAATGACAAAGGAGGAGATTCTAGGAAAGATACACAAATTTTGTGGACTTATATATTTTCATTGATGGAAACTATATGGTTTACACATATTTTATAGATATATTTTGGTCATATCAAAGGATTGAAAGAAAATAATTTCAAGTATAATAGAAATAGACCGGTTGAATGTGTTTTTGGAAATGGTTTAGTACAGACACACATTTTTAATTTTTGTGTTGCAAACCTAGGAGGAGAATGAAAAATTTATAATCTATCTTATCCCACCTTCAAAACTCTAATTTTTTTCATTAGAATGATTTATTACATTATGTGTATTAGTTTTCTGGTTGACAGTGAAGAATAGTGAAAAAATTCTACTAGATCCTTATGTGATCCTAGTAGACTAATTTTTTGATTTATTTATGAGTTTGGGGACATAAAAATTAAATGATAGAATCCTTATATGTGGTTATTCAAGGTCCACATAATGTTTTTGATAGATAAAGTAGCAAGAGGGTGCTGGCTTGAAGAATAAAGGACTAGTAGCACATTAATACCACATTAATGTAACCAGTTAAAGCAGATATAACAGTTTAATAGTATAATCACCAGTCTAAATCTACCCCTATCAAAAATATAAAATGCAATACTAATCAACTAAATTAAAACAAAGTATCTAGAAAGAGCAGTAGCAAGTAAAGTATCAGTAAAAAGCCATAGAGGGCTAAACAAAAAGGTATAAAAACTAATAATAACCCAACAACAAAATAGGGGATCCTAGTGACAGGCCTAGTCAAAATTAACTAGCACATGGGAACCAAAATTAATTTTTCCCACCCAACTACTTAGATAGCAAGGTCCTCACCCACTCTTCCTAGAGAAACAAGAAAAGATCCTTGTTGTCCTCATTCACTTCCAAGGTACCACCCACCAGATTTTCCTACACATGACAGAGAGTTGTAGCCAAAGCGTGCATAACCTTCAAGCCAAATTTGTTGGTCAACATGCATTGGTTCATCAGCTCCTGCATATTTTTCTTGATCTCCGCAATATCTTTGTCCAAGTTTGCGAACCTCCTTTTCAGAGTACCTTTGAAATTGTCCTCCAAGGCCTCAGTATTGTAAATGGAGGTAGGGGGCTTATCGTAGGGACCTTGAACTGGGCTTAGCGGTGGGGTAGGAATATTGGGGGTTTCCATAGCATGCTTAGGGTTGGGAACAGGGTTGTTACTAGTCCTAGGGGGACTCATATGATAATCCAAGGAATCATTCATGGACTCAGTGGTTTAGGAGTCCTTTTCAGTCATGGAATGTTCTTTAGATGTCATTTCCATCAACCTAAGTTTACACTGCTCCTTGGCAAGTCTGTTTGACCTCCTGCATCCTGAGAAACTCAAATCCACGTCCAGACTAACCTGGCTCTCCATTATTTTCCTTTTTTTGGGCCTACATTCAATCTTTGGAGTACTGTCATCCTCCTTCCTATCTTTAATTTCCTTAAACTTAGAGACATAGGACACCTCCTAGTCATCCTTCCTATTGAATGGGTTTTTGCACATTTTTTACAGTTCTTGCCCTCTTTTGCACCTTGCTCGGGCTCCTAGATGACATGGATGGACTGGAAGGAGGACTAGGTGGGATTTTTATTTTTGGTCAGGGACATCTCCAAGGGCAGCTCCTAGATAAATGAGCTTCAAGTGCATATCCAAGTGGATCCCCCCCCTATCATGAGCATGATTGGTTCCCAATAGGTGGTCGCTCAAAGGAGGCAAAAAGGCAAGATTTTTGTGGAGTTGAGACTAAATTCCCATCATTTCAAATGTGACCATGAAGACTTTTTTGATATAATAGGCATGGTGAGGGATACTGACATTGATTCATTTTTCCATTTTAAGCACAAAATCCTTAAAAACTTAGCTACTGGGGTTACTTCTTAGATAGGTGTCTCTATGGGGAAAACATTGTGAATGTAGGAAGAGAAGAAGTATGTTGAATTCTTAAGATGACAATGGATTCCCTTAAAAATTAAGAAAATAGGGAAAGATCAATATTAAAAAAGACTTTTTGTAGACTGTATTAAATTAGATCCATAAAAGTATTAAGATCATTGCAGATTCTAGGAACATACTAGTGGAGAATTTGGAGAGGAGGAAGGTTGAGGATAAGGTTATTCATCTTGACTACACAAAATACCAAGAGGCCTTAGGACAATGTAAGAGGACTAGGGGAAATTTAGAAAGGAAAACTAAGAGTAACCCTCTACAACATAAGGACCTAGAAAAGGCTGCACAGGACATGACCAAGCTAGAGATAGAGGTGTATATGATTATCAAGAGTATTGCTTGATCCGCTCCATTATTTTCTTGGATTTTTTAATTCTATTTTATGTTTTTTCCTATATGTTGGTTTTCAGCTACCATTTTCTATGTATTTCTTAAGGGTAGATTTTTATTTTTGGGCATGTTTTTCCCTTTTGTTAGGCCATTTTTCTGTCATAGCAAAAATCTTGTGAAAATAGCTTGTTTTCCTTGCAAGTGTTCTTCATTGCCTCCTACCTTGTGTTCTTCTTGTTGTCACATTACTCTGGTCCAAGTTTCATGTGCTAATTCACAAGATCTAGAAAAATATTAAAGCTTTAAGGTCTGTAGGGAAATAAACTTTAAAATCTGCCACAGTGTTGAAAACCCATAGTGTTTTCAAAAATCCATGATGTTTTCAGTCTATGTATTTTTGGCCTTCATTGTTTTTGACCCTGTGCTTCTTTCTTTTGTGTGCTTATGCTTTGGTGTCGAAAACTCTATGTGTTTTCTGTCTTTCGCAGTGTCAAAAACCCTGTGTGTTTTCGACCTCCTAGTTCCCTATTTTTTGGCTTCCCTTAAGTGCGCAAGTGCGATGACAAGTGGGCTCGGGCCTCTAGGCTCTTCCTGATTGGCTGTCGCATGGCTGCATGTCATAGTTTTCTGACATGCAATCATGTGACCGCCTGCCACCTGTCCGTGTGGTCCCGACTCTTTGCATTGTTCGGCTGTCTGGCGGTTGGTTCTTCATTCAGCGACCTGTCGACTAGCAATTATCTTTGGTCTCCTGATTCTAGTGGTTAAGCGGCTGGCATCTCATGACCTGGAGACTGTGTAGTCACATGATCATTTCATTCTTGGCAGTTATCGGCTAGCATCTAGTGACTTAGCTGGCGATTTGTTTCCCGTAGTTGCATGATCATGGAATGATGGACCTGGGTCTTCACTCTATCAAAGGTGGTGATGTGGCAGCCGAGGGTTAGTTGTCACATGGCAACATGTTAGAATTTTCTAACATGCGATCATGTGACTACTTGCCACATGTCCCTATGGCCCATCGGTAGGATGGTTGTAGTTTGGTGGTCATGCGAGGTGGTGATGTGGCATCTTCTGATTGGTCCATGTTGTGATGGTCAGATGTCTCAGCGGGGCTTTTGTTAATGATTTTAATCTACGATTGGTGTGTGATCACAAGGAATATTCTTTCCCCTTGCGATCATGCCCCTACTGTCTGATTTGATGCCGAGAGTTTTGTAAAGTGGGCCCGAGTGATTCAGCGAAGAGGATGGCATGGCAGATCTAGTGGTTGGTGCATGATCTCATGGGAGGTGTCAGACCCCTTGCAATCATGCACCTACCATTTGATTTTGAAGGCTTGGAGAGTGTGGGTCCTGTGGCTGGTGACTTAGTTGTTTCAGCAAACAGTGGTGTGACATGTGGCATATGGCAAGCCTAGGTCTATGGCATGGCAACAAGTGGCACCATGTGTCATGGTTGCAAAGTTAATAGCAGAGTGGATAAAGATCTAGTAGCCTGATAAATTTCCTTCTTGTCGCGGGTTCATGGGATGATTTGGTGGCAGTGCTATTCTTTCTACGAATTGGCAAAAGTTCCTTTGTCGCCAGTTCACCAGATGACTTAAGTGGCATTTTTAACACGTCCAGTCATGTGTTCATGGAGTTCAACTGGAGTTAAGTATTTCATCCCTTGACTAGGTTTTCACCTTGTCGCCAGTTCGCTAAAGGTTAACCCGTGGTGCTTGATGAGTTAGAGGATCTGAAGCCCGGGGAAGATGAGAAATCTAACAGTCGGGACTTAATTGCCGATCTCTGATCGAGTCAAAATAGCCAATTCACTACTGGTGCCAAGAAGTAACCGTTGGTTTTCAAATTTGAATCTCAGAGACGTTTCCAGTGACCAATAAGGACCAAAATTGATGACAGAGGGGGCCAGAGTTGGTGAATTTGAACTTCTCCATCATTCCAGTGTGGTCCAGGGTGCCTTGAGGGTTTGCAGGGATTTATGCTGTGTGGTTTTGAGCTCAAGGAACTATTTGTAGGTAGTGATTAGACTGATTTTAATGGCATTCCTGGTGTACTATGTTGGGCTCACAGATTTTCATGATTGTTGATTTGCTAGAGATTTGTTTTCTCCACGCTGCTTATGCTTCCTGCCCCTATAGTAAATTTTGTGACTGTTTGAGTTGGTTGGGTAGTTGAGACCCTATGCCCTAGTTGTCCCTAAGCTTGTTGCATTCTCCTAGAGAATTCTAAGGCAGCTAGTGGTATAAATTATAGGTGGTTCAATTTTGTAAGGGTTCCTTCTTCTACAAATTTTTGAGGAGAATTGGTTCCATGTGAAGGGTCTTTTTCCTATAGATTTTCTCCTTCTCTCTACATATAGAGTGTTCTTCTCTCCATTGCTGGTTCAGAGAATAGAATGCATATTGTAACAAATGTCTTATGTATAAGATTTCAATATATTTGTTCTTCTCTCAGATTGTCTCCATTTGGGTTTTAGACTTATTAATTGTAGCATCAAGGGTGTTATAGTTTTTCTACTTGCATTTCCAGTGAGTGTCTACAGTAGAGTTGTTTTTCACAGAAGCAACTAAGTCTAGGATTGGTGTTCAGATATGTATGAGTTGGGGTATCAAAGATGCATCATGCTTGTCTTCCAGTGGATGCTGGTTAATGTATTACTTGTTCCTAAATCTTCCTTTGGATAAGTGATAACATATTTGGGTGCACAGGTGGTTTGGTAATGTATGATCTAGTCAAGGTGAGTGTGTTGTGTTCTTGTTTCATAGCTGTCTCTTGCAGTAGGGTATTTGACTCTATGGCCCATTGGATAAGGCACTGGTCTATCAAGGACTTAGGGCATCTCAGGGGACCTTTCAATTCATTTTAAAATCATTTCCTTTCTATCCCACCCTTTCCCTTTCTTATTGTTAGGATAGGTTTCTAGCTTTCAGTCTCATTCCATGTAAGTAGGGCTATTGCATGAGACTTTCTATCATTGGGTACAGGATACCTATAGGAGATTGATTGCTATTCCACATCAATTTATTTGGAGGCCTTTAGTTTGTCATGACATGTCTTGAATGTGCAGATAAGGCAATACCCTCCTGAGTGAATGTGGAGCTCAAAGAAGAAGGAGGATTTCTCTTTATCCTCATCAATTGGTTTGTTTTTGTTGTCAAGCTTGAGTGCCTAACCTGTGAGTCTAAGCCCAACTATTTGATTCAAGCTTGGTCCTGCAAGGAAAAGAAGAAACAAAATGGTGACTCCGTTGGGGATGAAACAACAAATCCTATTATGGAAATCATAATCTCTGGTGGCCATTGAAAAGAGTCAGATACAAAATTAGCATTTGTTGATATTTTCTCACCTAATTTTGAGTGGCGGCTTTGATTTCTCTA
This sequence comes from Chamaecyparis obtusa, assembly GCA_027943335.1. Taxonomy (NCBI): domain Eukaryota; kingdom Viridiplantae; phylum Streptophyta; class Pinopsida; order Cupressales; family Cupressaceae; genus Chamaecyparis; species Chamaecyparis obtusa. Next base: position 59,591 of record BSBK01003850.1, on the reverse strand, counting down.
TTTGATCAGTGTTCTTCCTGATAAATAGTGTGTATACCTGGTGTAGTTTTGTGTTGGCTGGAAGAAGAAATAATGAATTTTTTTTCCTCTCAAGGAGGTGGCGACTCTACACTGCAAAGAACCTGATGGAGCCATAAGGCGAGCTCTAGATCTGCCTTGCCTTTCAGTCAGCAAGTCTTCTACTGTAGAACTTTCAGGTACTCTTTTGTTGAAAATGTATCCCTATCAAGTGTTAAGCACTATTTCAGAGGGATGAGTTGTAGTGGGTGGTTCCTCATGGAGCAATATAGGCCCTTTTGTTTTGATGTCATTGAAGGTTCCCATAATAAGTTCTCTATTGAGGATGGGAAGTGCTTACCAAGATTCATGGTTGGTGGATTTGTTTCTGCAAGCCATCATGTTGATGTTGTCATGGGCATTTTTGGAGATATGGATGTTGAACATGAAGATGTTGCCATGAGGTTATTTGTGCACACATTTTTTGATGGTGCAAGGAAGTGGTTTTTGTCCTTGCCTTGATGTTCAATCCCTTCTTGGGATGTGTTGAGAGCTAAGTTTGTTGAGCATTTTGATAAAGTTGCTACTCTCAAGAAAGAATTAGCAAGGTTGAAAATGGTGAACTGGCAGTTAGTAGAGGACATAAGATTACTAAGACTGGTGGCTCTTGATGATGTTCATGACGAGGCCAGTGTTTCTGATGTTGATTCTCACTATGCAGAGAGTGTTGACTATGAAGCTAATTCTGAGATCAGTGCATATGAGAGTGCTAAAGATGAATCTAAATTTGGCAATATTTCCTTTTTGTTTGTAGATTTTTCTTCTTGTCAATATGAGAAGGCAATTTTGTTATCCCGATGTGATGATGTTTTGTATGAAGAGGAGAATATTGGATATGATGTAGATGATGATTCCTACATAGATTGCTTCACACAAGATGATGTAAGGCCAAATGTCTCCATTCTTTTCTTGGATAAGAATGATGTTTGCAATCATAGGGATGTAGCTGATGAAGAAGAAAATGATATTGAAGCTCAAAGTCCACTAAGCAGTGAAATGATTTTAGCACTCTTGGCTGAACAGTTCCAAAGGTATGCTCTTGCTTTGGACTTTGATTCACAGCTCCCCTATGATATAGTCTTTGACACTGATAATGAGGCCAGTGTTCAAAGTGACCATGAAGACCCATGCATATTAGGTTCCCCCTCTGGTAGTGACTCTACAGAAAGAGAAGTAGAAGGACATGACAGTGTGTTTTCCTGTCATCAAGATTACAGTGATGAACAAGTTCCTTGTTCAAGCCCTTTCCCTTCTTTTGATAAATATGATACTGATTGTGACAGTGTTGAAGACTTTGCTTCCAGCAGTTGACACAGAAATTCTTTTGGTGAAAGTGATGATGTAGTGTTCCCCTATCATAAGAGCTTTGAAGATGACCTTCACTTGGTTCATGGTCCAGTTCATGAAGACATCATGGAGGAACCAATTTTCTTAGTGGCTAAAGCAATGTGTGAAGATAAATCAGAAGATTCAAGTCCTTCTTAGCCAAGTAACTGTATTGTAATGCATGATGCTTAGTATGTTTTATTTTCTGAAGCATTACTAGATCAAATTTTTGTTTCTAGTCATCAGGGAGAAGTAGATGATGTTCCCTACTTCTTGGAGTTTGAATATGAATATGATAGTCATGGCTAGAAAAACATGGGTGGTGATCAGTGCAAGTTTATTCTTTAGCCTATGAATATTCACATATGTTTGCAGCAAGGTGGTCATGAAATTTTCAGGTGGCTGGTTGCATATGTGGATGAAAACCAGATTTTTGATGTAGGAGGGTCACTAGTTTTCTTTTGAGGCCTTGAGCTTGGTTGTACATATCTGTAAATCTTTGTATAGTCTTTCCCTTTCCTATTGTGTGCTTTTCCTTCCTGTTCCCTACATTTTTTGAGCTCCCTATTTGTGTCCTGTTGGTGGTCTACTCTCCTAAAAATCCTAAATTCTCACATGGGCACAAGTTACCCATCATCCCTAGACAGAGCCACTGTTAGGCCATTTTTCTGTCATAGAAAAAATCTTGTGAAAATGACCTATTTTTTCTTGCAAGTGTTCTTCATTGCCTCCTATCTTGTGTTCTTCTTATTGTCACATTGCTCTGGTCCAAGTTTCATGTGCTAATTCACAAGATCTAGAAAAATATTAAAGCTTTAAGGTCTGCAGGGAAATAAACTTTAAAATTTGCCCTAGTGTCGAAAACCCACAGTCTTTTCAAAAATCCATGATGTTTTCGGTCTGTGTGTTTTTGGCCTTCATTATTTTCAACCCTGTGCTTCTTGCTTTTGTGCACTTATCCTTTGGCATCAAAAAATCTATGTGTTTTTTGTCTTCCACTGTGTCGAAATCCCTGTGTGTTTTCGACCTCCTAGTTCCCTATTTGCTGGCTTTCCTTAAGTGCGCAAGTGCGATGACAGGTGGGCTCGAGCCTCCAAGCTCTTCCTAATTGGTTGTCACATGGCCGCATGTTAGACTTTTCTGACATGCGATCATGTGACTGCCTGCCACCTATTTGTGTGGTCCCAACTCTTTGCATTGTTTGGCTATCTGGCGGTTGGATCTTCATTCAGTGACCTGGCGACTAGTAGTTATCTTTGGTCTCCTAATTCTGGTGATTAAGAGGTTGGCATCTCATGACCTGGTGACTATGTAGTCACATGATCCTTTCATTCCTAGTGGTTATCGGCTACCATCTAGTGACTTGGCTGGCAGTTTGTTTCCCGTAGTCACGTGATCATGGAATGGCGGACCTAGGTCTTCATGCTGTCAAAGGTGGTGGTGTGGTAGCTTGGGGTTGGTTTTCACATGGCCGCATGTTAGAATTTTCTAACATGCGACCGCTTTCCATGTGTCCTTGGGGCCCATCGGTAGGATGGTTGCAGTTTGGTGGTCGTGCGAGGTGGTGATGTGGCATCTTCTGATTGGTCCATGTGGTAATGGTCAGATGTCTCAGCGGGGCTTATGTTAATAATTTTAATCTACGATTGGTGTGCGATCGCAAGGAATATTCTTTCCCCTTGCGATCATGTGCCCACCATCTGATTTGATGCCGAGGGTTTTGTAAAGTGGGCCTGAGTGATTCAGCGGAGAGGATGGCATGGAAAATCTAGTGGTTGGTGCATGATCTCATGGGAGGTGTCAGACCCCTTGTGATCATGCACCTATCATTCGATTTCGAAGGCTTGCAGAGCGTGGGTCTTATAGCTAGTGACTCAGTTGTTTCAATGAACAGTGGTGTGACATGTGGCATATGGTAGGCCTAGGTCTATGGCATGGTGACAAGTGGCACCATGTGTCATGGTTGTGGAGTTAATGGTAGAGTGGATAAAGATCTAGTGGTCTGACAAATTTCCTTCTTGTTGTGGGTTCATGGGATGATTTGGCGACAACACTATTATTTTCATGAATTGGTGAAAGTTCCTTTGTCACTAGTTCACCAAATGACTTAAGTGGCATTTTTAACACATGCAGTCGTGTGTTGGCGAAGTTTAACTAGAGTTAAGTATTTCATCCCATGACTAGGTTTTCACCTTGTTGCCAGTTTGCTGAGGGTTAACCCATGGTGCTTGATGAGTAAGAGGATCTGAAGCCCGGGGAAGATGAGAAATCTAATGGTCAGGACTTAATTGCCGATCTCCAATCGAGTCAAAACCACCGATTCACTACTGGCACCAAGAAATAATCGTTGGTTTTCAAATATGAATCTTAGAGATGTTTCAAGTGACTAGTAAGGACCAAAATTGATGACAAAGGGGGCTTGAGTTGGTGAATTTGAACTTCTCTGCCATTCCAGTGTGGTCCAGGGTGCCTTGAGGGTTTGCAGGGATTTGTGTCATGTAGTTTTGAGCTCGAGGAAGTATTTACAGGTAGTGGTTAGACTGATTTTAATGGCATTCCTGGTGTACTATGTTGAGCTCATAGATTTTCATGATTGTTGATCTACTAGAGATTTGTTTTCTCCAGGCTACTTATGCTTCCTGCCCCTACAGTAAATTTTTTGACTATTTGATTTGATTGGGTAGTTGAGACCCTATGCCCTAGCTATCCCTAAGCTTGTTGCATTCTCCTAGAGAATTCCAAGGCAGCTAGTGGTATAAATTGTAGGTGGTTTGATTTTGTAAGGGTTCCTTCTTTTGCAAATTTTTGAGAAGAATTGGTTCCATGTGAAGGGTCTTTTCCCTGTAGATTTTCTCCTTCTCTCTACATATAGAGTATTCTTCTCTCCATTGTTGGTTCAGAGAATAGAATGCATATTGTAATAGATGTCTTATGTATAAGATTTCAATATATTTGTTTTGCTCCTAGATTGTCTCCATTTGGGTTTTAGACTTATTAATTGTAGCATCAAGGGTGTTATAGTTTTTTTACTTGCATTTCCAGTGAGTGTCTGCAGTAGATTTGTTTTTCATAGAAGCAACTGAGTCTAGGATTGGTGTTCAGATATGTATGAGCTGGGGTATCAAAGATGCATCATGCTATCTCTTGTAGTAGGGTATTTGACTCTTTCACCCATTGGATAAGGAATTGGTCTATTAGGGACTTAGGGCATCTTAGGGGACCTTTCAATTCATTTTAAAATCATTTCTTTTCTATCCCACCCTTTCCCTTTCTTGTTGTTAGGATAGGTTTCTAGCTTTCAGTCTCATTCCATGCAAGTAGGGCTATTGCATGAAACTTTCTATCATTGGGGTATAGGATACCTATAGGAGATTGATTGCTATTCCACATCAATTTGTTTGTAGGCCTTTGGTTTGTCATGAGGTATCTTGAATGTGCAGATAAGGTAATACCCGCCTGAGTGAATGTGGAGCTCAAAGAAGAAGGAGGATTTCTCTTTATCCTCATCAATTGGTTTGTTTTTCTTGTCAAGCTTGAGTGCCTAACCTGTAAGTCTAAGCCCAACTGTTTGATTCAAGCTTGGTCCTACAAGAAAAAAAACAAACACCATCAAATCTTGATTTATTAGTAATCAAACACCTTTTTAATTCTTCAAAAAATATTTTTTACATCAATTGAATTTATATGGGGATGTTACCCAAAAAATGGTCCACTAATGAGAAGTGTCTTGTGAAAGATATTGACCTTGTGAGGATTCTAGTACATTTGTATAGTGTGTATCTCCTTTTGAAAGCACTAGGCCCTATTAAAAGCCTTTGATCCTATGAGGAGTCAATTATATAATACAAAAATGGGATCTTAATATTTATACAAAGTACTTACTACACATACAATACATATATAACTTCACAATACAAAACTTTGACTATTCCTAATATCTTTAATATCTCATCAGTCCTTGTACTTGTGCTCACATAAAATCAATCATATAATTGTCCTTCTATTCTATGATTATCAAATTCACCCTCTTTTGTACCCCACTCAGGTGCCTGGATGACATGGATGGACTGGGAGGAGGACTGGGTGGTATTTTTAGATTTCACCGGGGACTCCTCTAGGGGTAGCTCCTAGATAATAAGGGGGTGTACGGTTGGCGTACCGGGCATATAGCTTTTTGGAACTGGTAAATGCAGAGAAGGAGGCCTTGATGGAGGATAGGAATAGGCTTATCCAGGTTATCCTTAATATCAAGGATATTACTTTTTATGGAGTGCAGAAGATAGAAAGGGATGGAAATTAAATCTTTGTTTCTAACATAGTTTAGGAACTATAAGTGGTAGTAGTAAAAAATAGTAAACATACCTTCCAATGTGAAGTATTTCATAACTATGAGGCAGATTTTTGGCCAAAAATCTAGCAGCTCCTCCCTCTTGAAGCTCCCTTGATTTTTCATCGACAACTCTCTGTCCTTGATGAACTAGTTGAGGCTGGTAGGGTCAGGGGTTGGACTAGTTTTTTTGTATTTTATCCCCATCATAGAAAGCCCAGTCACCTTGGCTATGACCTCCTTATTCAGCTGAAAGTCGATGCCTCCAACAGAGATATTCTTGTTGTTCCAGGATGACATGAACTGTTTGGAGATTCATTTGTCACGCCCATCTTTCATTATCTCCATAAAACCCCAAATTCCACTCTCCTTGCAATAATGTGTCACCAGCGCATCAAAGGTGAAGGCCTCATCAATTTTATCAGGCTCAATGCAGAGATTATTGCCTCCCATTCCAAAGTTCAGACCCTCCTGCGCCAGAATATCAGGGAAAACAAAGAGCCAAGTGTTTCTGCTGAACTTAAAAAACCCTTTGATTTTGCAAAGTCTTTTTGAGGAAGGTTTATTTAAAATGCTGGCTTGGTGAAAAGTTTTGGAAAATGGGCTCCATACCGCTAGATCTAACAGATCTCTAGGTGTCATTAATAGTAATAATACTAGGGACAAACTTGCTATCCTCATTAGCCAAGTAAGCCCTCTTATTCAAATAGCACCTACTCCACATGTTAAAAGGGTAATTATGATTTTTTATGGGAATTGGGGTTCTCCTTTCCATAATCATGAAAAATCATCAGAACATGCCAACACGTGGATTTGTAGTATATTACTGTGATGACCTGGTGTTGAATCAATTTTGTTTGTGGATGTATAAGATGAAGTTATTTAGTGGTTTTGATATATGATACAAATTCTATGTATGTGAAGGTTATATGATCAAAGGTTTGTTTTAGAGAAAATAAGAGATAAAGCATGAAGTATATTTAGTCTATATATTATACCTAGATGGAATTTTTTTTTTTTTTTATGAACAGAGACCTTTCAATTAAAAGAAATTAAAGATACATATTCACAAAAAAAAGGGCGGGGGATATATTAAATCACCCCGCAGTGTTCAAATGGCAGAGCCGGAAACAACAAGAACTATTCACCAAAAAAAACTGAAAAGGCCCTCAGGCCGCAAGAGCAGGAGTAGAGGGGGGAGGATCTTTGTCATCTGATCCCCACTTATTAGTGGGATTGGCAAGCTCATCCGGAAGCACCCAACCAGCTTCATCAGTATTTTCTTTCTCTTTTTCTTCTTCTGCCCTGGGCGGGGAGATAGCAAGTGCCAAGCGGGGGAATTTGGAGGAGGTGGCCGGAAGCCAATCTCGCCCATGGCAAGCACCAGAACCAGGAGGAGCACCAAAAGGGGTCGACTGCACCTACGCATGTGACCACCCAGACTGCCATGGAGGTGGAGAAGCTGAACGACGCCGCCAACCATCTCCGCCACCTCTCGGAGGGAGCTGGCGAGGGGCCTAGGATCGTGGCGTGTGGGACCAGCACACAGAGGAGCTACGCCCATGGTGGCGGCCTCTAGGAGGTGTACCCCTAGCAGATATAGCATCTGGAGGCACCCGAGCCACTATACAAGGAGCATTGCCCCAATGAGAGATCAGCTCCTACAGGTGAGCCACCTCTAAAGCCACTTTATTAGCTTGGACTTGAATCTGCATCATAACATTATTACATATGCAAGCTTTGTTAAACATAGCAACATTAGTATCAAGAGAGCTGTGGGAAAATATAACAGCATTTCTATCTTTCCAAAGATTAAACAAAATCTCCATCCTGAAAGTATGCCAAATTTGGGTAAACTTGGAGGGGAGTCTGGGAGAGTCTCCTAAGACAATCATATGCCAAGAGAAGGGCTCAGGCCGGAAAGGTTTGAAAAAATCATGGATCCACTGCCAATACTGTTGAGCTCTCCTACAGAACCAGAAAATGTGAAGAAAGGTCTCAGGATGACCACAAAATGGATAGCGAGGGTCATGAACTCCCAAATGTTTGAGCCTAGGGCCAACTGGGAGACCCTGAAACAAAACACACCAAGAAAAGAGAGCCATCTTGGGTTCTGTAGATGGAATTATTTTGGCATATATAGATTATCTAATCATGTTCATTAATTGTAGATTGTAATCCATATATTTTGTAAGGTATTAAGACTCCTATTTTATATTTAAGTAATGTACTGTAGGGAGTGTTCCTGAATGTTTGTGCATTCGATTTATTCTACATAAACCTTTAACAAGGTTAATACTTCTCCTAGTTATTTATTTGTGGGTTCCATCCCCATTGTATTATGGTGTTATAATATTGTTGATGCTTGTATTTATTCTACATAAACCTTTAACAAGGTTAATACTTCTACTGAGTATTTATTTGTGGATTCCATCCCCATTGTAAGTTTTCACCTTAAATGGTTTACATGACAAAAATTATGGTGTTATAATATTGTTGATGCTTGTATTTTGTTTTAGTTGTTTACTTTTCATTAAATTTTCTTTGTGGTTGAAGAATCAATTTTTTAAGGCTAAGAAATGTAGAACACTCATTCACCCCACTTCAATATTCCTTAATACCAAGATTTTTTTTCCTTAAAAGGGTTTTCACAAAAAATATCACGGTCCTATGGTGTTGTGGATTCTTGATTTATGTTAAATATTTACTTTTTATTGTATCTACATTATTTTTGAAGAATCATATATACAAGGTTAAAAATTAAAGAGCACTAACTTACCCCACCCCCCACACCCCCCCCAACCCTCCGTTTTAGTGTAAGTGTAGTGGGAAAAATAAAAATGCCTAGGTCAAGTAAAGGAAAGGAGAAAATGTTGAAGGTAAGTAATGAAAATGAGCTTCAAGTGCATATCCAAGTGGATCCCTCCCCTGTCAGGAGCACGATTGGTTCCCAATAGGTGGTCGCTTAAAGGAGGCAAAAAGGCAAGATTTCTATGGAGCTGAGAGTAAATTACCATCATTTCAAATGTGACAATGAAGACTTTTGTGATATAATAGGCATGGTGAGGGATACTAACATTGATTCATTTTTCCCTTTTAAGAACAAAATCCTTAAAAACTCAACTACTGGGGTTACTTCTTAGAAAGGTGTCTCTATGGGGAAAACATTGTGAATGTAAGAAGAAAAGAAGTAAGTTGACTTCTTAAGATGACAATGGATTCCGTTAAAAATTAAGAAAATAGGGAAAGATTAATATTAAAAAAGACTTTTTGTAGACTGTATAAAATTAGATCCATAAAAGTATGAAGATCATTGCAGATTCTAGGAACATACTGGTGGAGAATTTGGAGAGGAGGCAGGTTGAGAATAAGGTTATTCATCTTGACTATAGAAAATACCAAGAGGCCTTAGGACTATGTAAGAGGACTAGGGGAAATTTAGAAAGGAAAACTAAGAGTAACCCTCTACAACATAAGGACCTAGAAAAGGCTGCACAAGACATGACCAAGCTAGAGGTAGAGGTGTATACGATTATCAAGAGTATTGCTTGATCTGCTCCATTATTTTCTTGGATTTTGTAATTTTATTTTATGTTGTTTCCTATATGTTGGTTTTTAGCTACCAGGTATGTGCAAGATCATGAGGGGCCAAAAAGCGGTGATGTCAGTTCCAAACTTTGACAATGCAGCTGACAACTTTTTTTTCACCTGATTTTGATAAAATGAAAAGGGTATCTTAAGAATATTATTAGCTTTCTATCAATATAATTGCTGTCAAATTTTGAATTCGGTAAGTAATTATTAGTTATTTTCTAATTGAGCTACCTCTAAAGTGCTGATTTATATACTAATTGAAAAATGACTATAACTTCCAGACGTTATAACATTTTTGAAATCCAAAAAATGCGTCACATTCTATGCTTTGCCTACTATAAGGAAAAAAAAATAAAATTGAATTTTGTAAAGTTTTGAATAAGTTAAGGTGGTGAGACACGAGAGTTTTTTTAATTCTGAAAACATTGTAGCAAAAAATTCATAATTAATTATTTTTTTGGATTAAAATTACAAAAAAATATGCATCACATCTCGGCATGAGTCTATAATAATATATTATCATTTGATTATGATTAAGGTGGTCAGACATACACCTACTTCTTATTTTTTTCTTGAAATTTTTGTACTACTGCATTGAAATCTATACTTTTCACCAATCATACTAACTTTTTTCTCAAAAAAAGCCTAGTAGTTTAGAAACTACATTCAATTTTCTATAGATTCTATTGTTACAACTTTTTGATATTAGGTTCATAGCTAGTTGAAATTTTCATGTCCAGTTGACTAACCTTGATTTGCTGATTTTTCATTGCCACTTAAGGGCATAGTTTGGCCCCTCATGATCTTGCACATACCCTGCCATTCTCTATGTATTTCTTAAGGGTAGTTTTTTTATTTTTTGGGCATGTTTTTCCGTTCAAATCCTGATTTATTAGTAATCAAACACCTTTTTAATTATTCAAAAAATATTTTTAAACATCAATAGAATTCATATGTGGATGGTACCCACAAAATGGTCCACTAATGAGAAGTGTCTTGTGAAAGATATTGACCTTATGAGGATTCTATTACATATGTATAGTGTGTATCTCCCTTTGAAAGGACTAGGCCCTATTAAAAGCCTTTGATCCTATGAGGAGTTAATTATATAATACTAAAACGGGATATTAATATTTATACAAAGTGCTTAATACACATACAATACATATATAACTTCACAATACAAAACTTTGACTATTGCTGATATCTTTAATATTTGATCAGTCCTTTTACTTGTGCTCACATAAAATCAATCATATAATTGTCCTTCTATTCTATGATTATCAAATTCACCCTCTTTTTCACCCCACTCAGGCTCCTAGATGACATGGATGGACTGGGAGGAGGACTGGGTGGTATTTTTAGTTTTCGCTGGGGACTCCTCCCGGGGCAGCTCCTAGATAATAGGGGGGTGGTTGGGGTGCCAGGCATATAGCTTTGTGGAACTGGTAAATGGAGAGAAGGAGGCCCTCATGGAGGATAGGAATAGGATTATCTAGGATATCCTTAATATTAAGGATATTACTTTCTATGGAGTGCAGAAGATAGAAAGGGATGGAAATTAAATCTTTGTTTCTATTATGGTTTAGGAACGGTAAGTGGTAGTAGTAAAAAATAGTAAACATACCTTCCAACGTGAAGTATTTCATAACTATGAGGCATATTTTTGGCCAAAAATCTGGCAGCTCTTCCCTATTGAAGCTCCCCTGCTTTTTCATTGGTAGCTCTCTAACCTTCAAGAATTGGTTGAGGCTTGTAGGGTCAGGGGTCGACTAGTTTTTTTGTATTTTCTCCCCATCATAGAAAGCCCAGTCACCTTGGCTATGACCTCCTTGTTCAATTGAAAGTGGATGCCTCCAACAGAGACACTCCTCTTGTTCTAGGATGACACGAACTATTTGGAGATTCCTTCGTCATGCCCATCCTTCATTCTCTCCATAAAACCCCAAATGCAGCTCTCCTTGCAATAACGTGTCACTAGTGCATCAGAGGTGAAGTCCTGTTTGATTTTATCAAGCTCAATGAGGAGAGTATTGCCTCCCATTCTAAATTTTAGACCCTCTTGCACTAGAATATCCTAGAAAACAAAGAGCCAAGTGTTTCTGCAAAACTTTAAAAACTCTTTGATTTTACAAAGCCTTTCTGAGGAAGGTTTATACTTAAAATGCTGGCTTGGTGAAAAGTTTTCAAAAATGGGCTCCGTACCACCAGATCTAATGGATCTCCAAGTGTCATTAATAATAATAATACTAGGGACACACTTGATCTCCTCATTAGCCAAGTAAGCCCTCTTATTCAGACAACGCCTACTCCACACATTTAAAGGGTAATTATGATTTTTTATGGGAATTTGGGTTCTCCTTTCCATAATCACAAAAATCATCAGAACACACTAGCACATGGATTTGTAGTATATTACTATGATGACCTAGTGTTGAATCAATTTTGTTTGTGGATTTATAAGATGAAGTTATTTAGTGGTTTTGATATATGATACAAATTCTATGTATGTGAAGGTTATATGATGAAAGGTTTGTTTTAGAGAAAATAAGAGATAAAGCATGAAGTATATTTACTCTATATATTATACCTAGATGGAATTATTTTGGCATATATAGATTATCTAATCATGTTCATTAATTGTAGATTGTAATCCATATATTTTGTAAGGTATTAAGCCTCCTATTTTATATTTAAGTAATGTACTCTAGGGAGTGTTCCTAAATGTTTGTGCATTCAATTTATTCTACATAAACCTTTAACAAGGTTAATACTTCTCCTAGGTATTTATTTGTGGGTTCCATCCCCATTGTATTATGGTGTTATAATATTTTTGATGCTTGTATTTATTCTACATAAACCTTTAACAAGGTTAATACTTCTACTGAGTATTCATTTGTGGATTCCATCTCCATTGTATTTTTTCCCCTTAAATGGTTTACATGAAAAAAATTATGGTGTTATAATATTGTTGATGCTTGTATTTTGTTTTAGTTGTTTACTTTTCATTAAATTTTCTTTGTGGTTGAAGAATCAATTTTGTAAGGCTAAGAAATGCAAAAGACTCATTCACCCCACATGAATATTCCTTAATACCAAGAGTTTTTTCCTTAATAGGGTTTTCACAAAAAAATCATGGTCTTATGGTGTTGTGGATTCTTGATTTATGTTAAATATTTACTTTTTATTGTATCTACATTATTTTTGAAGAATCATATATACAAGGTTAAAAATTATAGAACACTAACTTACCCCACCCACCCTCCCCCCCTGCCCCCTCTGTTTTAGTGTAAGTGTAGTGGGAAAAATAAAAATGCCTAGATCAAGTAAAGGAAAGGAGAAAGTGTTGAAGGAAAGTAATGAAAATGAGCTGCAAGTGCATATCCAAGTGGATCCCTCCCCTGTCACGAGCACGATTGGTTCCCAATAGGTGGTCGCTCAAAGGAGGCAAAAAGGAAAGATTTCTATGGACCTGAGAGTAAATTCCCATCATTTCAAATGTGACCATGAAGACTTTTTTGATATAATAGGCATGGTGAGGGATACTGACATTGATTCATTTTTCCCTTTTAAGCACAAAATCCTTAAAAACTTAGCTACTGGGGTTACTTCTTATATAGGTGTCTCTATGGGGAAAACATTGTGAATGTAAGAATAAAAGAAGTATGTTGACTTCTTAAGATGACAATGGATTCCCTTAAAAATTATGAAAATAGGGAAAGACCATTATTAAAAAAGACTTTTTGTAGACTATATTAAATTAGATCCACAAAAGTATTAAAATCATTGTAGATTCTAGGAAGATACTAGTGGAGAATTTGGAGAAGAGGTAGGTTGAGAATAAGGTTATTCATCTTGACTATAGAAAATTCCAAGAGGCCTTAGGACTATGTAAGAGGACTAGGGGAAATTTAGAAATGAAAATTAAGAGTAACCGTCTACAACATAAGGACCTAGAAAAGGTTGCACAGGACATGACCAAGCTAGAGGTAGAGGTGTATATGATTATCAAGAGTATTGCTTGATCTCCTCCATTATTTTATTTGATTTTTTAATTCTATTTTATGTTGTTTCCTATATGTTGGTTTTCAGCTACCATTTTCTATGTATTTCTTAAGGGTAGATTTTTATTTTTGGGCATGTTTTTCCCTTCAAATCTTGATTTATTAGTAATCAAACAGCTTTTTAATTATTCAAAAAATATTTCTAAACATCAATAGAATTCATATGGGGATGGTACCCAAAAAATGGTCCACTAATGAGAAGTGTCTTGTGAAAGATATTGACCTTGTGAGGATTCTATTACATCTGTATAGTGTGTATCTCCTTTTGAAAGGACTAGGCCTTGTTAAAAGCCTTTGATCATATGAGGAGTCAATTATATAATACAAAAATGGGATGTTAATATTTATACAAAGTGCTTACTATACATACAATACATATATAACTTCACAATACAAAACTTTGACTGTTGCTAATATCTTTAATATCTCATCAGTCCTTGTACTTGTGCTCACATCAAATCAATTATATAATTGTTCGTCTCTTCTATCATTATCAAATTCACCCTATTTTGCACCCCACTCAAGCTCCTAGATGACATGGATGGACAGGGAGGAGGATTGGGTGGGATTTTTAGTTTTCGTTGGGGACTCCTCCTGAGGTAGCTCCAAGATAATAGGGTGGGGGGGGGGTTGGGTTGCCGGACATATAGTTTTGTGGAACTGGTAAATGTAGAGAAGGAGGCCCTAATGAAGGATAGGAATAGGCTTATCCAGGTTATCCTTAATATCAAGGATATTACTTTCTATGGAGTGTAGAAGATAGAAAGGGATGGAAATTAAATCTTTGTTTCTAACATGGTTTAGGAATGGTAAGTGGTAGTATTAAAAAATAGTAAACATACCTTCCAACGTGAAGTATTTCATAACTATGAGGCATATTTTTGGCCAAAAATCTAGTAGCTCCTCCCTGTTGAAGCTCCCCTACTTTTTCATTGGAAGCTCTCTATCCTTGAAGAACTGGTTGAGGCTGGTAGGGTGAGGGGTTTGACTGGTTTTTTTGTATTTTCTCCATGTCATAGAAAGCCTAGTCGCCTTGGCTATGACCTCCTTGTTCAGCTGAAAGTGGATGCCTCCAACAGAGATGCTCATGTTGTTCTAGGATGACATGAACTATTTGGAGATTCGTTCATCATGCCCATCCTTCATTCTCTCCATAAAACCCCAAATGCCGCTCTACTTGCAATAATGTGTCACTAGCGCAACAAAGGTGAAGGCCTCATCGATTTTATCAGGCTCAATGCGAAGAGTATTACCTCCCATTCCAAAATTCAGACCCTCCTGCGCTAGAATATCTTGGAAAATAAAGAGCTGAGTGTTTCTGCAGAACTTAAAAAACCTTTGATTTTGCAAAGCCTTTCCGAGGAAGGTTTATACTTAAAATGTTGGCTTGGTGAAAAGTTTTGGAAAATGGGCTCCATACCACCAAATCTAATTTATCTCTAGGTGTCATTAATAGTAATAATACTAGGGACACACTTGCTGTCCTCATTAGCCAAGTAAGCCCTGTTATTCAAATAGCACCTACTCCACACGTTTAAAGGGTAATTATGATTTTTTATGGGAATTTGGGTTCTCCTTTCCATAATCACAAAAATCATCAGAACACACCAGCACGTGGATTTGTAGTATATTACTGTGATGATCTAGTGTTGAATCAAATTTGTTTTTGGATGTATAAGATGAAGTTATTTAGTGGTTTTGATATATGATACAAATTCTATGTATGTGAAGGTTATTTGATCAAAGGTTTGTTTTAGAGAAAATAAGAGATAAAGCATGAAGTATATTTACTCTATATATTATACATACATTGAATTATTTTTCCATATATAGATTATCTAATCATGTTCATTAATTGTAAATTGTAAACCATATATTTTGTAAGGTATTAAGCCTCCTATTTTATATTTAAGTAATGTACTCTAGGG
This sequence comes from Chamaecyparis obtusa, assembly GCA_027943335.1. Taxonomy (NCBI): domain Eukaryota; kingdom Viridiplantae; phylum Streptophyta; class Pinopsida; order Cupressales; family Cupressaceae; genus Chamaecyparis; species Chamaecyparis obtusa. The sequence continues at coordinate 44,295 of BSBK01003850.1, read as the reverse complement.
AGTGTTCCTGAATGTTTGTGCATTCGATTTATTCTACATAAACCTTTAACAAGGTTAATACTTCTCCTAGGTATTTATTTGTGGGTTCCATCCCCATTGTATTATGGTGTTATAATATTGTTGATGCTTGTATTTATTCTACATAAACCTTTAACAAGGTTAATACTTCTACTGAGTATTTATTTGTGGATTCCATCCCCATTGTATTTTTTCCCCTTAAATGGTTTACATGAAAAAAATTATGGTGTTATAATATTGTTGATGCTTGTATTTTGTTTTAGTTGTTTAATTTTCATTAAATTTTCTTTGTGGTTGAAGAATCAATTTTGTAAGGCTAAGAAATGTAGAACACTCATTCACCCCACCTCAATATTCCTTAATACCAAGAGTTTTTTCCTTAATAGGGTTTTCACAAAAAAAATCATGGTCTTATGGTGTTGTGGATTCTTGATTTATGTTAAATATTTAATTTTTATTGTATTTGCATTATTTTTGAAGAATCATATATACAAGGTTAAAAATTATAGAACACTAACTTACCCCACCCCCCACCGCCCCCCTCTCCCCTCCATTTTAGTATAAGTGTAGTGGGAAAAATAAAAATGCCTAGGTCAAGTAAAGGAAAGGAGAAAATGTTGAAGGAAAGTAATGAAAATGAGCTGCAAGTGCATATCCAAGTGGATCCCTCCCTTGTTACGACCACGATTAGTTCCCAATAGCTGGTCACTCAAAGGAGGCAAAAAGGCAAGATTTTTGTGGAGTTGAGAGTAAATTCCCATAATTTCAAATGTGACCATGAAGAATTTTGTGATATAATAGGCATGGTGAGGGATACTGACATTGATTCATTTTTCCCTTTTAAGCACAAAATCCTTAAAAAATCAGCTACTGGGGTTACTTCTTAGACATGTGTCTCTATGGGGAAAGCAATTTGAATGTAAGAAGACAAGAAGTATGTTGACTTCTTAAGATGACAATGGATTCCATTAAAAATTAAGAAAATAGGGAAAGATCAATATTAAAAAAGAGTTTTTGTAGACTATAATAAACTAGATCCATAAAAGTATTAAGATCATTGCAGATTCTAGGAACATACTAGTGAAGAATTTGGAGAGGAGGTAGGTTGAGAATAAGGTTATTCATCTTGACTATAGAAAATACCGAGAGGCCTTAGGACTATGTAAGAGGACGAGGGGAAATTTAGAAAGGAAAACTAAGAGTAACCCTCTACAACATAAGGACCTAGAAAAGGCTGCACAGGACATGACCAAGCTAGAGGTAGAGGTGTGTATGATTATAAAGAGTATTGCTTGATCTGCTCCATTATTTTCTTGGATTTTTTAATTTTATTTTATGTTGTGTCCTATATGTTGGTTTTCAGCTACCATTTTCTATGTATTTCTTAAGTGTAGATTTTTTATTTTTGAGCATGTTCTTCCCTTCAAATCCTAATTTATTAGTAATCAAACACCTTTTTAATTATTCAAAAAATATTTTAAACATCAATAGAATTCATATGGGTATGGTACCCACAAAATGGTCAACTAATGAGAAGTGTCTTGTGAAAGATATTCACCTTGTGAGGATTCTATTACATCTGTATAGTGTGTATCTCATTTTGAAATGACTAGGCCCTATTAAAAGCCTTTTATCCTATGAGGATTCAATTATATAATACAAAAATGGGATCTTAATATTTATACAAAGTGCTTACTACACATACAATATAGATATAACTTCACAATACAAAACTTTGACTGTTGCTGATATCTTTAATATCTGATTAGTCCTTGTACTTGTGCTCACATAAAATCAATCATATAATTGTCCTTCTCTTCTATGATTATCAAATTCACATAGACACATAACATACAAAGTGAGCCTATTTTAATTATATGGTTACAATATAATTCATTATGTCTCTTAAACAAAGTGCCTTCCTTTATACCTTTCCCTTTATCCTTTCCACCCTTAACTTAATTAAACGTTACCAAAAAAATTAATATCTCATTCTTCTCTATTTGCTTGTTAGCCAAAACTCAATATAGTCTATCTTTACATGTTTCTGCAATATGCATGTTGTCTTAGAAAAACTTCAGAAATCATAACCAAAACAAAGTATCTCATTTCACATGATTGTAGACATCATGAATAGTGTCCATACTATCTACAGTGAATCTCACTAAAGTATAACTATCAATAGTAAACCTCATTGAATAGATCTTTGTAACTGCTCAATGTAAACTACATTGTACTTAGATAGTTTTCTAGGCATCCCTTATCCAAACTTACGCTAAAATATGTCCATCCAAAATGCATCTATTGGATCTTTTCCTTGCAGGACCAAACTTGAATCAAACAGTTGGGCTTAGATCTCGGTTAAGCACTCAAGTTTGACAAGGAAATAGTCCAATTGATGAGGATAGAGAACATCCTCCTTCTTCTTTGAGCTCCACAATCACTCAGGCATGTATTGCCTTATCTACACACTCATGACTCTTCTTGAGTTGATGAACAAAAGGCCTGGAGATAGATTATTGTGGAATAGTCTTCCAACCCCTTTAGGTATCATGTACCCCAATGCAGCCAATTCACATGCAAGAGCCCTACTTGCATAGAATGAGTCTAAAGACTAGAAAGAAACTTCTATTACTACCAACATGAAAGGGAAAGGGTGGGACTGAATGATTTAAATGTTGGGTTGAATGGTCCCCTGAAATACCCTAAGTCTCTCATAGACTAGTGCCTTATCCAATGGGTACCAAAGTCAAATACCTCAAAGCAACAGGGATATGAAACAAGAAGACAACACACTCACCCTGACCAGATCATACATTACCAAACCACTTGTGCACCTAGATACATTATTAACTATCCAAAGGAAGACTTAAGAACAAGTAATACATTAACCAACATCCACTAGAAAACAAGCACGACATATCTTTGATACCCCAACTCATACACATCTAAAAACTAGTCATAGACTTAGTTGCTTCTGTGAAAATAACTCTACTGTAGACACTCACTGGAAATGCAAGTATAAAGACTACACACCCGTGATGCTATAATCAATAAGCCTAAAACCGAAATGGAGACAATCTGATAGAAGAAAAAATATACTAAAATCTTATACATAAGACATCTATTACAACTAGATTGTATTCCCATAGCCAGAGAGGAAAGAGGGACACCTTGTATGCAGAGAACAAGAAATATTTACAAGTTAGGAAACTTTACCATCCAACCACTCTTACAGAAAAACATCTGCAATATATACCATCAGTCATCTTGGGATCCCAAAATAGGGATGCAACAAGCTACGGATAACTGAGGTAGGGTTTGAACTACCCAACCAACTAGAAATTAATCAAGAATTTACTGCAGGGGTAGGAAACCAAGCAACCTAGAGAAAAAAAATCTCAAACAGATTCGCAATTATGAAAATCTATGAGCTCAATATAGAACACCAAGGAGTTGCCATAAAAATTAGTCTAATCAACTACTTGCAAACACACCTTGAGCACAAAACCACACTCCACTTGGTACAAAACAACTATGTTAATCAACCATAGAGACCCATAGACCACACTACAACAATCGATGCCACCAACTAGATCAAGAAACAGCTAGAAAAACCATAAATTCTGGGTACCTCTTGTCGTGAAAACCATCTGTAGATTTGAATTTGAATTCCAATGGTCAAGTCATTGGCGCCTAGCTCATTTTAAAACATGGTTGTTTATTCATTCTTTCCCAGCAAATCAGGCAGCCCATAAAGGAATCTTGGTTTACATTTATGCCTGGTCGCATGATCATAAGACACCCTACTCACCCTTACGATCATGCAACTGCAATCACTTGGCCGCCCAACTGCGATCAAAAACCCACTCAAAATTTTGAATTTGAAATGAAATGGTCATCCTTAGTGTGCCAGCAATCTATCAATGGTCAACATTTGAACTAAGATTAACTTTATATCACCACCATTCGATTCATTTACTTTTCTCAGGCTGGTGCGCTTTATATTTCTTTAAACAAAATCGATGGTCATTGTTACACTGCGATGCTAAAAGTCAAGCATCTCACCTCAGTGGTATAGTGACAACCACATGATCTTCATAGACCTGTAGATGCTCTACTTCCATTGAAAACTATAGCCCCACAATCTCAGCAAACTCAACCCTCCTATTTGAAGAATGCGCAATTGAAAGAATATCCCCAAGTCATGAAAAAATTTACGTCATCGCCATATCATTTAGAGAATGAGAGAATGCATGTTTTCTAAATCACCAAAACACTTAGGGCATTGCCAATTTATCATGTGAACCAATGAATAAGAAGAAATTTTGTCGGGCCGCTAAACATTTTATCACAACTGCCAAAGACATAGAGAAGTTCAACCGGGCCCACACAGGAAGATCGATGGCCATCTCAAGTTTGCAAAGACTTCCAAGATTCTATCAAATTTCACGCCCACCGTCGGATGAAGAATCTTCCCCCAGCCCTGACAACCCTTTGACAAGATACAAAATAAATGACCATCATAAGATCTTAAGCCTCTAACACACTCGATGAGATTATATGCCATTCATCGATTCACTGACAGGATCAGGACCCACTGATACATCCAAAAACTAGGTCCCACTAACAACAAGCCACTTCATACTCCCGTGGACCAATTAGGAAATGCCACACCACCATCGAGTAGATAGGCCCCACCGCAAACCCCCTGCCACCTCACCCCAAGCAACAAATGTCAACCGGTCGCATGGTTGCATGTCAGAAATTCTTGACATGCGATCATGTGACAACCAATGAAAACACACACCTTCACTTCCTTTCTGACATCAGGACCACCACCGAAGAAATGCCTCAAACAAACAAGATCAATGGCAGGTGCATGATCTCATGAGCATGGAATATTCCTTACACTCATACGTCGACCGTTGATCTCCTCCCTCTGTCGCTTGAAGAATTTGGCCCCACCAACCATCACACTTGAGCACATAAGACTGACAAACAAGGAGTGTCGGCAAAAGAGAAGAAATGCAAGGTCAAAAACACACAGGGCTTTCAGTGAAAGATCAAAAACACACTAGTTCCTTATCCAATGGGTAGTAGAGTCAAATGCCTCACTGCAATAGGGCTATGAAACAAGAAGACAACACACTCACCCTGACCAGATCGTACATTACCAAACCACCTGTGCACCCAGATACATTATTACCTATCCAAAGGAATACCTAAGAACAAGCAATACATTAACCAACATCCACTAGAAGACAAGCATGACATATCTTTGATACCCTAGCTCATACACATTTGAACACTAGTCCTAGACTTAGTTGTTTCTACGAAAACAACTCTACTGCAGACACTCACTGGAAATGCAAGTAGAAAGACTACACACCCTTGATGCTATAATCAATAAGCCTAAAACCCAAATGGAGACAATCTGATAGAAGAACAAATATACTAAAATCTTATACATAAGACATCTATTACAACTTCATTATATTCCCATAGCTAGAGAGGAAAGAGGGACACCTTGTATGCAGAGAAGAAGAAATATTTACAAGGCAGGAAACTTTACCATCCAACCACTCTTACAAAAAAACATCTGCAATATATACCATCAGTCATCTTGGGATCCCAAAATGGGGATGCAACAAGCTACAGATAACTAAGGTAGGGTTTGAACTACCCAACCAACTAGAAATTAATCAAGAATTTACTGCAGGGGTAGGAAACCAAGCAACCTAGAGAAAACAAATCTCAAACAGATCCACAATTATGAAAATCTACAAGCTCAGTACATAACACCAAGGAGTTTCCATTAAAATTAGTCTAATCAACTACCTGCAAACACACCTTGAGCACAAAACCACACTCCACTAGGTACAAAACAACTGCTACAATCAAACACAGAGCCTCCTAGACCACACTGCAACAATCGATGCCACCAACCAGATCAAGAAACAACCAGAAAAACCATAAATTCTAGGTACCTCTTGTCATGAAAACCATTTGCAGATTTGAATTTGAATTCCAACGTTCAAGTCATTAGTGCCCAACTCATTTTAAAACATGGCCGTTGATTCATTCTTTCTCGAAAAATCAGGTGGCCTATAAAGGAATCTTGGTTTACATTTATGCCTAGTCGCATGATCGCAAGACACCCTACTCACCCTTGCGATCATGCAACTGCAATCACTTAGCTGTGCAACTACAATCACAAACCCTCTTAGAAGTTTGAATTTGAAATACAATGGTCATCCTCAGGGTGCTAGCAATCTATCAATGGTCAATATTTGAACTGAGATTAACTTTATTTCACCACCGTTTGATTCGTTTACTTTTCTGGGGCCGACGCACTTTATATTTCTTTAAACAAAATTGATGATCATCGTTACACCATGATGCTAAAAGTCAAGCATCTCACCTCAGCAGTATAGCGACAACCACACAATCTTCACAGACCTGCAGATGCTCTACTTCCTTTGAAAACTACGGCCCCACCATCTCAGCAAACTCAACCCTCCTATTTGGTGAACGCGTGACTTAAATAATATCGCCAAGTCATGGAAAACTTTACGTCATCACCAAATCATTTAGAGAATGCGTGAATGCACATTCGCTGAATTGCCAAAACACTTAGGGCATTGCCAATTTATCATGCGAACCAGTGAACAAGAAGAAATTTTGTCAGGCTGCTAAACATTTTATCACAAGTGCCAAAGACATAGAGATGTTCAACCAGGCCCACATAGGAAGATCGATGGCCATCTCAAGTTCGTAAAGACTTCCAAGATTCTATTAGATTTCATGTCCACCGTCATATGAAGAATCTTCCCCCAGCCCTAACAACCCTCTAACAAGATACAAAATCAATGGTTGTCACAAGATCTTAAGCCTCTGACACACTCGATGAGATTATACGTCATTTTTCAATTCACTGATAGGATCAAGACCCACTGACACATCTGAAAACTAGGTCCCACTGACAACAAGCTACTTCATACTCCTGTGGACCAATCGAGAAATGCCACACCACCACCAAGTAGATAGGCCCCACCACAAACCCCCTTCCACCTAGCCCCAAGCAACAGATGTCAACCGGTCGCATGGTCGCATGTTAAAAATTCTTAACATGCGATCATGCGACAACCAATGAAAACACGCACCTTCACTTCCTTTCTGACATCGGGACCATGACCGAAGAAATGTGTGAAACAAACAAGATCAATGGTAGGTGCATGATCTCATGAGCATGGAGTATTCCTTACGCTCATATGTCGACCATCGATCTCCTCCCTTTGTCGCTTGAAGAATTTAGCCCCACCAACCATCGCACTTGTGCACTTAAGACCGATGAACAAGGAGTACTAACAAAAGAGATGAAATGCAAGGTAAAAAAACACATAGGGTTTTCAGTGAAAGATTGAAAACACACAGGGTATTCATGTAGACCAAATAGAAAACATCATAGGTTTTTGACACTTTGGCAGATTCTAAGACTGCTTCCTGTAGACCATAAAACTTTAATAACTCCTTGGGTTTTACAATTTAGGGGATGCAATCTGGACTGGAGCAGGGTGACAACATGAAGGACACAGGGCCAAGAGTGCAAATCAAAAAACCAAGTGGATCTTCATCGCAAGTCAAAACCATGACGGCAGGTCGGGCAAAGACAACATTACTAAACTTGCAGGGAAAAGGCCATTTTCATTGGATTTTTGCATTAACTAAAAAATGGACTAATAGTATCTATATATTCCTTTCAATGATAACCCTATCATATATACTTAGCCAAATTTCAAACAATCTCCCCCTTTGGCATTGATGGAAACTTATGAAAAATTGGCTAAGTATGCATAGTTACAAAAATCTTCAAAATTGGCCCATGAAAAATTTATGTTAAAACTTTGTGGATCACCTACCTATTTACTATCTTATACATATTGTACTTCCCATTTCTATATACTTTTATAAAGAGTATGTGTGTGTGTGTGTGTGTGTGTGTGTGTGTGTGTGTGTGTGTGTCTATGTATATGTATATGTATATTTATATTTATGTATATTTATGTATATATATATATATATATATATATATATATATATATATATATATATATATATATATATATATATATATATATATATATATATATATATATATATATATATATATATATATATATATATATATATTGTTGAAAACTACAATTGAAACAATTGTTATATTGTCATTGATGTCAAATCTTAATTAATGAGATAGCTTCTATCTAATAAAGTATCATATCTTTTGATTGATGAAGAGGATTTGAAATGAGGAGATAACAAAAGGACCTAGTGAAAAGTTGAGTTATGAGAAACTACAATGGGTATTTGATTGGTTGGCACATTGGTAAGGTAATGTGTTCTTTATCTGTAACACTAAGTGAAGAAGTTAGTTGATTTGGAGTATAGAAGAAATGAGGAAAGAAAGTCTGGAAGCATAGGCTTAATAGAGAACAAATTGAGATTATGCCAATTGATACTAGTGTCGATGGAGAGCTAGTGTAAGCCAAGTAAATTTTACTTTTGACCGAGCATCAGTAATTTTTGAGTATCAGAGAATTAACTAAGTGAAGACAGTGTTTGTCAAGAAGACAAGTTTAGAGATGACTGAGTAGATGAACACAGTATTGACTGAGTGTCAGTAATTTATGGTTTGTGAAGGAATTGAGAATCCTAGCCATCATAGTTGAATTCTTAGGATATATGTAAAATGTGTTGACATTAAAGATGAATGATCTGGATTATTTAATGTATGGTAAACCATTTTATTATGGATTCAAGAAGAATTTTTGAGAATTATCTAGAAGGATAAGGAGGAGAAAAAGATGATGGAAGGATTCAGTGAATCTGACCTAAACCTAAGATCTATGAAAGAGTTTAAGCAACAAAAGATTAATCTACCTAATCAAGGAGGTATAATGTGGAAAGAGGTTGATATTATTGATTGGCGAACCTAAGCAGGAGGCTAAGAAGATTTATGTAGAGATGAATAGAGTTGAGGTGATTGCTTGAAGGGATTTTTGAGCACATAAAAGATGGAGATGGTAATGAAGGTCAATTAGTAAATCATCATATGAGTGTATTGGATCTGTATTTGCAAAGTGAGTTGTATATTTCAGATCAAAACCTACTGTTACTTTCTAACCATTGTATTTGTTAAAATCCTTTAATCAAGATTGACCTAAGAGTCATTTTGTAAACCCTTCAATCAAGGTGACATTCTAATGGGATGTTCTTAAGACCTCTAGTAGGCCACTCCTAATAGGATGATTAAATCCTTTAACAAGGTCACACCTAACAATGTGTATTGTAACCTTTAATAGGGTTGACTTCTCACAAAGCTCACTTTAGAAAAGTGAAAATTTGGTAGTATGTTAGTGGTGGTTTTCCCATATTGGGTTTCCACGTTAAATCCTAGTGTCATACTTGTGTGAATTTTATTTGATATGTTATGTTGTTAAAAGTTTTATATTATGCAAGTTGATTACTTTTGAATAGTGGACTGTAAGTTTTATGTTACTGATATATTCTATAGAGACCGAGTGAATTGCTGAATAGATCTAAGTTTATTGAAGTTTTAAAAGTTGAATTGGTACATCTAGACTTGAGGATAACTAAATCACCCCTCCTCTTAGTTACTCTAAAATCATGTGTATATGTGTGTGTGTGTGTGTGTGTGTGTGTGTGTGTGTGTGTGTGTGTGTGTGTGTATACATATCTGTATATAGGTATACCTATACATATACATATAAATATACATACATATGTACATACATATATATTGATGTAGCACATAGTCCTCTATTAACAATAAAATTCAATTACTTGATAAAAACATAGATTTGAAACCTTCAATATTGTTCATTCATCACTGACTATCTCGACAATTTGCTGCAAACTCTTAAGTAATAAAAAAATTAGAAAAAACAAGAAATGTGAAAATTACCCTTTTTGACATTTTTTTCACAGTTATTTTTTGCCATTTTTGGTAATTTTTGAGACAACACCTAAAATGATGAGTTTTTGCCTAAAGATGCCCTCGACTAAGTTAGAATGAATTTCCAACAAATATCCAAGATTAGAAACATATCTCTGGATTTATTACAAAACATAACTTTGTAAAAACTACAGAAAAAATACTAAAAGCTGATTTCAGAGCCCTAGATGAAACTTTCAGCTCCTAAAAGTGTGCTATAATGGACCCTAATCAATCTGAGATCATTAGAAAAACAAATGTCACCACCTGAGGCATGTAACTGAAAAATTTCAAGAAAAACCCAGACTTGAGTCAAAAGTTATGACCTCTGGAAGTTTCTGTATGAGATAATTCATCAATTCATCAAGTTCTTTCTACAATAGGTCAATTTTTTAAGATAATTGGCCTCTAAATAGGCTGAATCTCACATCAATTATCCTTACCTCATTGCTCTTTATATGCTTAGCCATACCATTTATTTCCTTTTCTTTGGCTGCAATGGTCTTTGTTGTTTTGAAAATATTTTTGTGCCCCCTTGCACATTTAACAAAGATATATTTTCCTTCCAAAATTATGAATCTTATGCGCTTTATGCATTTGTCTAAATATATCAGGTCTTTCTTCATGTTCTCATTTAGCTTATTGAACAACTGTGATTCATATTCTATTTGTGTTGTTGTCTTTGTTGTTTCTTTTAGTGAAGAAAATTATGCATCAAATTATTCAATAAGTTTTTCTAATTTCTTCTCCTTCTCATGCTCAGCAAAATGAATTTGGTATGGTAATGTTTTATGTATCCCATCAAGTGCTAGATTTACACATTTATCTACAAGTTCTCTTTTTCTTTTTGTTTCTTCAATTCCTTTTGAAAATACAATTGTTGATAATTGCATATACTTTAATGGATCCATCATTCCTTTGAGTAGATATGAATGATCATCATGTGATGAAGATGTATCTACCTTTTCTTTATCTTTATCTAATTAAACTCACCCCTTCCCTCTTGATAATCAGACCTATATTAAGAAAAATTTTGTTTGCAAATAGGTTTTGGTAGATTTTATAAAAATAACCATCACACCTAGCCTATCGACTACCTCATTGTCTTCTCAAAAAGTATGTTAGAATCTAAAGTTATCTATCATGTTAAGTAATCATTTACCTTACATTATGATGTCACTAGTTTCCCATCCTAGGATACTAGCACTTGTGAGCATCATAATTATATTGAGGGCATCACCCTCAATGATAACCTTTTTGAAACCATGTGTGACCACCAACTTAATGCCATGGTAAATAGACACAACCTCTTCCATGTGGGTTGTTTGAGTCCCAAAATTTACATTGAACTTTGAAAGTATTTCACCTAGCATGTCTATAATGATACCACCCATTGTAGCCTGACTTAAATTAGCTAACGTTGAGCCATCAAAACTATTCTTAACACATCTAGGTTTAGGGGATAAGTAATATTACTTCTAAGTCCCTGACAAGGAGATTTATAGTTACTAAGACATGCGGAAAGGACCCAAACCTAAGAAATAGCCCTGTCTAAAGAGGAATTGGGAGACTTATGATTAATATGAGTAATGCTATTCATATTTTCCTTAATTTTATTGACAAATGAAAAGAAAATAATCTCCCAACTAACTTCTTTATCCATGAAAATTTAGTTATTTCATACAATACATAAAGCCTAGAAAATATAAAGAAGAGACTACCAGGACAACTCCTGAGTACAAAGATGAGATGTGGGAGACATCAATCTAGAGGAAGCCATCTCAGGCTCTAAAAACTAAACGCATTTCCTATTAAATAGTGTCATTAATTTCTATCTCATTTGTTAAGAAAAATGATAGGAAAATAAAAGGTTTCCAACACACTCAACATTATTTTTACATAAATAATATCTTTTGGCCAACTATATTCCTTTCCTCTATAAATTTTCCAATATGAGGATTTCTCTATGAAAAATTGTCCACTAGAAAAAATTGAGAATTAGACATCAGTTTACAATTCCACACCTTTGAAAAATAAAATAATTGAGTCCACTATGGAGAAAGTAGATTGTAACCATATTTGACCACTTAAATCCCATCCATATTGAGCCCACAAAAATATTATCCTATTGGTTCAATTTGTAAAATCTAAGGGAGTTGAGAAGTTGGAGTAGTTAGATGGCCACAACCTTGAGAGGATCCTTAAACCAAAGAGGATCAATATTCCAAGTAGGACTATAATAAGAATCATCCCAATAGTCACAAAAATCTTTAGACCAATTATACTAGAAAGGTTAATCTTAATAGAAAGAAACAAAGGATGAATTTCTAGTAGGGTACTAGAAATCCAAGGATCTTTCCAAAAATTGATAGTATGCCCATTTGATCAATGTTCTAGGGACAACCCTATGTAATTATAGGGATACTTTTAGAAATATCATTCCAAATTTTGGATCTAGAGAGTAGTGGAAGTTATAAGAATTTTAAACTCCCCATTATCTAAAGATATTTAGAACGAAGAATGCTAGATAATTTTGTACAATCATTAATGAGCTTCTAGATAAATTTAGAGAGGAGGGACTAATTTAAGTAATGTGAGTTACAAGCATTCAAATCCCCATTATCTTTGGGGGTGCATATTTTCTCCTACTCAAAAAGAGATAATCTCTTCTATCCTTCCACACTAGACTAGATGAACATTCTATTGATAGTATCAAGTTTCTTTACTCACATTATAGGGATATAGATAAAAGACAACATAAATGGTGGTACATTTTATATAAGCCATAAGTATTCAGATATTTCCAACATGGATAATAAGAGCCCCTTTTTAGAAGGCAAGTTTAACTTGGATTCTACCTATCAAACAAGATAAAACTAAGTTCTCTACTTTACAAACATATAGGTGTATACCGAAATAGGTTGAGGGAAGAATGAAAATATGGAAATAAAGAATGGTAGTAACTATGTTCTAAATATTGAGAGGGGTGTTTAATAAATAGATGACACTCTTTTTATGATTAATTCTTTGACACTCCTATTGGTTCCCTGCCTTTTTTTTGGTTAAATTTAGTTTATTTTTCGTATGGCCAATACTATGAATTTGGTTTTTAGCCCTATGTGGCACCTGGTTGGGTTTAAGTTTAACATTTTCAAAAAATTTCTGCAACTGTGCAATACTCTACATACATGGTGGTTTATTTTTTGCTACTTTTTTTCTTCTGATCATGGTAGACTCTCATGCTTTACTCCTACTTCTATGATGGTTAAAACTTTATGTTAATTTCATAGTTAGCCTCTTTGTTCTATGTGTTAGTACCCTTTCTTGTTGTTTGTATTTATTAAAAATAAATACACAATTCTAAAGTAAATTTCTCCACTCAATAGCCTCACCAATTTTGTCAAAACCAAGTACTGTGTCATCCAAAAGTTGTTGGTGTCAAACTACCAAAGTATATGAAGAAGGTTTAAAACTATTGACAATCTTCAACATCTTTTTGACAAATAATGCAACCAAGAGTATCATCCATCATGATAGAGAGATAGGGGAAAAAGGGAACTCCATAGCAAAGACCCCTTGAGGTAGAAAATAATATTTTATGGGAACCATTGACAAGAAAAAAATAATTAGGTGAGTGGAAACAAGCCTATCTCATAGAAATATTTTTCCATTCAAAACCATAAATTTTTAGAATGGAAGAAAGAAACTATGAGAAAACCATATAATAAGTTTTATAAATATCAAGATTTCTATGTCTTCCTTCTTCCTTACCTTTAGACATACCTTTGCATTAGATAATAAGTATATTTAGGTATACCTCTGCATTTTAAAAATAAAATGCAAACTGTTAGTTAATCTACCTTAAAAATCTACTTTTCTAATTTATATATTTTTTCCATTTTCCCGTTATTTGTGTAGCTTCTTGTGCGCTTGGTTTGCACCTTTATATATGTGTAGGATATGTAGCTAGAAATTTTGCAGATGTAATGCTAAACACCCCCATGTGCATGCTATATAGATTGTGTGCAATATTGTGCACTCCTGGGTGCATGGTGCTCAACACACCACATTTTAGTGCATGTCGTTGCTTATGCATGCAACAATGCATATTGAGTGTATATGACCATACATTTAGTGTGCATTTTCATATACAAAGAACACATGACCATGCACCATCGTGCCTTGGTGTATGATGGGTGCATAATATAATGAAATTTTCCACTCTTTTTCTTCTTCTTTTTTTAACTCAAGTTTCTCCTCACCCCTTAACATTCATTTGAATTTTATTTAATTTTCCCTAATTTGTTTAAGAAACCTTCACCATCTCTTCTTGATATCATGGTCGTCCCTTCTTTTTCTCTTCTTGATCTCTCATTTGTATGTTGAGAAAGTAAAAAAATTGAGCTCTTTTTACCAATATTTTCCTTATTTATCCCCTATTTGAACCCTAATTGTCTTTTTTTTTCATCTTTTTGATGTCTTTTATTTTACTTTGTTTTACCTATTGAGAGTTTAAATCAATTGTATTTTCTTCTCAATCTCAAAAAAGTGATAAAATGTAGACATCTAAAATTGATTAATAAATTTGAAATATATCATGGTTAACATTATTCTTCTCAATCTTTATTAATCATATATTTTTCAATTATTTAGTTAAACTAATTATCCGGTAATAATTACATGATTCTTATTTTAATTAATTTTACCATTTCTCCTAAATAATTTCCTCACTTAAATAAAATAGAATCAAATAACTTCTTTTTCGTAAATAACTTATTTTCCCAATGCATTTACAACTCACCCTATTCGTCAATCTTTGCAATCTACATGAATTATATTCATGCCCTCTCTTGATATTTCTCAATGGTTGATTTGACATTTCTCAATCTTCAATTTGCCTCTTAATGGCTGGAAATTTCTCAATCATTGATTTTGCCTCTTAATCCCTAAAAATTTTTGGACCCTTGATTTTGCCTCTTAATCCCTGAAAATTTTTGGACCCTTGATTTTGCCTCTTAATCCCAATCGTTGATCAAATGTATGTGAAGTGTATAAATAATATCTTTACACCTCTTATTTTACATCTAGCACTACTATCAGTGAGGAGCAACCCACATACGAAATTATCAAAGCAAGTCTGAAGCAACAATGGAATCTCCTCATGTCTTCGTAATGGTATTATTGTTTATCATTTGATTTTGTACATAGATAAAACTATTATTGTTTATCATTTAGGTTTTTGCATAGATTTTAGATTTATTTTCTGTTTGTGTAGATTGTGAGTTTAGACTCTGTACAAGATCTTAGATTTATTTCTTGTATGTGTGAATTGTGAATTCAAACTTTAGACTGCATTATTTTTATTATTATAATTAGAATTTAACATCATTTATAATATTGACAAATGTTACAAATACATTTTGCATCTTTAATGATTAGTGCATATATACTTGACTAACCTAAATTTTATTTGATTAGTGAAAATTATATTCCATAAAATATTTTTAGCATTATGTAGAGTCATCCCATACAATTTTCAATTGTACATATAAGAGATTTTAGTCACACAAAAAGTGTGACTGGTATTTTTGGGTGGGTTTTGAATCTATGCAAGAAATATGAAATTTGCAGGGCCTGGTGGACGTGGCGGTTGGGGGAGATTCGGAAACCCTGGAGATCAAGCTAGTGGTGACTCCCATTACAATGAGCATAGATTCCAATTCGCTGCTGAAAGGCTTGTACATTATCTATTCTGATGATGATTCAAGTGATTTTGATGATGATTCTGATTCTGATGGCGGATTGGAGAAACCTGCTGCGAGAGAGCTTGAAAAAGAAAGCAATGACGAGGAGAGGTGTCGGGATGATGAAGTACAAAATGATGGGTTCATTCTACCGACAAATATGATTCTGTTGATTCAGAGCTGAATGAGAAGTAATGCAGCCGATTGACAATGAAAAATAGAGAATAAATCTGAAGGTGATTCTGATGGCAAATCGGAGAAATCTTGCCGTGACGATATATCTGATGCGAGAGAAGATGTGTCATCACGGGTAGATTTCTCCGATTATTTTTCATTGTCAATCGGCTGCATTCCTTGCCATTCAGCTCTGAATCAGTGGAATCATATTTGTCGGTGAACGCCATCATTCTGTACTTCATCTTCCACGCCTCTCTTGGTCATTCCTTTCTTACGCCATCATTCTGTACTTCATCTTCCACGCCTCTTGGTCATTCCTTTCTTACACATTTGGTATCTGGTAATATACTCAGAATTTTGCATTTTGAACATGCCAGGGAATTGACCGGTGTAATTGTAACATCAACTTCAAAATTTAACTCCGATAAACTTCAACCATGTTGAAATATTGTAGAAATATGTAGTAATTCCTCTCACAAAATATTGAACTTTCAATTATTTCTAGATTGTTCAATTATGTGGGCTGTAAGGAAGTTTCTAGAAAAAGATAATTTAAAACTAAAATTAGCTATGACTAGTAATTTATAGAGGAAATTTGATCATTATGGATCTTGAGTCAGAGTGGAAGTCGAATGCAATAGCATTCTAAGATGTAATCAAATTTATTAAGTTGATTAATGAAAATTAGTGCTGTAGCATTTGAGTGTATAGATTTGTATTTCTTTCTAAATTTTGAATATTTGTGTTTACTTCCACTCCATCCACCTTCTTTTACAAGCCAAACTTAAACTATTAAGAAATAATATAAAATTACTTCTTTATTAGTTCTTCCTTTCAAATAGAGAATTTGAAAAATTTATATACAGTCTATAATTTGAATATTTATATATATTCAAATAATCAAAACAAAATTATTTCACTTCTATAATTTCAATATCTATAAATATTTTAATAATCAAAACAAAATTATTTATCTGATCGTTCAGTAGTAAAAATAATTTTTTTTTTTTTTTAATTTAAAAAATCAATAAAATAATAAGACCTATATTTATTAGGGCACAGTTGACAACTCCATGAAAGGGTATACGGGAAAAGAAAATCTACCAGAAGTACAAAAATATTTGCTGTTGTTTGAAACAGCAACTACAAAATCCCAATTATATGCGAGCACTTGTTCTATTGAAATCTCCAAAAAACTTTAACCATTGAATGCGTAGATTCTAGATATTTCTGTCGTCTCTTTCACCTCTTCTGCATTCTTCTGAATGTATTTTTTATCTTCTATCATTCTCCTATTGGAGAGAGAATAGTACATTCTATCAAGTCATTCATGACAGACATAGTTATTTCCGGTTTCCTAGCACTGAACGGAAGTGCATAGAACTTTAAATAAAGTGGCTAAAAAGAGAAAATAAGAATAATTTCATGGAAATCATACCATCTGGCAAATACGCCTCTTCCTTTAAATCTCTTATTCCTCTTCTTAATTCTCTCTTGACTTTTTATAGAAAGTAAACATTTTGCAGTTTTTATCTTTCTATTTTACAAGATTTTTTTTTCAATGTCTATTCTTGTTCTTCAAGGAATATTGCAGTGATGCAATTTTTGTTAATTTGTTTGAATGATCCTCTTGATCCAACTCAACTCTAAATTTATCGTTAAAGCCTTTGTGATAAAACCCCATCTGCAAAATTATCACATAGCCCGCTGCAATAAGAATGATGTCAACGTATCTCAAAAATGAATCTAAATCTACTTCTCAACTCCTAAAATATATTCCATCACTTCATTAACTCCTAATTTTTGACATAAATGTTTCAGAATCATCAACGAACCAACAATCATATAATTATAAAATTGCCAGCATAACCTAATGGGTTAGATGAGAGTCTGAAGCAGAGAATTTTCTTCAGCATGCGAAGAATTAGGATAATGCAATTAGTTCGTTCGTTCGTTCATTTCAACTGATAGCCAAAATATCATCAGAGCGTTGGGCTTCCTTCACCTTTTCATCCTATTCCTTTTCATCTTCTTTTAGTATGGATTTCTCTTCTGATTTCGTTCTTCACATGACTTATGAATAGCCAACACAATCTTTATTTTGTCAGCGTCAGATCTTACACTTGCCTTTCAAATTCTGATTCCCTCTCAAATTGATGAAAACCTTTGATATGAAAGTCAATGGAAATTTACAAATGTTCTGAAGTTACATCAGATTGTTCATGAATAAAATACAAATGAGTTTAGGTTTGAATATTATGCATTCACTTTCCCTGTGTAACACGGATCGCATGGTTTGCTACCTGCACTCGGAACTTAGATAACGTCTGATCATTTGCACGTTCAAATTAAAATGGTTACAATAGTAGACAGAGAAGAAGTATTTGTCTAAAAGTTTTAGTCTGGTTGATTGATAAACAATGCTTTGAGTTGGTCCATTCTTATGGACAGTAACTCTAGTATTGATATGTCCAGATATTTTGTATCACTGTGCATAAAGTTGTGCTACTGAGAACTATTCCTCCTTAAAAAAATGAAATTTTAGTGTTAAAAAGTAATTGTGTTTTTAAAATATTAAGATTTATTTTATAAAGGCATCTTAGTGATTATTTATTATTGTTAAATAATTAATTGTATTTTTATAAGATACCGGTTGAGGAAGTTACATTTGAAAGCTTTTATAAAATTCTTATTATTATACTTTTGGACAAAAATTCAATAAGATTATTATTATTTAATGTTTAGTCATGTGAAAATGTAAATAGTATTTATTTTTCTAATATCTATGTTCACAAATGATTCTCTTATTATATTCTATGTATTTTTTAAAAGTATTCTAATTAAAAGTTTTAAATTAGATTGATTAAGTATATATTTAAAGAATTGTTTTAAAAATTTTGCTAAGAGGCTTATATATAAGTTAGATTGTAAATTCTAATTTTAGTATGAGTATATTTTTTTGAGTAGTTGACAATAATTTAAGAGATTTAATGGGGGCTCTAATATTTGGAGGCTTGTTTACATTTAAATGGTTCCAATAGTAACATAAAAGAAGTATTTGTTATAAAGATTTTAGCCTTGTTGATCAATAAACAATGTAAAGACCCTTCAGTTGGTCCATTTCTATGGACAATGAGGCTATTATTTATATGTCTAAGACATTTGACATCATTCTAGAAAAGGTTGTGCCACTAGAGCTATTTCTGGACAAAAAATGGCATGAATGTTTATAAGAAAAGAGTAAATGCGTAATATTTTTTGGAAGATGCAATTAAGGAAATAAATATCACTCTTGCATTTCTTAGTACATTGTAACTAGTTTTATTATATTGTCTTTTCTTGTAATCGATCTTTTTACTTTTTAGTTAATTAATTAAATATAATGTTTTGAAGATTTTTTTATTTTTTTTTATAAAGTGAGGTGTACTGGTATTTCTTATTGATACATATTTCTAAAATAATTCATGTATGGACACATGTGATTAGAAGAACTAGAAATAAATACACATTTCTTATTGACTTTTGGAGATATAAAAAACACACAATACTTCATCAATCATACATAGAATCTTTTCAAGTAATTTTTATTTCCTTTTGGCGTTATCATTATCTTCTTTTCATTTATCCCTTAAATTTTTTTGGGGGGGCTAGGTTTTCCACTATTTTTGGTGGACATGTTGTAACCAATTCTAACCCTCAAGCAGCAAAAAGATTTCATAAAAATGGCTTAGGCTTGTGTATTTTATGATGTTTGTTTTTTAGTAGCTTCTTGCGAAGGTATTGAGCTATAAGGGATTGCAGTTGTAATCAGGTTGTAATCAGTGGATAATAAGATTATTGGACTCACTATTGGTGGACATAGCCCAGGGATTGGGTGAACCACATTAAATCTTTGTGACTTGTGTTCTCTTTTGTATGGCTTATTATTTTATGATATTGGTTATATTTTCTTGTAACTATTATTTCTATCTTCTTAATCCTAACAAGTGGTATCAGAGCAAGGTTGTTTTTTAGTTATCCTCTACAGGAAGATCTCATAGTTTAGTGGGATTCTCATGGTTGATTGGGAGCAATAGAAGATGAGGGTAAGATGAAGGTTGTGAAGTTTCATTGGAAGAACCTTTGAGTTATGGAAATGCAAATGGAGGACTATCTATATCAGAAGGATGTATGATGACCATTGAAAAGAAAATCTAAGAAACTATCAATAATAACTATTGAGGACTGGGATATTCTTGACAGAAAGGCACTTGGAAGTATTCAATTATGCCTAGAACAATTAGTGGATATTTATAGTAGGAAAGAGAAGACATATAAAGAGTTGATGGAAACCCTAGAAAAGTTGTATGAGAAGCCCTATGCTTTAAACAAGGTATTTCTCATGAAGTGTTTGTTTAATATGAAGATGGCAGAAGGTGGATCTTTTACTAATCATTTGAATGAGTTTAATATGGTTACCAATCAATTATCTTCTATAAATTTTATTTTTGATAAAGAAATTAGGGCTCTCTTGATTTTGTGTTCTTTTCTTGAAAGCAGGAATGGCATGGTAATGGTTGTTAGTAACTTTGTTTCTGGTTTTAATACCCTAAAATTTGATGATGTTATTAGTGTGATTCTGAGTGAGGAAACTTGTAGGAAAAGAGCAGTTGGATCTACATATGGAAGTGTCTTGAATGCACAAAATAGAGGCAATCAAGAGGAAAATCAAAGGGAAAGAGGTCTGATCGAAAGGAGAAAATGATTGTTGGTCTCAAAATAATAAAGGAGACATACAACAAGGTAACAAAGAGGAAAATGTGGTAAGTAATAAATCTGAAGAGGATGCTTTTCTTCTTTCCCTAGAAAGTGCTGATGATTTATGGGTTTTAGATTCTGAGGCATCATTTCAAGCTACACCCCATAGAGGTTATTTTCTTGATTATGTTCAAGGGGATTTTGGGCTAGTTTATTTGGGAGATAATGAACCTTGTCAGATTATTAGAAAGGGGAAATTTAAGATTAAGTTGCAGAATGGGAATCATCGGCTACTACAAGAGGTAAGACATATTCCAAGGTTGAGTAGGAATTTAATTTCAATAGGGAAACTAGGTGATGAGGGTTGCATAATTACTTATAATGATAGAAATTAGAAGGTTTCAAAAGGTTCCTTAGTAGTAGAAAAATGTGTGAAAGTAGGCAACTTATATCTTTGTACAAGTCATACTATTCCTTCTACTTTAATTGTTTCAGAGAAAAATGAATGTTCAAGAATAGTTGATGTAGTTGAACAGGAAGAACATCAAACAGTTGCTATAGATTCTGACAAAACACCGTGGCACAATAAACTTAGGCACAAGTGTGAAAAAGGTATGAAATTACTTCATTCAAAGAAAGTTTTACTCGGTCTAAAATGTGTCAATATGGATTTTTGTGAAAGTTGTGTATTGAAAACATAAGAGAGTTAGTTTTGTGAAGAGTGGGAAGGAAAATAAAAATGATAAATTAGAGTTTGTGCATACAGATATATGGGGACCAGCTCTAGTATCTTCCATTAGTGGATCTCTATATTATGTTACAGTTATAGATGACACAACAAAAAAAGTATGGATTTATTTCCTTAGACAAAAATTTGATGTATTTTAAACTTTTAAGAAATGGAAATGCTTGGTTCAGAATGAGACTGGTAAAAAGCTAAAATGTCTCAGATATGATACTGGTGGTGAGTATTGTAGCACAAAATTTGTAGATTATTCTTCCTCTAATGGTATTTATAGATAAAAAATTATACCAAGGACTCCACAAGAAAATGGAGTGGTTGAACGCATGAACATCAAAATAATGGAGTGTGCAAGGAGTATGATGTTGCATGTTGGGATTCCATTAAACATGTGGCTAGATGCTGTAAACACTATTTTTTATTTAATAACAAATTGATCAGATAGTTGTATTGCACCTATATAGAGCTTCTTTGGCATGTTTGATATTATGTACTAGTTCATCTTTTGAATTGTAGTCCATATTTATTTTTTAAGGTAGTAAGCCTTCCCTTGTTTTAATTTGAGAAGTTAGCTCTACGAAGTGATCCTAAATACACATGCATTCCCTATTTTACTAAATCCTTTAACAAGGTAATACTTTTAACTTGAAGTAATTATTTGTGGGTTCCATTCCCACCTTAGTTGTTCCCCTAATAGGATATCCATGATAATAAATATGGTGTTATGATGTTGTGGATGTTTACTTTATATTTTAGTTGTTTTATTTTCAATTATGTTGGTTTATGATTAAGAAATTAGTTGAATAAAGTATAAAGTTGTAGAACATTGAATCAGCTCCCCTCCTTGGCTCTCAATTTCTTTTGACACTACAATTATGTGCTTTGAATGATAAGAAGAATAAATCTTTAAGAATTTTTGTACAAAGGATAAAATATTCTTTAACTATAGGATGAAATTTTTATAGAGAATGCATTACCAATACTAGATCTGTTGATGATTTGGAGAAATTGATAAAGGAGAATGAAAAAAATTAACGTTAAATTATTTACATCTTTTGATCACTTGAAAAAATCAGTTTCTAGTCATGAAGGAAAAGTCATTTTTGTGATGGAAAAAATAACAAGTTTGATCACAAAGAATGAAAGGGTGACAGGGATGATCAGTGAGCTAATAATCTTGATAACTTTTAAGATTGCCATTTTTTAAAGTGGATTTAGAGAAGTAGAGAGAACATACAACTCACCTTATGTAGATCTAGCCTACATTCAGCTAAGAAACTTGTGTGGGATATAGGTGGTCAGATTTAGATGATTGACCAAATGAAGAAGAGTTGGGATGGATATTTTAGTTCATTGAGGATCATATTTTCTAAATAGAATACTTGTATATAGGCACAATATATATAAAATTTGGTAAAGGGTTTTGGTCACAGACCCCTACATTTATCATTGATGTCAAAGGGAAAGAGATATACAATATTTAAAATATTTATTCAAGTTAGGGGAGAAATGGAGAGCATGTGTTTTTTTTAGAGTAGTTAGTATTTTTAGCATTTTTGACACTTAGTCATTTTTCACTATTTTAGGCCAATTTTCTGTCATAGCAAAAATCTTGTGAAATTGGTCCGTTCCCTGCAAAGTGTTCTTCATTGCCTCTTGCCCTGTGTTCTTCTTATTGTCACCTTGCTCTAGTCTAGGTTTCACATGCTAATTCACAAGATCCAAAAAGTTATTCAAAGTTTAGGGTCTACGGGGAAACAAAATTTTGAAATCTACCTAAGTGTCGAAAACCCACTGTGTTTTCAAAAATCCATGTTGTTTTTGACCTTTTTGGCTTGCATAAACTCCTCAATGTTTTCGCATCCTTGTTTACCTTTGTGTCAATGTCGAAAACCTTGTGTGTTTTCGATCCTTTGCTGTTGTGAAAAATTTGTGTGTTTTCAACCTCCCAGTTCCCCATTTGCTGGCGTTCCCTTAATTGCGCAAGTGCGATGATAGGTGGACTTGGGCCTTCAAATGCTCTTCCTGATTGGCCGTCGCATGGCCACATGTTAGACTTTTCTGACATGCAATCATGCGATTGCCTGCCACCTGTCCGCGTGGTCCTAGCTCTTCATGGTTTTTGGCTACCTAGCGGTTAGCTTTCCTTTTGGTGACCTGGCAACTAGTGGTTATCTTTGGTCTCTTGATTCTGGCGGTCTAGTGGCTGGCATCTCATGACCTCGTGACTATGTTGTCGCGTGATCTTTTCTCTTATGGCAGTTAGCGGCTAGCATCCAGCGACTTGGCGAGTGGTTTGTCGTGATGTTGCTGAATGCCTGGCAGTTAGTAGGCTCATTTCTTCAAGCAGTAGGAAGGGAGATCGACGGTTGATGTGTGATCGCAAGGAATATTCTTTCCCCTTGCGATCATGTGCCTGCTGTTGATTCTATTTGCAGTGCACGATGGTCCTTGTGTTAGAGGGGGGACAAATGGCATGTTCATGTAGGCTGTCACATGGCCGCATGTCAGAATTTTCTGACATGTGATCATGCGACCGCTTGCCACATGTCCCTAGGGCCCATTGGTAGGGTGGTTGTAGTTTGGTGGTTGTGCAAGGTGGTGATGTGGCAGCCTAGGGTTGGCTTTCGCATGATCGCATAGCCCAGTCTTTTGGCTATGCGATCATGTGACTGGTCAACGTGTGTCCCTATGGCCTAGTGAGAGGTGGTGATGTGGCATCTTCCTATTGGTCTGTGTGATGATGTGGCAATGTCTCAACAGGGCTTATGTTAATGTTTTAAATCTATGGTTGGTGTGTGATCACAAGGAATATTCTTTTCCCTTGCGACCATGCACCCATCATCCAATTTGATGCTGAGGGTTTTCTTTGCAAAGGGCCCAAGAGATTCAGTGGAGAGAATGGCATGGAGGATCTAGTGGTTGGTGCATGATCTCATGGGAGGTGTCAGACCCCTTGCATTCATGCACCCGCCATTTGATCTAGTGTTGATTTAAGGTGGGTCTGGTGTTGGTGACTGGGTGGTATTTAGCAAATGGTGTGATGACATGTGGCATCAGGCGGGCCTAGGTGGGGTTTTTCAGTTGTTCCGAGGTTGTGACATGGTGCTGACGTGAATACTTGTCGCATGTTCGCATAGCCCAGTTTTCAGGCTATGCGATCATGTGACCACTAATGGTATCATGGTTGCGGAGTTATTAAGTGGGGCTGCTGGGTTTCTAAAGTGATTAAAGGGCCAACAGATCTTGTGGCCATCGTATCACTGCTAGGGTAAGGTGCAAGGAAGTTAACTTGGTGGTCTAGTGACAGTCGTCGATGCTATCTAAAGGTGAAGTGAAGATCTTAAAGCCCGCGAGAGTTATGAGATCAACGACCATGACTTAATGTTAATTTGATTTTGAATAATGACCGTCGATTCACTTCTAGCACCATGAATATAGCCGTTACCTACAAATTTGAATTTTTAAACATTTCCAGCGATCAGTAAGGACTGGAATTGATGACAGAGAGGGCCAGAGTTGGTGAATTTGAACTTCTCCATTGTTCCAAGTGTGGTCCACGGTGCTTTGAGTGATTGAAAGGATTTTTACCGTGTGGAGGAGGATAGTTTTTTGTGGCTCGAGGCGTGATTTCAGGGTGGTTGATAGATCAGTGATCTTCTATGCTCTATTTTGAGAATTATGATGATTGGAGATCGTCTTTGATCTATTTCTCTGAGATTGCTCAGTTTGCTGCCCCTGTAATAAATTTTGATGTACTCTTTTGGTTGGTTGGGTAGTTGAAACCCTTACCCTAGCTATCCGTAGCTTGTTGCATTCTCTCTGAGAATTCCAAGGTAGCTAGTGGTATAAGTAGTCTGCAAATTTTTGAGGAGAATTAGTTCTAGTGAAGGGTCTGTTTCCTATAGATCTCTCCTTCTCTCTGCATATAGAGTGTTCCTCTTTCTCCATTTTTGGTTTAGAGAATACAATGCATGTTGTAATAGATGTCTTATGTATAAGATTTTAATATATTTGTTCTACTCTCAGATTGTCTCCATTTGGGTTTTAGACTTATTAATTGTAGCATCAAGGGTGTTATAGTTTTTCTACTTGCATTTCCAGTGAGTGTCTGCAATAGAGTTGTTTTTCATAAAAGTAACTGAGTCTAGAACTGGTGTTTAGATATGTATGAGCTGAGGTATCAAAGATGCATCATGCTTGTCTTCCAGTGGATGCTGGTTAATGTATTGCCTGTTCCTGGGTCTTTCTTTGGATAGGTGATAGCATATCTAGGTGCACAAGTGGTTTGGTAATGTATGATTTGGTTAGCGTGAGTGTGTTGTCATCTTGTTTCATAGCCCTGTTACAGTGAGGTATTTGACTCTGCTACCCATTGGACAAGGCACTGGTCTATCAGAGACTTAAGGCATCTCAGGGGTCCTTTCAAATCCATTTTAAAATCATTTCCTTTCTATCCCACCCTTTCCCTTTCTTGTTGTTAGGATAGGTTTATGGCTTTCAATCTCATTCCATGCAAGTAGGGCTATTGTATGAGGCTTTCTATCATTGGGGTATAGGATACCTATAGGAGATTGATTGCTATTCCACATTAATATGTCTGAAAGCCTTTGGTTTTGCATTAGGTGTCTTGAGTGTGCAAATAAGACAATACCCACTTGAGTGAATGTGGAGCTCAAAGAAGAAGGAGAATTTCTCTTTATCCTCATCAATTGGTCTATTTTCCTTGTCAAGCTTGAGTGCCTAACCTGTGAGTCTAAGCCCAACTATTTGATTCAAGCTTGATCTTGCAAGGAAAAGATCCCAACAAAATGGTGACTCTACTGGGGAGAACGTAAAGAAAACCTATTAAGGTCTCTGGTTGCAGTTATATTGAAGTAGTCAAAATCTTTTGACCAGATTGGCTTGGCCCATTCGAGTCACCAAAAAAATGGTGACTCTACTAGGAAGAGTCTAGAATAGAGTCAGATAAACAAAAGGAATTTACTATATCTTCTCACTAAGTGCTAAGTGGTGACTCTGAGTTCTTTGTTTGATTAGTGTTCCTCCTGATAAATAGTGTGTATTCCTGGTGAGTTTTGTGTTGGTCGGGAGCAGAAATAAAGAATACATTTTCCTCTCAAGAAGGTGGTGGCTCTGCATGACAAAGAACCTGATGGAGCATTAAGGTGAGCTCTAGATCTTCCCTGCCTTCCAGCCAAGGATCTTCTGTTGCAAGATTTTCCCAAGTATTTTTCAAGTTTTAAATGTCTTCTTATTAAGTGGTCAAACACAAGGAAAGGAGTAAGGTATGATTAGAGGTTAGCATACTTCAAGTTCTCAACTATAGTTTGGCAAAATTTTATGGAAGTATTTCATTAGTTGTAATGGATAGGATGAATAATGAGATTGCATTATTAGAGTAGGGCATCCTTAGAGATTATATGAAATTGGTAAGGCTGAAGGTAGGATGTAGAAAGTATATATCCATATCTCTATTTTATGATAGATTTTGTGAGATGTATGATGAGCTTCTTGAGGATGTTGAGTTTCCTGAATATGAGTTCATTAGTTTATTCTTGGAGCTCTATTTTCCTGAGTCAACCAGTTGGTCAGATACTTTGTGGGAAGAGCATTACATATGAGTCAGGGATTGGATACTTAGTGATGACAGCCTTAAGCTTGAGGTTGCACTTAGGGTCATGTCCTTAAGTGCTAATGTTGAGAGTGATGAAGACAGTGAGGGTGTGGTGTCTTCATATGAGTCAGATGCAACATGGGAAGAGGAAAATGATGATGGAAGTGAACATTCTTTGGATAGTGAAGATGCTGAGAATGATTCATCCTTAGGGTATGAAGACAAAGAAAAAATAATTGAGTATGATATCAGTGAGTCTTCATATGGTTCTAATTTTTCTTCATGTGTTGTGAGTCTGCATGAGGTTGAGATGGGTGCATATTTTAAGGTGTTTTTCAATCCTTTATATGATGAAGAATTTGACTACCAGCCCATTTTTTGTCATGATGTTCAACAAGGTGTATTGCATGAATTTGTCAATCCTTTGTTTGGGGAGCATGTGGAGGTTTCAAATCCAGTTGATTCAGGGTGTTCATTTTCCATCTGTGGGTACCAATCTGACTATTCTTTTGAGGTCTAGCCAGTTACACCTATGGAAATGCAAAGACAAGATTTAGATGAGGCCTTTCTGTAGGTAGAGTATGAGGCTTTTGTGTTTCTAGTTGATAACATGAATGTGTTAGTAGGAGAAGATCAACTTTAGTACAGAGGTGCTGACCATTGGCATACTGAGTCATACTTTCATAGTGAGCAGGATGGAGAGAGTGCCAAAAAATTTTACATGCACTATGAAGAATGCTACTTTGTTCTTCCTGATATGCTAGTTGAACATATTGACAAGCCTATGGAGACATATGAAAACAAAATGTCTGATGTAAAACATGAAGGAATGAATGAAAATCAAGTTTTTGACAGAGGCAAGAACTAACTCTTGTTTGTTGCTGCAGATTTCTATATAAAATGTACATTTTGTAAATTTCATTCCCTTTCCTGCTGTGTGTTTCTTTCCTGGTTTGTTCCTTGCATTTTTTGAGGTCCCTTCCTTTTTGTCCTATTGGTGGTCTGCTCTCACAGAAATTTTGAATTCTCACATGGGCACAAGTTACCCATCGTCCCCAGATAGAGCCACTGTTAGGCTAATTTTCTGTCATAGCAAAAAAATTTTGAAATTGGCCTGTTCCCTGCAAAGTGTTCTTCATTACCTCCTACCCTATACTCTTCATGTTGTCACCTTGCTCTGGTCCAGGTTTCACATGCTAATTCACAAGATCCAAAAAGTTATTCAAACTTTAGGGTCTGCGGGGAAACAAAATTTCAAAATCTACCTAAGTGTTGAAAACCCACTGTGTTTTCAAAAATCCACATTGTTTTCAACCTTTTTGGCTTGCATAAAGTCCTTGATGTTTTCGCATCCTTGTTTACCTTTGTTTCAATGTCGAAAACCTTGTGTGTTTTTGATCCTTTGCTATTGTGAAAAATTTGTGTGTTTTCGACCTCCCAGTTCCCTATTTGCTAGCGTTCCCTTAACTGCACAAGTCTGATGATAGGTGGGCCTGGGCCTTCAAATGCTCTTCTTGATTAGCCATCGCATGGCCACATGTTAGAATTTTTTGACATGCGATCATGTGACCGCCTACCACCTGTCCATGTGGTCCCAGCTCTTCATGGTTTTCGGTTGTCTGGCGGTTAGCTTTCCTTCTGGCAACCTGGTGACTAATGTTTATCTTTGGTCTCCTGATTCTGGTGGTCTAGCGGCTGGCATCTCATGACCTAGTGACTCTGTTGTCGCGTGATATTTTCTCTTCTAGCAGTTAGCGGCTAGCATCCAGTGACTCAGCAAGCGGTTTGTCGCGATGTTGCTGAATGCCTAGTGGTTAGCGGGGTCATTTCTTCAAGTGGCAGGAAGGGAGATTGACGGTCGACATGTGATCACAAGGAATATTCTTTCCCCTTTTGATAATGCACCTGTCGTTGATTCTGTTTGTAGTGCACGGTGGTCCCGGTGTCAGAGGGGGGACAGATGGCATGTTCATGTAGGCTATCACATGGCCGCATGTCAAAATTTTCTAACATGCGATCATGCAACCACTTGCCACATGTCCCTGGGGCCCATCGGCAAGGTGGTTGTATTTTGGTGGTCGTGTGAGGTGGTGATGTGGTAGCCTGGGGTTGGTTGTCACATGATTGCATAGCCCAGTCTTTTGGCTATGCGATCATGCGATGGGTCGACGCATGTCCCTGGGGCCCGGTGAGAGGTGGTGATGTGGCATCTTCTTGTTGGTCCATGTGATTATGTGGTAGTGTCTCATCGGGGCTTATGTTAATGTTTTAAATCTATAGTTGGCGTGCGATTGCAAGGAATATTCTTTTCCCTTGTGACCATGCGCCCACCATCCGATTTGAAGTTGAGGGTTTTATTTGCAGTGGACCTGGGAGATTCAGCGGAGAGGATGGCAAGGCAGATCTAGTGGTTGGCGCATGATCTCATAGGAGGTGTCAGACCCCTTATGATCATGTGCCCGCTATTTGATCTAGTGCTAATTTAAGGTGGGTCCAGTGTTGGTGACTGGGTGGTATTCAACGAACGGTGTGATGACATGTGGCATCGGGGGGCCTAGGTGGGGTTTTTTAGTTGGACCAAGGTGGTGATATGGTGCTGACATGGATACTTGTTGCATGTTCACATAGCCCAATTTTTGAGCTATGTGATCATGCGACCACTAATGGTATCGCGGTTGTGAAGTTATTAAATGGGGCCGCTGGGTTTCTAAAGTGATTAAAGGGTCGACAAATCTTGTGGCCATCGTATCACCACCAAGGTAAGGTACGAGGAAGTTAACTTGGTGGTCTAGCAACAGTCATCGATGCTGTCTAAAGGTGAAGTGAAGATCTTAAAGCCCGCGAGAGTTATGAGATCAATGACCGTGACTTAATGTTAATTTGATTTTGAATGATGACCTCTGATTCACTTCTGGTGCCATGAATATAGTCGTTGCCTGGAGATTTGAATTTTTAAACATTTCCAGTGATCAGTAAGGACTGGAATTGGTGACAGAGAGGGCCAGAGTTGGTGAATTTGAACTTCTCTGTCATTCCAAGTGTGGTCCAGGGTGCTTTGAGTGATTGCAAGGATTTGTGCCATGTGGAGGAGGATAGTTTTTTGTGGCTTGGGGTGTGATTTCAGGGTGGTTGATAGATCAGTGATCTTCTATGCTTTGTTTTGAGAATTATGATGATTGGAGATCATCTTTGATCTATTTCTCTAAGATTGCTCAGTTTCCTGCCCTTGTAATAAATTCTAATGTATTCTTTTGGTTGGTTGGGTAGTTGAAACCGTTACCCTAGCTGTTTATAGCTTGTTGCATTCTCTCTGAGAATTCCAAGGTAGCTAGTGGTATAAGTAGTCAAGTTTTTGATTTTGTAAGGGTTCCTTCTTCTACAAATTTTTGAGAAGAATTGGTTCTAGTGAAGGGTCCATTTCCTGTAGATCTCTCCTTCTCTCTGCATATAGAGTGTTCCTCTTTCTCCATTGTTGGTTTAGAGAATACAATGCATGTTGTAACAAATGTCTTATGTATAAGATTTTAATATATTTGTTCTGCTCTCAGATTGTCTCCATTTGGGTTTTAGACTTATTAATTGTAGCATCAAGGGTGTTATAGTTTTTCTACTTGCATTTCCAATGAGTGTCTGTAGTAGAGTTATTTTTCATAGAAGCAACTGAGTCTAGGACTGGTGTTCAGATATGTATGAGCTAAGGTATCAAAGATGCATCATGCTTGTCTTCCAGTGGATGCTGGTTAATGTATTGCCTATTCCTAGGTCTTTCTTTGGATAGGTGATAGCATATCTGGGTTTACAAGTGGTTTAGTAATGTATGATTTGGTCAGGGTGAGTGTGTTTTCATCTTGTTTCATAGCCTTGTTACAGTGAGGTATTTGACTCTACTGCCCATTGGACAAGGCAGTGGTCTATCAGAAACTTAGGGCATCTTAGGGGTCCTTTCAAATCCATTTTAAAATCATTTCCTTTCTGTCCCACCCTTTCCCTTTCTTGTTGTTAGGGTAGGTTTCTGGCTTTCAATCTCATTCCATGCAAGTAGGGCTATTGCATGATGATTTCTATCATTGGGGTATAGGATACATATAGGAGATTGATTTCTATTCCACATTAATCTATCTGCAGGTCTTTGGTTTTGTCATGAGGTGTCTTGAGTGTGCAGATAAGGCAATACCCGCCTGAGTGAATGTGGAGCTCAAAGAAGAAGGAGGATTTTTCTTTATCCTCATCAATTGGTTTGTTTTCCTTGTCAAGCTTGAGTGCCTAACCTATGAGTCTAAGCCCAACTATTTGATTCAAGCTTGGTCCTACAAGGAAAAGATCCCAACACACTAAGTGTTTCCATCAATGACAAAGGAGGAGATTCTAGGAAAGATACACAAATTTTTTGGAATTATATATTTTCATTCATGGAAACTATATGCTTTACACATATTTTATACATATATTTTCATCATATCAAAGGATTGAAAGAAAATAATTTCAGGTATAATATAAATATACCAGTTGAATGTGTTTTTGGTAATGGTTTAGTATAGACACACATTTTTAATTTTTGTGTTCCAAACCTAGGAGGAGAATGAAAAGGTTATAATCTATCTTATCGCACCTTCAAAATTATGATTTTTTTTATTAGAATTATTTATTGCATTGTGTATTAGTTTCTTGGTTAACAATGAAGAATAGTGACAAATTTTTACTAGATCCTTATGTGATCCTAGTAGACCAATTTTTTGATTTATTTATGAGTTTGGGGACATAGAAATGAAATGGTAGAATGCTTATATGTGGTTATTCAAGGTCCACATAATGTTTTTGATAGATAAAGTAGTAAGAGGGTGCTGGCCTGAGGAAAAAAGGACTAGTAGCACATTAATACCACATTCATAGAACTAGTTGAAGCAGATAGAACAGTTTAACAACATAATCACCAAGTCTAACTCTGCCCCTATCAAAAATATAAACCATAGTACTGAACAAAAGGATTAAACCAGAGTACTTAAAATGAATAGTAGCATGTAAAGTATCAGTTATAAGCCATGCAGGGCTGGACAAAAAGATATAAAAACTAACATTATCCCCAACCACAAAATAGGGGAACCTAGGGCTAAGCCGAGTCAAAATTAACCAACACATGGACACCAAAAATTAGTTCTTCCCACCCAACTACTTAGACAGGAGGGTCCTAGCCCACTCTTCCTGCAGAAATAGGAAAAGATCCTTGTTGTCCTTGTCTGCTTCTAGTTTGTCACCCACCATCTTTTCCTACACATGATAGAGGGTCATAGCCGAAGCCTGCATGACCTTCAGGGGAAATTTGTTGGTCATCATGCATTGGTTCATTATATCCTAAATATTCTTCTTGATCTTTGCAATATCTTTGTACAAATTTGAGAACCTCCTTTTGAGAGTGCTTTTGAATTTGTTTTTGTCCTCTAGGGCCTCGGCATTGTAATTAGATGTGGGGGGCTTATACTGGGGATCATGAGAAGGACTCAGGGGTGGGGTAGGGTTATTGGGGGTTTCCATGGTTTGCTGGAGGTTGGGTAGAGGAGTGTTACCAGTCCTAGGGGGCCTCATCTGATCATCTGAGGAACCTTTTATGGACTCAATGGTGTGGGAGTCTTCTTCAAACAAGGATTTCTCTCTAGAGGTCATCTCCAACAACCTGGTTTTACACTATTCCTTGGCAATTTTGTTTGACCTCCGGTGACCTAAGCCACTTAAGTCCACCTCCAGGTTAACCTGGCTCTCCATCATTCTCCATTCTTTGGGCCTACATTTAGTCTCAGGAGTACTGTCAGCCTCCTTCCTATCTTTGTTCTCTACAGACTCAGAGACACAAGACTCCTCCTGACCTTCCTTCCTATTGAAAGGGTTTTTAACACATTTTTTGTGGGTTCTACCCTCTTTAGCACCCAACTCAAGCTTGTGGATGACATGGATGGA
This sequence comes from Chamaecyparis obtusa, assembly GCA_027943335.1. NCBI lineage: Eukaryota > Viridiplantae > Streptophyta > Pinopsida > Cupressales > Cupressaceae > Chamaecyparis > Chamaecyparis obtusa. Next base: position 11,293 of record BSBK01003850.1, on the reverse strand, counting down.
CTAGGAGGATGAATAAGTGGGATTTTTAGTTTTGGCTAGGGAATCCTCCTGGGTTATCTCCTAGATAATCAGGGGGGTTGGGGCACTACGTAGATAGCTTTGTGAAAATGGTAAATGTAGAGAAGGAGGCCCTAACGGAGGATAGGTATTGACTTATTAGGGTTTTCCTTAATATCAAGGATATTACTCTTTATGGAGTGTAAAAGATAGAAAGGTATGGAAATTAAATCCTTGTTTCTAATATGATTCAGGAACGATAAGTGGTAGTAGTAAAACAAAGTGAACTTACCTTCTAGCATGAAATATTTCATCACAATGAGGCAAATTTTTGGCCAGAAGTCTAGCAGCACCTCCCTGTTGAAGCCCCCTTATTTTTTCACTAGCTATTCACCATCCTTGAAAAATTGGTTGAGGCTAGTAGGGTTGGGAGTTCGATTGGTCTTTTTGTATTTACTCCCCACAATAGAGAGTCTAGTTGCCTTAGCTATGACCTCTTCATTCAGCTACAAGTGGATGCCCCCAACTGAGACACTCCTATTATTCTAGCACGAGATGAATTGTTTGGAGATTCATTCATCATGCCCGCCTTTCATTCTATCCATAAAAATCCATATGCCACTTTCTTTGCATTAATGAGTCACCAACACATCAGAAGTGAAAGCCTCATTGATTTTATTAGGCTCAATGTGGAGAGTGTTTCCTGCCATTTCAAATCTCTACCCCTCCTGTGCTAGAATTTCCTAGAAATCTAAGAGCCGAGTGTTTTTGAAAACCTTAAAAAACCCCTTGTTTTTGCAAAGCCTTTCGAGGAAAAATTATACTTAAAATGCTGGCTTTGAGAAATTTTTTGGAAAATAGGCTCTGTACAACCAGATCTAACGGATCTCCACGTGCCATTAATAGCAATAATACCAAGGACACACTTGCTGTCCTTATTAGCCAAGTAGGTCCTCTGATTCAGAAAGCTCTTACTCCACACATTTAAAAGGTAATTATGATTCTTTATGGGAATTTGGGTTCTCCTTTCCATTATCACAAAAATCACCCAAGCATGTGAGCACGTGATCCAGTAAGGATTCATAATGAATATGACAACTTAGCACATTTAAATAGTAATATTCATTTCCTTCACAAGGAGTTGCTAAGTCACAAGATGTAAATCACTAACTACCCTCCAATTATTAAGTTTGATTTGTTTTAGGCCTATTATTTCCATTGAGTCAACAACCAAATTTCCCTCTCTATACATGTGACCCATAGTCATGTGTTGGAAGCTATTTAGTAGCTCACCGATCTCCATAATAATAGATCTAGCCCACCATCTTGCACTAGCATCACTTTTGACAGCCTCAACAACCACTTTGGAATCCCCCTTCATTTCCAGCTACTTGATGTTCATTTGTTTTGCGAATTTAATCCCCTAGAGAAGGGCCATTCCTTCTGCCTGGGTGATAGTGTTGTTATTGATCAGCCCAGCATAAGCCAGCAGGCAAGTGCCTTTGTGATCTCTTAGAACACCACCCCCTCCTTGGTCAATATTATTTTCCACCACATCAAAGTTTAATTTGGTCCATCCTCTAGGAGGTGTGGCCCATCTGGTAGCTTTTCTAGCTATCCTTTTAGCATCATCAAACCTAGCGAAACCATCCAGGAGATTCCATCTGTCAGCAATTCTCATCTCCTAGGTAGTAGGAGGACAGGGGGAAGCTTCCATTTAGCCATCCTGGCTTTCTCACACAGGAGCTTAGTTCTAATATGGAGACAGGTCTTAGACTGGTTACTATCCTCTCTAAAAATCTTGTTGTCCCTTTCATTCCAAATGGCCTAGCAGATGTGAGGGGATAGCATATGCTAGAGGGGTTAGAGGAGGGGGTGATTGGAGGGAGATATCTAGTTATTAAATTGATGCACTTCTCTACCCAGGGCCCACAAGATACCCAATTTGCTGATAACCTCTTGCCAAATGCTAGTGGCATAATCACAGTGGATGAAAAGGTGGCTCATCATTTCCTCCTCCTTCTTACATAGGAAACATCTATTCACAATGGAGAAGCCCCTCTTTATAAGATTATCCTGAGTTAGGACCTTACCATGCATTAGAGTCCACCAGAAAAAAATTATTTTCAGCGTGAGTTGAGGGATCAACACCTTCTTCCAGTCCCTCAGATTACTCTCGTCATTTAGAAGCATATTGTAAGTAGATTTAACAGAGAAAGTACCATCTTGGGTGGGGGCCTAGATAATAGAGTCATCAAGCCCCAAAATTCTAATATTAGTAAGGTTTTCCATGAGATCCTTGGTGAAGTGTTGCAGGTCTGGTCTGTCCCTTAACCAATTAGGTATATCCTTCCAGTCCCTACTAGTGATGTAGCTGGAGACTCTATTACCCAGGATAGGTCTAAGATAGTCCATAAGAGGTTTGAATCTACAACCTAGGTTAGGTTGGTTCACAATCCAGTGGTCATTCCAAAATCTGATGGATCTCCCAATTCTGATTTTCCAAAAAGATCCTTTAGACAAAAGGGTCTTACATTTACAAATGTTCATCCAGAGTTTGGATCCACTTGGGAGGTTGCTATTGTGGAACATCCTCCTATAGGGATGTCCTTAGAGGTACTTGGCTTCCATTAATCTACACCAGTCTGCCTTTCCTTCTATGAGCTTCCATCCCACTTTTGTGGTAAGGGATTTATTCATCAGAACAATTCTTCTTATTCCTAGGCCACCCATTCTTTTCAAGAGGTAGACAATGTCCCAATTGACAAGAGACATCCTCTTCTTTTCTTTAGACCCCGCCCATAGAAAGGTTCTCTAAATCCTTTCAAGTTTGTCTACCATGTTGCTTCTAATTTTAAAGAGGGATAGGAAGTAAACATGGATCCCTTGGAGAGTGGAGGCCACGAGCTAAAGTTTTCTAGCATTTCTTAAAATCTTCCCCTTCCAACCAGCAAGTTTCCTCTGGGTTCTTTCAAGGATGGAATTCTGGAAATCTTGGGACACCTCTTTAACTGTAAGGGGGAGGCCAAGGTAGGTAGAAGGGAGGAAAGCTACCAGACAACCCAAGATTTGAAGCACCTTATTTTGTAACTCCATAGGGGTATTGAAGAAGAACAACTGGATCTTTTGATATTTAATACACTATCTAGAAGCCCATGCATAACTTTCAGTGATTTGTTTCCACTGTCTAGCCTCAATCACTAAAGAATACCCAAAGAGGAAGGTGTCATCTACAAACTATTCTAACACCACCTAAGGAAAGGTAAAATTAGGTTTGATGCATTTTATTCTCCCCATAGCAGAAAATATACATAGATTCCTGCTAAGCACATCAACCACCATAATAAAGAGGTAGGGGGAGAGAGGGTCTCCCTGTCTAAGACCCTTCTTAGGTTTAAAAAAGCCACCAGGGGTGGCATTGACCAGAATAGAGAAGCTAATAGTTTGAGTACATTCTTGTATAATTTGGATAGCCTTCTCATTAAAGCCTATTTTAGCAAGAATTTTAAATAGAAATGACCAGTTAACTTTGTCATAAGCTTTAGAGATATCCAGTTTAAAGGTCATACTTGGGACATTGCTTATATACATAAAATGGATGATTTCATGGGTGGCAATGGCTACATCTAGAATCTTTCTACCTAGCAGAAAACCTTTTTGAGTAGTGCAGATAATCTTGTATAGAAGAGGCTTGATTCTACCAACCAAAATATTGGTAAGTATCTTGTAGAAGGTATTGCAGAGGCTGATGGGCTTGAAATCCATCATATTGGTAGGATTGTCATGCTTTGGGACAAGCATAATGTAGGTTTGATTATGCTATCTGAGAAGGTGCCCAGTCCTAAACAAGTCTCTAGCAGCACGGGTAGCATCAATCCCCACAATGTCCCAATACTCCTAAAAGAATGCTGGAGGAAATCCTTCCAGCCTGGGGGCTTTGTAAGCTCCCATAACAAAGATCGCATTCTTGACCTCCTCATTAGAGACCCACTCTGTAATCATGTCATTATCACTAAGAGTTATAGCAATTTAGATGTGGTCCAAGAGTTGGTTTTAGATGCTAATTAGGCATATAGGACCCTCATTAGATTACAACCCCCTAAAGTAGTAAACCACAACGTGATTGATTTTATCCTTCTCCTTGATTTTGTTCCCTTCTTCATCCATAATAGCAGAGATGGTATTTATTCTTTTATGGATGCTGGAAAACCTATGGAAGAAGTTTGTGTTCATGTCCCCTTCAGTAAGCCACTGGATTCTAGATCTCTGCTTCTAGTAGATTTCTTCTTTTTTCAAGGTTTTCTACCACTTGTGTCTAGTCAACTCCTCCTCCACTTGAATCTAGGGTGGGTAGCTTCCAGAAGCCAATTGGGCCTGGAGGGAATGTAAGACTCCAGAAAATTCCATTTTCTCTTTGCAGAAGTCTCCAAAATTATGTTTGCTCCAACCTTTAACATCCCTTTTAATAATTTTGAGCTTTTGGGCTATTTTGAACATGGCAGTACCCCTAATATTAGTCTTCCACTAGAATTTCACTTAATCTCTAAAGGATGGGTGAGAACACCACATAATTTCAAATCTGAAGGGCATCAGGCTGACTTTAGCGACATCATGCTAGTAGAGAAGGAGGGGTTATGATCCGATGTTGTTTTAGGGAGGGAAGACAAGGAAGAGTTTGGGAAAAGGTTCCATGAAGAGGTGGCCAGGACCTGATTGAGCTTCACATGGATGAGGTGGATACCCTTCCTATTGTTGGACCAGGTGAAGGGGTTCCCTTCAGAGTGATGTTAAGAAGACCTGTAGAAGAGATAAAATCAGCTAGCTCCCCCATGCTATATGAGTAATCCATTATTCCACCACACTTTTTTGAGGGATAAAGGTGGGTATAAAAGTCACCTACTAGTAGAAAATTCATAGAACAGTCATGATCTAGCTGATGGCCAAGATCAACCCACATAGAAGCTCTACCTGATTAGGTATTAGGAGCATAAATATTAAAAGTGATCCATTCAGTTCCATTCTTCCTGAAGGTGATAGTAAGGAAGTTAGGGGAAGAAGCAACTAGTTGACTAGTTATTTTATTGGAGTTCCAGAGCATAGCAATACCACTGCATGCACCCACAGCTTCAGATTAATGGAAAGCAACACCCGACCAATGATTGGGCACCAAGGTAGCGAAATTACTAGCAAACATATTAACCCCTTGTAGGAGTAGAACATCTAGCTTGAGATAAAAAATGTAGTGTTTGACAACATTTTGTTTAAGGGAGCTATTCAAGCCCCTCACATTCCAAGAAAGGAAATTCATTTCTTACTTTTGAAATTAGATTCCAGGGTTTGCTACTTACCTACTAAAACATCCCTTGTGGTCCCTCTCGATCTCCTCACCTAGTCTAAAAGCCTTCCCCTGGGTGTTTCCATTCCCACATCAGCCTTTTTAGGCTTGGTTTTCTTTCTTTGCATTTTTCATTCCCCATCATCATCCTCCAAACCATCAAGGGAGCTGGAGGAGCTCTTCTTCACAAGCTTTGGGGAGGGGGGGGGGGGTTTAGCATTTGGCTTTGGGGATTGTAACTCCAGAGTAACCACAATGGCAAGTTGTTCTACCTTAGTAGGGTTAGTCATCCTCCCCTCTGGGGGGGGCGTCATGGGGGTCTTTACCGGCTCAGCCATCAGCTAGAGAATTGGTTCCTCCATAGACTCAGGAGAACCCAGACCAGGGCAGCCAACATCCATCTCTTGGGGGGGATGATCTCACCTTTCTCCAGGGCCAAATCTTCAATAGCTAGGGTTTCTATTTCATTAGCCACCAAGGGTGGCCTAGTCTCCACATTTTCCTCTTCACCTATGGAGGGAGGACCCTCAGCCATTCCTTTGTCCTTGTTCCCTTTCTTAGATCCTAACTTGGAGGACTTGCAAGTGTCACTAGAGTAGCCTTTGTTATCATAGTTCTAGTAGAACAAGGTAGCATTCTCATACACCAATGCTTGGGTCCATCTACCCAATTTAGATTTCAAAATGACAAATTTGGGTAGGGTTTTATTTAGAGTGACATTCACATAGAATCTAGCAAACACTAGCCTTGATTTTGAATAGGTCACCTAGTTCATTATGATGAATGAGTCAAAGGAATCACCTATCCATCTGAAGAATTTCTCATCCCAATACTTGAGTGGGAGGCCAAGGAAGCAGACCCAAACCAAGGCTATTCTTATTAGATCCATCGCCAGATTGAATCTAGGTTTCCATTTCACAAGGGCTAGGAAGTACTTTCCATAAACCCATGAACCCGTTAGCACATAGGATAGGTCCTCAAGAGTGGTAAACTTAAATAGAAAAAGTCCCCCTGGCATAGTAGAAACTAGGACAAAACACTTGATCTTCCACTGGTTAGACACCCATTTTATAATCATTTCGATGGTAGGTCAAAATTTAAAGAATCGACCAACCAAGGCCAGCTGAAAGCCCACCATCATTCTATTCACCACTAAGTCTAGGAGCAACATTTCAACACCTTCCTCAGTCTGAATGACATCCACCAGTAGAGCCTCCAAAGATTGGTGAGCTTCTCCAACAAGGGCCCCTTTCCAGTTGGGTTTTGGGGGGGACAACAGGATATCAACAGAAGAGGATGCTTTTTGAGATTCCCCCATTGACTCAATCATTGGGAGCCTACAGTTTGAAATTTGAGCTTGAGCTGGAAGTTGTAGAGTGAGAAGTTAAAATAGTTAAGTGCTAAAATAATGACAAGTTAGGTCCACATAATGTTTTGCAAATGGATTTGTAGTATATTACTATGATGACCTATTGTTGAATCTATTTTGTTTGTGGATGTATAAGATCAAGTTATTTAGTGGTTTTGATATATGATACAAATTCTATGTATGTGAAGGTTATATGATCAAAGGTTTGATATAGAGAAAATAAGAGATAAAGCATGAAGTATATTTACTCTATATATTATACCTACATGGAAATATTTTGGCATATATAGATTATCTAATCATTTTCATCAATTGTAGATTATAATCCATATATTTTGTAAGGTATTAAGCCTCCGATTGTATATTTAAGTAGTGTACTCTAGGGAGTGTTCCTGAATGTTTGTGCATTTGATTTATTGTACATAAACCTTTAACAAGGTTAATACTTATGCTGAGTATTTATTGGTGGATTCCATCCCCGTTGTATTTTTTCCCCTTAAATGGTTTACATGACAAAAATTATGGTGTTATAATATTGTTGATGCTTGTATTTTGTTTTAGTTGTTTACTTTTCATTAAATTTTCTTTGTGGTTGAAGAATCAATTTTGTAAGGCTAAGAAATGCAAAACACTCATTCACCCCACCTCAATATTCCTTAATACCAAGAGTTTTTTCCTTAATAGGGTTTTCACAAAAAAAATCATGGTCTTATGGTGTTGTGGATTCTTGATTTATGTTAAATATTTACTTGTTATTGTATCTACATTGGTTTTGAAGAATCATATATACAAGGTTAAAAATTCTAGAACACTAACTTACCCCACCCCCCACCCCACGCCACCCCACCCCACCCCACCCCACCCCATTTTGGTGTAAGTGTAGTGGGAAAAATAAAAATGCCTAGGTCGAGTACAGGGAAGGAGAAAATGTTGAAGGAAAGTAATGAAAATGAGCTTCAAGTGCATATCCAAGTGGATCCCTCCCTTGTCATGAGCATGATTGGTTCCCAAGAGGTGGCCGCTCAAAGGAGGCAAAAAGTCAAGATTAATGTGGAGCTAAGAGTAAATTCCCATAATTTCAAATGTGACCATGAAGACTTTTTTGATATAATACACATGGTGAGGGATATTGACATTGATTATTTTTCCATTTTAAGCACAAAATCCTTGAAAACTCAACTACTGGGGTTACTTCTTAGACATGTGTCCCTATGGGGGAAAACATTGTGAATATAAGAAGAGAAGAAGTATGTTGACTTCTTAAGATGACTATGGATTCCCTTAAAAATTAAGAAAATAGGGAAAGATCAATATTAAAAAAGACTTTTTGTAGACCAGGTATTAAATTAGATCCATAAAAGTATTAAGATCATTGCTGATTCTAGGAACATACTGGTGGAGAATTTGGGGAGGAGGAAGCTTGTAAATAAGGTTATTCATCTTGACTATGGAAAATACAAAGAGGCCTTAGGACAATGTAAGAGAACTACGGGAAATTTAGAAACGAAAACTAAGAGTAACCCTCTACAACATAAGGACCCAGATAAGGCTGCATAGGACATGACCAAGCTAGAGGTAGAGGTGTATACAATTATCAAGAGTATTGCTTGATTTTCTCCATTATTTTATTGGATTTTTTAATTCTATTTTATGTTGTTCCCTATATGTTGGTTTTCATCTACCATTTTCTATGTATTTCTTAAGGGTAGATTTTTATTTTTGGGCATGTTTTCCCTTGGTACTTTTGTTGGTGTGTATTTCTAGACCTCTAATCATTTTTTGTTGAAGGGTTTTGGGTCCCCTCAAATCTTGATTTATTAGTAATCAAACACCTTTTTAATTATTCAAAAAATATTTGTAAACATCAATAGAATTCATATGGGGATGGTAGCCACAAAATGGTCCACTAATCAGAAGTGTCTTGTGAAAGATATTGACCTTGCGAGGATTCTATTACATCTGTATAGTGTATTTCTCCTTTTGAAAGGATTGGGCCTAGTTAAAAGCCTTTGATCCTATCAAGAGTCAATTATATAATACAAAAATGGGATCTTAATATTTATACAAAGTGCTTACTACACATACAATACATATACAACTTCACAATACAAAACTTTGACTGTTGCTGATATCGGTAATATCTGATCAGTCCTTGTACCTGTACTCACATTAAATCAATCATATAATTGTCCTTCTCTTCTATGATTATCAAATTCACATACATACATAACACACAAAGTGGTAATATTTTAATTATTTCATTACAATATAATTGGCTATGTCTCTTAAACAAAGTGCCTTCCATTATACCTTTCCCTTTATCTAGTCAATCCTTAACTTAATTAAATGTTACCAAAAAAATTAATATCTCATTCTTCCCTATTAGGATGGACATCTGTAATGTCATACAAAACTTATTCATAACTTTATTTTACAATAAAATATAACTTGTGAGCCAAAACTCAATATACTCTATCTTTCCATGTTTCTGGAATATGCATGTTGTCTTAGGAAAACTTCAGAAATCATAACCAAAATAGAGTATCTCATTTCACATGATTGTGGACATCATGAATAGTGTCCATACTATCTATAGTCAATCTCACTAAAGTCCAACTATCAATAGTAAATCTCATTAAATAGATCTTTGTACCTACTCAGTGTAAACTACATTGAATTTAGACAGTTTTCTAGGCATCCCTTATCCAAACTTACACTAAAATATGTCCATCCAAAATGTATCTATATCTTCCCTTCAATGATAATGCTATCATATCTCCTTAGCCAAATTTCAGACAATCTCCCCCTTTGGCATTGATGGAAACTTATGAAAAATTGGCTAAGTATGCATAGTTACAAAAATCTTAAAAATTGGCTTGTGAAAACTTTATGTTAAAACTTTGTGGATCATCTACCTATTTACTATCTTATACATGTTGTACTTCCCCTTTCTATGTACTCTTATAAAGAGAGAGAGAGTGTGTGTGTGTATGTACGTATTATATATATATATATATATATATATATATATATATATATATATATATATATATATATATATATATATATATATATATATATATATATATATATATATATATATATATATATTATATATATATATATATTGTTGGAAACTATAATTAAAACAATTGTTATATTGTCATTGATGTCAAACCTTAATTAATGAGATAGTTTCTATAAAATAAATTATGATATCTTTTTACTGATGAAGAGGATGTGAAATGAGGAGATAACAAAAGGACCTAGTGAAAGGTTGAGTTATGAGAAACTACAATGGGTATTCAATTAGTTGGCAAATTGGCAAGGTAATGTGTTATTTATCTATAACACTAAGTGAAGAAGTCAGTTGATTCAGAGATACTAGAAGAAATGAGGAAAGAAAGTCTGGAAGAATAGGCTTAACAGAGAAAAAAGTCAGATTAAGCCGACTGATACTAGTGTCAACAGAGCGCTAGTGTAAGCCAAGTAAATTTTAGTGTTGAGTGAGCATCAGTAATTTTTGAGTATCAGAGAATTAACTGAGTGAAGACAATGTTTTTTGAGAAGACAAGTTCAGAGATGACTGAGTAGATGAACACTGTATTGACCGAGTGTCAGTAATTTATGGTTTGTGAAGGAATTGAGAATCCCAACCATCATAGTTGAATTCTTGGGATATATGTAAAATGTGGTTGACATTAAAGATGAATGATTTGGATTATTTAATGTATGGTAAACCTTTTTATTATGGATTCAAGGAGAATTTTTTAGAATTATCAAGAAGGATAAGGAGGAGAACAAAATGATGGAAGGATTCAGTGAATCTGACCTAAACCTAAGATCTACGAAATATATTAAGAAAAAAGAGATTAATCTACCTAATCAAGGAGGTATAATGTGGAAAGAGGGTGATATTATTGACTGGCGAACCTAAGTAGAAGGCTAAGAAGAGTTATGTAGAGATGAATAGAGTTGAGGTGATTGCTTGAAGGTATTTTTTAGCACATAAAAGATGGAGATGGTAAAATCCTCTAATCAAGATTTACCTAAAAGTCATTTTGTAAACCCTTAAATCAAGGTGACATTCTAATGAGATGTTCTTAAGAACTCTAGCACGCCACTCCTAATAGGATGATTAAATCCTTTAACAAGGTCACACCTAACAATGTGTATTACAACCTTTAATAGGGTTGACTTCTCACCAAGCTCACTTCAGAAAGGTGAAAATTTGGTAGCTTGTTACTAGTGGTTTTTCCCATTTTGGGTTTCCACATTAAATCCTAGTGTCATACTTGTGTGAATTTTATTTAATGTGTTATGTTTTAAAAGTTTTATATCATGTAAGTTGATTACTTTTGAATAGTGGATTGCAAGTTTTCAGTTACTGATATATTCTATAGAGACCGAGTGAATTGCTGAATAGATCTAAGTTTATTGAAGTTATAAAAGTTGAATTCGTACATCTGGACCTAAGGATAACTGAATCACCCCCCCTCTCAGTTATTCTAAAATCATATATATATATATATATATATATATATATATATATATATATATATATAGATATATGTATATGTAATACATACATA